>CM033470.1:340785405-340799581 GCA_019447015.1 Hymenochirus boettgeri
CGGTTGCGTGGGGACATGATAACCTTATACAAATATATTAATGGCCCATACAGTGAACTCTCTGGTGCATTGTTCACTAATAGGTCATATCAGAGGACTCGTGGACATCCTTTAAGGTTGGAAGAAAAGAAGTTTCATCTTCAAGTTAGGAGAGGTTTCTTTACAGTGAGAACGGTGAAACTGTGGAACTGTCTTCCAGCAGAGGTGGTAATGGCAAGTTCATTGAATAACTTTAAAAAAGGCCTGGATAAGTTTCTAAAACTAAAAAATATTGAGAATTACTGGTATTAATGCATACTTTCCGATTTTCAGGGATACTTTCCGATTGCCGTTTGGAGTCAGGAAGGAATTTTTTCCCCCCTTTTTTAGCTGGGGTTTTTTGCCTTCCTCTGGATCAACTGTTAGGTAGGGTTAAAAAAAAAAAAAAAAAAGTGAATAGGTTGGACTTGATGGACGAATGTCTTTATTCAACCTTAATTAATTACTATGTTACTATCTGTACTGTGTGTACTTAGCTTAAGATAATCATAACAAGCATTCAGAACGATCTAGTTCCTTTATCAAGCTGATTACAATGCAGCAGTGGTGCTCTCAGATACGTATACAAATAACCAGAGAAAAAGGAATATCTGTGTGGAAGGTTTTAACAAAGTCATATAAAAGGACAAACAGATAAGGTACAAGATAATGTGGATCAAAGTGGCTTGATAAAAATTAGGGTAAGTTACGTATGAAATAAAAGGAATTCCTTTATTCTGGTTATTTGATCTATGAGCTGAATGTTGGATACATATCTGAGAGCACCTCAACTTCATTATATTCAGCTTGAAAAAGGAACTAGAATGTTCTGAAAGCTTGCTATGATTATCTTAGTTAGCCAATAAAGGTATCAACTGTAGACCACTCTACACGGAACTAGAATGTTCTGAAAGCTTGCTAATAATCCATCCTTAGTTCGCTTAAAGGGGATCTCACCGTCATACCACTTTACAGAACTAAATGGGCTGTAAGGCTTGTTAGAATTCACTTAGTTACCCTCCTCCTCTTGTTTCGGTTTTTTTTTTTTGTTTTTTTTTTTTTATGTGAAAGGTTTTCAACCGGAGTACTTCTTCTATAGGCAACGAAATTGTCTAAAGCGGGTCGATACTCTGGCGTGCTGAGTGGACCCATATAGGGAGCTACCTTTAGAGCCACTTGTAAAAGGAACTAGAAGGTTCTGAAAGCTGGCGATAAGTATCGTAGTTCGCCAATAAATTGGTATCACCGGTTACATACCACTTCGTAAAGGAACGAATGTTCTGAAAGCTTGCTATGATGATCTTATTAGCAGCCCATTTTGAGTTTGCTTTTCTCTCGGCCCATTAAAGGTACACCTTTATATACCACTTTAAAGGAACTCGACTGTTCTGAAAGCTTGCTAGGTTATCTATTTTAGCCAATAAAGTAACCCTTTATACCACTATCAAGGAACTAGAATGTTTCGGAAGCTTGCTATGATTATCTTAGTTACCAATAAAGTATCAACCTTTATACCACTTCAAGAACTAGAATGTTGCTGAAAGCTTGCCTAATTGATTATCTTAGTTAGCCAATAAAGCCAATTTATACCACTTTTAAAGGAACAAGAATGTTCTTGATAGCTGATTAGTCTCAGGGCGGAGGGGATCCATGTAATGTATATCTCCGTTTTACTAACCGGACTTCACCAAACTAAATGCTTCTGAAAGCTGGGCCTAATGATTTACATCAGGCTGCTAAGTCCAATATTTGTAGCACCGGAGTATCAACCACGGTATAGGACGAGAATGTTTCTGTATATAGCTTTGACTATGATGTATATTTTAGTTTGTACCGTGCCGAATAATGGTAGCTACCGCTCATGATACACTTGACAGGGCCTAGAATGGTTCTGAAGCTTGCTATGAGTATCTTAGTTATGTCCAATCAAATAGGTATCACCTTTATAAACCACTTTAAACGATCTAGAATGTTCGGAACGAGTGCATGATTATCTTATTATTGCGCCAATAAGGCACACCTTTATAACCACTTTAAGAAACTAGAATGTTTCTGAAGCTTGCTATGATTACTTAGTTAGCCAATAATGGTATACCTTTATACCACTTTAACAGGAACTAGCGTTCGGTGACGCTTGCTAATGATTATCTTAGTTAGCCCAGAAAGGTATCACCTATACAACAAACCACTTTAAAGGAACTAAATGTTATGAAAAGCTTTTCTATTATATCTTATTTAGCCAATAAAGGTCTCACCTATACGCACTTTAAAGGAACTAGAATGTTAATGAAATCTTGCGATGATTATCTTTAGTTAGCCAATAAGGTATCACCTTTAACCACTTAAAAGAAACTAGAATGGTTCTGAAGCTGCTATGATTATCTTAGTTAGCCATTATGGTATCCACCGTTATACCACTTTAAAAGGAACTAGAATGGGTCTGACAGCTTGCTATGTCTATTTCGTAGTTAGCCAATAAAGGTATCACCTTTACCCACTTTAAAGGAACTGAATGGTATGAAAGCTGCTATGATTATCTTAGTTAGCCAATAAAGGTATCACCTTTATACCACTTAAAAGACCTAGAATGTTCTGAAAGCTTGCTATGATTATCTTAGTTAGCCAATAAAGGTTCACCTTTACCACTTTAAAGATCTAGACTGTTCTGAAAGCGTGCTATGATTATCTATTTAGCCAATACGGTATCACCTTTATATACCTTAAAGGAACTAGAAATGTTCTGAAAGCTTGCTATGAGTATCTTAGTTAGCCAATAAAGGTATCACCTTTAGAAAAAACTTTAAAGGACCAAATGTTCTGAAATCTTGCTATGATTATCTAGTTAGCCATAAAGGATCACCTTTATAACCCTTTAGGACTAGAATGTTCTGAAAGCTTGCTATATTTATCTTAGTTATCCAATAAGGTATCAGATTTATACCACTTACAGAACTAGAATGTTCTGACAAGCTGGCTATGATTATCTTAGTTAGCCAATAACGGTATCACCTTATACCACTTAATAAAGGAACTAGATGTTTTGAAAGCTTGTCTATGATTACTTAGTTAGCCAATAAAGGTATCACCTTTAATACCACCCTTCCTTTAAGGAACCTAGAATGTTCTGAAAGCCTGCTATTATTCTTAGTTAGCCAATAAAGGTCATCCACCTTTATATCCACTTCAAGGACCTAGAATGTCTGAAAGCTTGCTATGATTAGCTTATTTACCAATAAAGTATCACCTTTATACCACTTCAAAGAACTAAATGTTCTGAAAAGCTTGCGATGATATCTTAGTTAGCCAATAAAGGTATCACCTTTATACCCTTTACAGGAACTAGAAAAATGTTCTTGAAAGATTGCCTATGGTTATCTTAGTTAGCCAATCAAGTTAATCACCTGTGACCACTTTAACAGGCACTGAAATGTTCTGAAAGCTTGCTATGAGATCTTATTACCAATATGGTATCAACCTTTATTAACCACTTTAATACGGACTAGAAATGTTCTGAAGCGGCTATGATTATCTCGTTTACCAATAATGGTATCCACCTTATAAACCACTACAGGAACTAGGAAATGTTCTGAGCTAAGCTTGCTATGTTATCTTAGTTACATAATGGTATCCACCTTTATCCACTTTTTACAGAACTAAATGTTATCTGAAAGCTTGCTATGATTATCTTAGTTAGCCAATAAAGGCATCGACCTTTAGACACTTTAAAAAGGACTAGAATGTTCGAAAGCTTGCTAGGATTATCCTAAGTTAGCCAATAAAGGTGTCCACCTTTATAACCACTTTACGGAACTAGAATGTTCTGAAAGCTTGCTATGTTCTTTAGTTATCCATAAAGGGGTTATCACCTTTATCACTTTAAAGGAACTAGAATGTTCTGAAAGCTTGCTATGATTATCTTAGTTTTAACCAATAAAGGTATCACCTATTATACAACCCACGTTTAGGAACTAGAATGTTCGGAAATCTTGCTATGATTATCTTAGTTCCCAATAAGGTATCCCTTTATAACCACTTTAACAGGACTAGAATGTTCTGAAAGCTTTGCTATGATTATCTTAGTTAGCCCATACAAGTATCACCTTATACCAACACTTTACAGGAACTAGAATGTGATGGAAAGCTTGCATGATTATCTTAGTTAGCCATAATGGTATCCACCTTTATCACCACTTACAGGAACCTAGAATGTTCTGCAGCTTTGCTATGATATCCTTAGTTAGCCATAAAGGGTATCACCTTTAAACGCTTTGTTATTTTTATTTTAAAAGGGTTACCCACCCTGTAAACGTGTAACGACTAAACACGGTGCGGCAACCAGCTATTCTATCTACTGCATGTTGTATAAACGAAACTTACATTTTATATAATTTATGAGTTTCATTTCTATACCTTCCCCGAGCTTAGTGTTTAGTTTCAGTGAATCAAAATTTTTTTTTTTCAAAACAATCTGGTACTAGAGCTTCTCTAACGGCCAGTCTTTAAACATACTTTTTATGGACAATCATTGCCAGAGGAAGTTAACATTTAAACAGTAAGCAGCACGATGACCTCTTCACCTTTTCAAAGGATTTATAGAACCGTACTAGTATATTCATAAAAAACAATAAACAATAATGTTATAAAGGAACATAGACTGACTTCTCTGTGTCAAAGTTACCATTTATATAACTAATAAACTCGGCGGGATTACACTCAACGATCCAACCTTCCATAACAATCAATTATATAGCAAAACCTAATCACCGACAATCAACAAGAACATATATAAGAGTGGGTGTAGTACTTCCATTATATTTTAATCAAATAGAATAGGCCTTGCTCCTCATCCACTGTCAAGTGGCCTCCACCTATATTAAACCTATAATAGTGTTTTGTAATGTAATAATACCATCACACTATAGATGTCTACATTAATATAATGTATTCGTATAGATGTTCTCCCATTAATAACAATGATTTCAAAGGGCAGTACGGTGTGGCAGCAACCCCTTACTACTCCAGAACCGAAAGAGGAACCAGAACGCGACCGAAAACACGTTTTTGTTCTGTGGGGCTATTGCCCTTTGTAATGGGGTTTGAGCACTGGGATATACATCTATTATTGTTTCCAGCATGCCTTAAATTACCCGTACCCCCCACCCAGATATTGCTTTCAATGGCCACGACCCCTAAACATCGGGGTCACACTCATACCCTAACCATCATGCATACCCCCAATGGATAACTGCCATGCCCCGCAAACATCTCAACCCTGCCCCCAAATCATTGTGACCAACGCCCCCCCCCAGATATTGTGTCACCCCCCCCAAAAAAAAAGCATGATCCCACATTTGTGTCCAAGTCAGTGTTTGCTAATTCTGTCCCTATTTTCATCAGTTCGTACTACCATATCTTTTGTTTTTCCCTCCGTGTAGGGATTGTCTGGAAACCAATCCGGAGAATACATATATTTACACGTTACTTAGCAGGTTGGTTCCCTCATTTTACCGGTACTCTCGAATTTTGAGGATTTTCACCCATTTTATATGCTTTCCTGATAATTTCCATTTGACATGTGATGGTAATTGTCCACATTTCAACATTTCGATTAATAATGCTTTTTGACTAAATGTAATATTAAAGGAGAACTGTGGTCCAAATGACTGGTAAATTGAGGTCAAATGATAGGAATTGCTCTCCTGAGAAATTTTGGCAATTGATTTCCATTGTTTATTTTGCATAGTTTTGAAGATATTTACTTTTTGTGTGTGATATGGCACAGCATCACCAGGTCCCCTTCACTTCCTGTTCCTGCTTCTGCTCAAACTGTCAGTCAATCTGCCCTGTGTCTCTCCTCCCCTTGCAGCCCCCCTGGTCCTCTCCCACTCATTTATACCACCTCATGGTACCTCCAGTTGCAGGCCCCCTTGGCCCATTCTCTTACAGCCCCGGGGCCCCGCCACCCATGGTGGTGTTGTCGCCCACCCACAGGTGACCTAAACCCCGCCCACCCACATGTCCCAAGCCCCCCCACTTCATGTTCATAGCCCCCACCCACTCACGGGTGCCCGTTGGCCCCTCAGACCCCTTCCTATGGAAAACTCGGTGGAAACAGCTTTCTGTCAAGGCAGACTGAGAACTCGGCCTGAAGCCTGTTTTCCACTAGTGGGGAGAGGCTTAGATTTCCCTATACCTTTCTCTGTCAGGACTTCCCACGCAGAGTAGGAAGAGATATAGAGGCAGCAGATAGATAAATAATGCAAAGATAAAGATAATGGAGAGATAGATCAATGGCACGAGGATAGATAATGAAAGATAGATAATGGAAAGATAGATAGATAATGGACATATAGATCGATAATGGAAATAGATGAAAGATATCTAAATTGACGCTCGCTCGCTCTGGGCCGCTCGCTCGCATCCTGGACACGCTGCTCTGGCCTCTCGATAGCGCTCCTGGACAATGCTCCTGGCACTATAGCTCCCTGGCACGCTCGCTCGCATATGGCCCGATAGATAATGGAACTCTCGCTGCATAATGGAAGATCGATATGGAAAGATAGCACTGTAGCTAGACAGATTGCACAAACCTTTGTGACATCACAATTTCAGTTTTCAATGTTGATTTTTTACATCATAGAGGTCTAGTACCCTGTTCTATCAAGGTGGTACTGACGGAGGCACAGATCGATGAATCGATTTGGAAGTGTCCCTACTCATACTTTATATCCCAACAAATTCTGTTTTCCGTAGATTATATATATTAGTAATTATCTTATTTCTTATTTTCCTTTGCAGTGGATGAACCGCCCAGAAGTAATCATGTGGGTTTTCCTTCCAAAATGACCCATGCATACAATGAATGGATCGACCTCTTTGGAAACGCCTTTGCAAGAAATAAGCGTTGGAAGAGATTAAGCAAGCAAGAATTGGGAATACTAATTATTGTTCTTGTAGCTATTGTAGAAGTATGACTGAGGTGGAGCTAAATTCCCTAGAACAAATTCCGAAGATCAGACGCATTAACAACCAATGAGGAAATCTGTGACCCGTAAAAAGACTGAGCTGCATTAATCCATTTTTCAGATCAGTTCCCCATTATCGCAAGATATCCATAGAAGCAGATTTATGAGGTCGTTCGATGATATGGGGGGGGAATCCCTACCCCCCCTAACCCCTACTCCCTTCATCCCCCCTATACCCCTACTCCCTTCATTACCCCCTACCCATTAACCTTATCCCCCCACCCCTATCCCTTCATTACCATTACCATACCCCCCTACCCCTACTCCCTTTCATTACGCCCCCGACCCCTACTCCTCATTACCTTACCCGCCCACCCTTACTCCTTCATTACCCCCCCTACCCCTCCCCCCCTTATTAAGACCCCCCTAACCCTACTTCCGCTCTCATTACCCCCTACCCCTACTCCCTTCATTACCCCCCCCCCTACCCCTACTCCCTTCTTACCCCTCCCCTACCCCTACCCTTCATTCAATACCAACAACCCCCCCCCTTCCTCCCTTCCTACCCCCCTACCCTACTCCCGTCATTACCTTACCCCCCCTCCCCTCCTCCCCTCCTCCCTTCATTACCCCCCCTTACCCATACTCCCTTCAATTAACCGCCCCTACACCTTACTCCCTCATTACCACCCCTACCCTACTAACGCCCTTTCCATTCCCTGCCCTACCCCTACGCCCTTCATTACCATTACCCCCTACCCACGCCCGGTGTCATTACCCTAACCGTCACTTCCACCATACCAACCACCCCCCTACCCCTACTCTTCCCTTCATTACCCCCCCTACCACCTACTCCCTTGTCATTATACCCCCCCACCCCTACTCCCTTCATTAACCCCCCCTACCCCTACTCCCTATACTTTGTTTACCTTTTTAACAAATGTTATATATATTTTTGTTTTTTTCCAGATGTCTACGGAAAACAGATATAAATATTTTGCTGTGTATGAGGTATTTAAGTATAACTTGGTATAACATTATTACCCTGTAGGTAATGATGAAAGTAGTTTATAAAGCGCTACGGAAGATGTTGTGCTATTAAATACTAATATAAAATAACTAATAATAGATGGTGCCTACATAAGATAGAATTTGGACAAAACTATTAATTCAATCCTAAAAGTATGTTAACCATGCAGCGTTATTGATGCCAAACCTAGAAAGAAAACATTCTGCTACTTTTCCTGAAGCTGGAGACACTAAATAGAATACTGACAGCTTCGTCTGCACATTTCCCCATAGAAAGTTTCTTTCCAAAAGGATGACTGTACCATGTAAGGGATGATGGCCCATCATTGCATTTATCTTTATGAAAAAGGAACTAGAATGTTCTGAAAGCTTGCTATGATTATCTTAGGTAGCCAATAAAGGTATCACCTTTATACCACTTTACAGGAACTAGAATGTTCTGAAAGCTTGCTATAATCATCTTAGTTAGCCAATAAAGGTATCACCTTTATACCACTTTACAGGAACTAGAATGTTCTGAAAGCTTGTTATGATTATCTTAGTTACCAATGAAGGTGTCACCTTTATACCACTTTATAGGAACTAGAATTTTCTGAAGCTTGCTATGATTCTCTTGTTAGCCAATACAAGGTATCACCTTTAAACCACTTTTAAAGGAACTAAAATGTTCTGACAGCTTGCTATAATGATCTTAGTTACCAATAAAGGTATCACCTTTATACCACTTTAAAGAAATAGAATTTTCTGAAAGCTTCTATGATTATCTTATTGCCATAAAGGTATCACCTTAATACCACTTTAAGGAACTAGCATGTTCTGAACGCTTGCTTATGTTATCTAGTTAGCCAATAAAGGTATCCCTTTATACACTTCAAAGGAACTAGAAATGTTCTGAAAGCTTGCTATGATTACTTAGAGTTTCCAATAAGGTATCACCCTTTTGTATACCACTTCAAAGCAACTAGAATGTTCGGAAGCTTGCTATGATTATCTTTAGTTAGCCCATAAAGTATCAGATTATACCACTTTAAAGGACTAGAATGTTTCTGAAAGCTTGCTATGATTATTTTAGTTCTGCCAATTAATGGTATCACCTTTAACCACTTAAAAGACACTAGAATGTTCTGAAAGCTTTGCTATGATTATCTTAGTAAGCCAATATTGGTATCACCTTTATACACGTTAAAGGATCTAGATGTTTCTAAGCTGGCTATGATTAAGTTAGTTAGGCCAATAATGGTATCACCTTTATACCACTTTTAAAAAGGAACTAGAATGTTCTGACATCTTGCTATGATTATCTTAGTTATCCATAAAGTATCACCTTTATACCACTTTAAAGGAACTAGAATGTTCTGAAGATTGCTATGATTATCTTCTTAGTTAGCCAATAAAGGCATCACCCTTATACCACTTTAAAGAACTAGATGTTCTGAAGCTTGCTATGATTATCTTAGTTAGGCCAAATGGGTAATCACTTTATACCACTTTAAAAGGAACTAGAATGTTCTGAAAGCTGCTAGATTATCTTATTTAGCCAATAAAGGTATCACCTTTCACACCACGTTAAAGGACTAGAATTTTATGAAGCTTGCTATGATGATCTGCTTAATTTAGCCAATAAGGTATCACTTTATACCACTTTACAAGGACCTAGAATGTTTATTAAAGCTTGCTATGATATCTAAGTTGCCATAAAGGTATCCCTTATTACCACGTACAAGAAACTAGAATGTTCTGAAAGCTTGCTATGATGATCTTAGTTAGCCATAATGGTATCACCTTTATACCACTTTAAAAGGAACTAGAAGTTCTGAAACTGCTATGATTATCTTGTTAGCCAATAAGGTTATCACCTTTACACCACTTTAAAGGAACTAGAATGTTAGGACAGCTGCTATGATTATCTTAGTTAGCCAATAAAGGTATCACCTTTATACCACTTAAAGAAACTAGAATGTTCTAAAGCTGCTATGATTATCTTATTTAGCCAATAAAGGTAATCACCTTTATACACTTTTTTTTTAGGATCTAGATGTTCTGAAAGCTTGCTATGAGTATTCCGTGTTAGCCAATAAAGGTATCACCTTTATACCACTTAAAGGAACTAGAATGTCTGAAAGCTTGCTATGATTATCTTAGTTAGTCCATACGGTATCACCTTTTACCACTTTAAGTACCTTAGAATGTCTGAAGCTTGCTTGATTTATCTTAGTTAGCCATAAAGTATCACCTTATACCACTTTAAAGAACTAGAATGTTCTGAACTTGCTATGATTTAACTCTAAGTTAGCCAATAAAGGTATCAGATTTATACCACTTTACAGAACTAGAATTGTAGAAAGCTTGCTAATGATTATCTTAGTTAGCCAATAATGGTATCGCCTTTAATTACCACTTTACAGGAACTAGAATGTTCTGAAGCTTGCTATGATTACTTAGTTAGCCAATAAAGGTCTCACCTTTATACACTTAAAGGAACTAGAAATGTTCTGAAGTTGTCTATGATTATCTTAGTTAGCCAATAAAGTATCACCTTTATACCATTTTTTTTTTTTTTTTTTTTTTTTTTTTTGTTTTTTTTTTTTTTTTTTTTTTTTTTTTTTTTTTTTTTTTTTTTTTTTGTGTTTCTTCAAAGGACTAGAATGTTGTCTGAAAGCTTGCTATGATTTATCTTATTCGTTTGCATGGTACCATAAAGGTATCACCTTTATACCCTTCAATGGAACTAGATGTTTCTGAAAGCTTGCTATGATTATCTAGTTAGCCAATAAAGGTATCACCTTTCTACCACTTTAACAGGAACTAGAATTTTCTTAACGATTGCTATGGTTATCTTAGTTGCACTAAAAGGTATCACCTTTATACCAATTTACAGGAAACTTAGAATGTTTCTGAAAGCTTGCTATGATTATCTAGTTACCATAATGTTACACCTTTTATACCACTCATTATCGGAACAGATGTTCTGAAAGCTTGCTATGATTATCTTTAGTTACCATAATGGTATCACTTTAGACCACTTTAGCAGGAACTAGAATGTTCTGAAAGCTGCTATGATTATCTTAGTTACAATATGGTATACACCTTATACCACTTTACAGGAACAGAATGTTCTTAAAGCTTGCTATGAGTTCTTAGTTAGCCATCAAGGCATCACCTTTATACAACTTTAAAGGAACTAGAATGTTCTGAAAGGCTTTGCTATGATTAGCTTGTTATCCAATAAGGTGTCACCTTTTATACCACTTAAAGGAACAAATGTTCTGAAAGCTTGCTATGATATCTTAGTTAGCCAATAAAGTATCACCTTATACCACTTTTAAGGAACAGAATGTGCTGAAACTTGCTAAAAATGATTATCTTATTTACCATAAAGGTATCACCTTTATAGCACTTTATAGAACTAGAAATGTTCGGAAAGCTTGCTATGATTATCCTTATTACCCATAAAGGATCACCTTTATACCACTTTACAGGAACTAGAATGTTCTGAAAGCTTGCTATGATTATCTTAGTTAGCCAATAAAGGTATCACCTTTATAACGCTTTGTTATTTTTATTTTAAAAGGGTTACCCTGTAAACATTGTAACTAGCTAACACGGTGCACCAGCTTTTACTGCATGTGTAATGAAAGAAATTACATTTTTTATAATTTTAAGTTTCATTCATAAATTCACCCGAGCTTAGTGTTTATTTTACAGTGATTATGGTACTGAGCTTCTCTAAACGGCCATTTTTAACATACTTTTATGTACATCTTTGCCAGAGGGAAGTTAACATTTAAGGCACTGAATATGACCTTTCCTTTTACAAAGGACTATAGGAACCTACAGTATATATAAAAATAATAAACAATAATGTATAAAGGACATAGACTGCTTCTATTATAGGTTACCATTTAATAAATAATAAAAACTGCGTGTATTACACCTCAACTCCACCTTCCATAAAATCATTATAGGCAATAACCTATCACCGACAATGCAAAGAATAATATAGAGTGGGTGTAGTAATTCCAAATATATTTTAATCAAATAGAATATTCCTTTAAAACTTGTCAAGTGGCAATCCAATATTAAACTCTATAATATTGTTTTGTAATTAATACCATCACACTATAGATGTCTACATTAATATAGATGTATTAGTATAGATGTTCTCCATTAATAACAATGATTTCAAAGGGCAAGTACTGTGCAGCAACCCCTTACTCCAGAACCGAAAGAGGAACCAGAACGCTACACGTTTTTGTTCTGTGGGGACTATTGGCCCTTTGTAATGGGGTTTGAGCACTGGAGATAACATCTATTATTGTTCCAGCAATGCCTTACCCCCCACCCAGATATTGCGTTCATGGCCACACCCCTAAACATCATGGTCACACTCATACCCTAACCATCATGCATACCCCCAAGGATAACTGCCATGCCCCCAAACATCTCAACCGTGACCCCAAATCTTGTGACCACGCCCCCAGATATTGTGGTCACCCCCCCAAAAAAAAGCATGATCCACATTTGTTCCATTCAGTGTTGCTAATTCTGTCACTATTTTCATCAGTCGTAACTATCCATATCTTTGTTTTTTCCCTCGTGTAGGATTGTCTGGGAAACAATCCGGAGAATAAATATATTTACACGTTACTTACAGGTTGTTCCCTCATTTTACCGGTACTCTCCGAAGTTTGAGGATTTTCACCCATTTTATATGCTTCCTGATAATGTCATTTGACATGTTATGGTAATTGTCCACATTTTCAACATTTCGATGTAATAATGCTTTTGATAAATGTAATATTAAAGGAGAACTGTGGTCCAAAAATGACTGGTAAATTGAGGTAAATTGATAGGAATTGCTCTCCTGAGAAATTTTGCAATTTATTTCCATTGTTTATTTTGCATAGTTTTGAAGATATTTACATTTTTGTGTGTGATATGGCAGCAGCATCACCAGGTCCCCTGCACTTCCTGCTTCCTGCTCTGAAACTGTCAGTCAATCTGCCCTGTGTCTCCTCCTCCCCTTTGCAGCCCCCCTGGTCCCTCCCACTCATTTACCCCATGGTACCTCCAGTTGCAGGCCCCCTTGGCCCATTCTCTTACAGCCCCGTGTGGCCCCGCCCACCCATGGGTGTTGTGGCTCCGCCCACCCACAGGTACCTAAACCCCGCCCACCCACAGGTCTCCAAGCCCCACCCACTTGCATGTGCATAAGCCCCACCCACTCACGGGTGCCGTTGGCCACTCAGACCCCCTTCCTATGGAAAACTCTGTGGAAACAGCTTTTTCAGGCAGACTGAGAACTCTGCCTGAAAAGGCTGTTTTCACATAGTGGGAGAGAAGGGCTGTAGATTCCCTTACCTACTCTGTCAGGACTTCCCACAGCAGAGAGGAGGAGATAGAGAGGCAGCAGATAGATAGATATATAATGCAAAGATAGATAGATAATGGAAAGATAGATAATGGAAAGATAGACACTGTAGATAGACAGATTGAACAAACCTTTGTATGCAATTTTTCAGTTTTTCAATGTTGATGTTTTTACTCATAGAGGTCTATGTACCATGTTCTATCAAGGTGGTACTGAGGAGGCACAGATAGATGAATCAGATTTGGAAAGTGTCACTAACGTACATACTTTATCCCAACAAATTCTGTTCCGTAGATTATATATATTAGTAATTATCATTATTTCTTGCAGTGGGATGAACCGCCCAGAAGTAATCAATGTGGGTTATTCCTTCCAAAATGACCCATGCGATACAATGAAATGGATCGACCCTCTTTGGAAACGCCTTTGCAAGAAATAATCGTTGAAGAGATTAAGCAAAGAATTGGGAATACTAATTAGTGTTCTTGTAGCTATTGTAGAAGTATGACTGAGGTGGAGCAAATTCCAGAACAAATTCCCGAAGATCAGACGCATTACAACCAATGAGGAAATCTGTGACCGTAAAAAGACTGAGCTGCATTATCCATGTTTCAGTTCCCATTTAGCAAGATATCCAAGAGAAGCAGATTTTATGAGGTTCGTGCATGATATTAATCACTACCCCCCCTACCCCTACTCCCTTCATTACCCCCCTACCCCTACTCCCTTCATTACCCCCCTACCCCTACTCCCTTCATTACCCCCCTACCCCTACTCCCTTCATTACCCCCCT
>CM033470.1:340800290-341343339 GCA_019447015.1 Hymenochirus boettgeri
CCCCCCCTACCCCTACTCCCTTCATTACCCCCCCTACCCCTACTCCCTATACTTGTTACATGTTTAAAAAAAGTTATATATTTTTGTTTTTTTACAGAGGTCTACGGAAAACAGGATATAAATATTTTGCTGTGTATGTATTAAGTATAACTTTGTATAACATGTATTACCCTGTATGTAATGTATGACAATGTAGTTATAAAGCGCTACGGAAGATGTTGGTGCTATATAAATACATAATAATAATAATAATAATAATAGATGGTGCCTACATAAGATAGAATTTGGACAAAACGTATTAATTCAATCCTAAAAGTATGTTAACAATGCAGCTTATTGATGCCAAACCTAGAATAGAAAACATTTCTGCTACTTTCTTGAAGCTGGAGACACTAAATAGAATACTGACAGCTTAGCTGCACATTTCCAATAGAAAGTTTCTTTCCAAAGGATGACTGTACCATTGTAAGGATGAATGGCCATCATTGCATTTAATCTTTACTAGAAGCATGCTGCTAATCATTATTTTCTCTATTTTGCTAATAGGTGCAATGCATGCTTCATACTCTTTATATTGGTATGGTATTAGATTCAATAAGATATTGAATGCAAATATTCGATAGATAATGAAAGATAGATAATGGAAGATAGATCATAATGGAAAGATAGATAATGGGAAAGATTCATAGATATGGGAAAGTCAGATTTCATAATGGAAAGATAGATAATGGAAAGATAGATAATGGAAAGATAGATAGATTGGAAAGATAGATAGATAATGGAAAGATAGATAATGGAAAGATAGATAGATAATGGAAAGATAGATAATGAAGATAGATAATGGAAAGTAGATAGTATGTAAAGAATAGATAATGGAAAGATAGATAGATAAATGGAAAGATAGATAATGGGGGAAGTAGACACTGTATATAGACAGATTTGAACCAACCTTTTGGTGATGGCACTTTTTCAGTTTTTCAAATGTTGATTTTTTTACTCATAAGAGGTCTATGTACCATGTTCTAATCAGGTGGTACTGAGGAGAGCACAAATAGTGAATCATATTTGGAAGTGTCCTACCGTACATACTTATCCCAAAAATTCTGTCCGTATATTATATATATTAGAATTATCATTATTTTCTTGGGTGGATGAAAACCGCCCAGAGAGTATCAATGTTTGGGGTTATTCCTTCCAAAATGACCCTGCGATACAATGAAATGGATCGACCCTTTGGAAACGCCTTTGCAAAAATAACGTGGAAGAGATTAAGCAAGAATTGGGAATCTATTAGTGTTCTTGTAGCTTATTGTGAATATGACTGAGTGGAGCAAAATTCAAACAAATTCCAAGATCAGACGCCATTACAACCAATGAGGAAAATCTGTTCCCGTAAAAGACTGAGCTGCATTTCCATTGTTTCAGTTCCCATTGAGCAGATATCCGAAAGCAGATTTGTAGGAGTTCGGCATGATATTATTAATGCACTACCCCCCCCCTAACCCCCTACTCCCTTCATTACCACCCCCCTACCCTACTCCCTTCATAACACCCCTACCACCACCCCTACTCCCTTCATTTACCACCCCCCTAACCCCTACTTCCCTTCATTACCCCCCCCTACCACCCCTACTCCCTCCATTAAACCCACCCCCCCAACCCGTCTCCCCTTCATTACCCCCCCCTACCCCTACCCCCCTTATTACCCCCCTACCCCTACTCCCTTCCTTAATTACCCCCCCCTACCACCCCTACTCCCTCATTACCACCCTGACCTACCCCCCTGAGACCGGACCCCCTAGTACCACCTACTCCTTCATTACCACCCCCCCCACCCTACTCCTTCATTACCCCCCACCCTTACTCCCCTTCAGTACCGACCCCCCCCCCCTAACCCCTACTGCCCTTCATTACCAACCCCCCCTACCCCCTCCGCCCTTCATTAACCCCCCTTACCCTACTATCTCCCTTCATTACGCATACCCCACCCCTTTACCCCCCTACCCCTACTACTCCCTCATTACCCCCCCCTACCCCCTACTCCCTTCATTACCCTCCCTACCCCTACTCCCTTCATTTACCACCCAAACCCCCTACCCCTACTTCCTGTTTCATACCCCCCTAACCCCTACTCTTCTCCCTTCATTACCACCCCCCTACCACACCTACTCCCTTCATTACCCCCCCCTCCCCTACTCCTTCTTACCCCCCCTACCAAACTTTTTCCTCCCTTCATTACCCCCCTACCCCACTCCCTTCATTACCCCCCTACCCCTACTCCCTTCATTATAAACCCTTACCACCACCACACCCCCCCCCTACCCCCTATCTTTCCCTATACTTGTTACATGTTTAACAAAAGTTATAGTTATTTTTGTTTTTTGTACAGAGGTCTACGGAAAACGGAATAAAATTTTTGTGTGTATGTATTAAGTACACTTTGGTATAAACATTATTCCCTGTATGTAATGTAGATGACAAGTAGTTTATAAAGCGGGGCTAACCGGAAGATGTTGGTGCTATATAAATACATAATAATACTAATAATAATAATAATGGTGCCTACATAAGAAGAATTTGGACAAAAAAACGTATTAATTCAATCCTAAAAGTATGTTAACAATGCAGCCTTATGGATGCCAACTAGAATGAAAACATTTCTGCTACTTTTTCTTGAAGCTGGAGACACAATAGAATACTGACAGCTAAGCTTCACATTTCCAATAGAATGTTTTCTTCTTCACAGGATGACTGTACCATTGTAAGGATGAATGGCCATCATTGCATTTAATCTTTACTAGAAGCAGCATGCTGCTAATCTTATTTTCCTGCTATTTTGCTAATAGGTGCCAATGCATGCTTCATACTCTTTATATTGGTATGGTATTAGATTCAATAAATTATCCAACAGGACTCAAAAATTATAAATTTTCTTTCCGCACTAGTACTTTCTGTGCGATTCTGTCTTGGTATGTGCGGTGATTACATGACGCCTATAGATGATATTGCAATAGATGGTTCTTCTTCTGTGATGAAGATTTTGGCCCTTGATCAATCACCAATGGAATGAAGTCCATCGTCTTAACATAGTAACAGTAATTAAGGTTGAATAAAGACATTCGTCCATCAAGTCCACAACCTAATTCACTTCTTTTCTTCCAACCTTAAAGGATGTCCCACGCAGTTCCTCTGCGGACTATACGCTATTAGTGAACAATGCCCAAGGTTCCTGTATGGGCCATTTAATATATTTGTTAAGGTTTCATGTCCCCCACGCAACCGCCGCTTCTCTTCCAATGTACAAGCCCTAACGGTTGTCTAATCTGCTGCATATTCAGCCCCTCCATTCCCCCTTATTAATTTGTTGTGCCCTTCTCTGACTCCTAAAGTTTCCAAGATGGTCCCTCTTTGTATTGGGAGCCAAAACTCACTGCATATTCCAATGTGGCCTTACCATGTGCCTTGTAAAGAAGGGAGAATACATTGTTTCTCTTTGATTCATTCCTCCCCTCTTTATACAAGCATATCTTGCTACTCTAGCTGTTGGCTACCTGGCAATTTGGTTGCTACAGTAAGTCTGTTTCTACCAAACCCCCAAATCGTTTTTTCTTTCAGGAAAAAATGCAATTACACAGGTTTATTTATGGTGTAGGTTGCCAAGGGATTATTAAATCCCAAATGCATCACCTTACATTTATCCACAGTGAATCTCATCTGCCATTCTTCTGGGCCATTTTTGATAATCTATCTAGGTCTGCTTGCAGCACTTCCCTCACTTGGAAAGTTTCCAAAGCCTGGGCACTAATTTAGTGTCATCAAGCAAACACGAGACCTTCTCCTCAAGCCCCCTTCTAAGTCATTTAATAAACAGATTAAAAAACCGAAGCGGCCCCAGTACGACACCCTGAGGACTCCGCTTAGAACTTTAGATACCCCACTAGGATAGGCTCCATTCACCACCACTCTCTGTTTTTGCGGTCCAATAACAGTTTCCCTCTACCATGAACAATGTTTCTTCAAGCCAACAGTCCTGCAGTTTTTAAACCTTGTCGCCTATGTGGCACAGTATCAAAGCTGTTTGCAAAATCCACTATACCCAGATCCACACTGTGCCTGAATCTAACTTCTTCTCACTTCTCTTTCATAAAACAATTAAAATTTGGCCTGGCATATCTATTTCTCATAAACCATGCTGACTACTACTTATAAATTATCTCTGAGACAAGTCAAATCTAGGATATTATCCCTTGACAAAGTTTCCATCAACCTTCCCTATCCACGATGTTTAGGCCTTACGGTCTAATAGTTACCGTGCTGTGAACGACTACCTTTTTTGGAATTTGGTATTACATTTGGCTTTTTTTTTTTTCCAATCCAGCGCGGCAACATCCCCCCCCAGACAAAACGAATCGGAAAAGATGTAGACACAGTGGTCTTGCTATAACTGGAACTAAGCTCTTTAAAATCCTAGATGCAATCCATCTGGTCCTGGCCTTTAATTGACTATTAACTTTGTCCTAATGATCCGTACCATATCCTCTTTATCAATGGTGAAGTTTGATGATGTTTGTGATTCCGACTCAGATAAAGACAGCGATTTCTCATATTCTGTTTCAAGTACTCCTTTTTTTGAACCGCCTTTTTTTCCCGGGTGGCTACTTTAGTAGGTAATGGAGCGGAGGTAATGGAGAGCAGGATGTGGAGAATGAAAAATATATTATAGCCTCTTCGGAATGTTGAGTTGCTATGAAGCTGGAGGAAGAAAGTTCTGTGTCAGTTTGTGTTGACACTGTTCTCTGATTCAACCAGTGCTCAGTATTGCAGTCCACATCTCTAAAAAACATTTGCCGTAATGTCTGTGTATGCTTACTGTGAACACTAAGAGTTGGATTCACAGCAGTGGAGGTACTTGCCTGTACCGTACAAGATGCTATTGAAGATGGCTGCGACAGTGGTACGATCTTGTGTACTACTCCTATCTGGAAATATACTTGGCAGAGCTAAAAATTTTAATGTGACTTTAGAACATTTTTTCATGTATGATTGAGCAGAGAAATGACAGGAGCAATCTGAAACAGTCATTCTTTTTCCCCTCAATTTGTGCCATTTTGTCAATGTTGCCAAAATCTTGACCTGTTAGCTCTAAACATATTAAACATATTCCAAACCTACCTACCCACACCCATAAATAAAAAATTACCTGCCTCTCACCCCACCAGTTACATACCAAGCTACAAACACACCCACCTTACCTACCTACCCACATACCCAAATCCATAAATAATAAATTACCTGCATAACACCCCAACCCCTTACATACCCACCCACCTAACGTATCCAAACCCACATACCCCACCCCAACCACTTACATACTCACCCACCTAACCTACCTACCCACATACCCACATCCATAAATAACATATGACCTGCCTATCACCCTACTAATTACATACTCACCCACCTAACCTACCTACCCACATCCATAAATAACATATGACCTGCCTATCACCCCACTAATTACATACCCACCCACCTAACCTACCTATCCACATACCCACACCCATAAATAATAAATTACCTGCCTATCGCCCTGCCACTAACATACCCACACACCTAACCTACCTACCCACATACCCAAATCCATAAATAATAAAATACCTGCCTATCACCCCACTAATTACATCCCCAGCTACAAACCCACCCACCAACCCACCTAACCTATCTATCTACACACATATCCTAATCCATAAATAACTAGGTATAGCGAAAATAGTCATTTTCAGGACTGTGGTGGAATTGAGTAAAATGTCTATTTCACTATGTATATATTTGTACAGTTATTTTTCTATTCCTTGCTCAAATAGCCTAGCAGCCCCCCTCCAATTGATTGAAGAGCTGAACTCTGAACTCGTGTCAGTGGGATTCTTCTTGTGCATGCACTACAATTATAGGACGGGAGCAGAACTCTACAGGTGATTAGTCTGTTCCAACAGCCACTTTTGATTGAAGCCCAATCACCACGTTTAATACAGTAATGGAGATTTCCTGCTCTAAGTGAGCCTATATTCCTGCACATTTGGTATATATCAGCAATAAAGAGTCATTGCAGTCATGAAATATATGCCTTTGCTGTATTACTGTTGCTTCCCTAACTCAGGGCCATATGTAATATACTGTTTTTTTGGTGTCACAAGGTGTTTTTATTTTTTTTTTTGCTGTTATTATTGTACATTTTATGAGATTTTTTGCATCTTTTATTCCTCTCCCTCAACAAAAACAAGATGTCAGTGCATTTTTTGTGTCTAAAAATATTAAAAATGCTCTGTTCCTAACAATGATAAATTCTTTTACGTATCATACAAATAGAAAAGTAATCTTTGCGGTTTTCTTTCTTAGCTAGCATAGATGTAAGAAACAGAATGTTAAAATTAAAAAGGGAACTGTGGTCTCCAACAAGTTGAGTTTAATGAAAGGCCAGTTTTTCTACCTTTAAAACGAGCCATCAACCACCTCTCTATGTGCTCCACCGCCCAAGATATACAAAAATGACTGACCAGAAAGTTAATGGGTGGGAGGCTGACATGTGACATTCCTAAGGCTTCTCCTGCACAGTGCCGCCGGCGAGCACAGCCTCAGACTCCCTCAGTGTGTGAGGGAGACAGAAAGTCCTCCTCCTCTCTGCTTGTGTGAGTTCTGACAGAGGAGTAAGGGAATCTATCACAGCCCTTCTTTCCCACTATTGTAAAAACAGCCTTTTCAGAGTTATCACTCTGCCGAAAAGGCTGTTTCACTGAGTTTGGGGTAGGGGGGTATCAGAGTGGCCCCAGCACCTGTGGGTGGGTGGGGCTTTAGGCCACCGCGAGTTGGCAGGGCCCATGTCACCTGTGAGTGGGTGGGACCATGACACCCGCGCGATGTGGGCAGTGCCACGACACCCATGAGTGGGCGGGGCCACATGGGGCTGTAAGGGAATGGCCCAAGGGGGGCCTGCAACTGGGGGACCATGGGGTCCATGAGTGGGAGGGACCAGGGGGCTGCAAGGGAAAGAGGAGACACAGGGCAGATTGACGACATGTTTCAGAGCAGGTAGCAGGAAGTGCAGGAGACCTGTGATGCTGCTCTGCCAATCACACACAAAAAATTAATATCTCTCAAAACTAATAATAAACAATGAAATAAATTGGCAAAAATTCTTAGAGACCATTCCTATCATTTACCTAAAGTCATTTTTGGACCACAGTTCCCCTTTAACGTAAAGAAGAAAAGTAAGTGGGAATCAAACTGTCAACCTAATGTACTGTTTTTTTGCTAACAAGAAAAAAGCTCTACAAACATGGCAACCTAATGTACTGTTTTTTGCTAACAGGAAAAAAAGCTTTTATACTATCCTTCATGAGCTACTAAGTGGACAAAGTACTGTACGAATTGTTATCTTTGCTAGAAACATAATGGAGAAACATAATAGAAGGCTACTATATTTTTTTTTTTTTTACATATCGTAGTATTGTATTTGTATTTCTAGTGGACTATGTGTGATTGTTTCCCAAGTAAGCCAGGGGATTTGAATTGGGCACTTTTTGGCGTTGTGTGTCTCTACAACAAACATGGCATTTGTTTCTACCTTACTCTGGTACCTATTATGTGAATTGAGGCTTTTAGGCTGCTATAATATCCACCACAGGATGGCTTTTGGAGGATGGCAAATTGAAACCCTTGGCCAGGAATTTCATTTCTGTCTGGGTCAGTGTCCAGTTTAGATAAGTTACTCACCGCCATTTCTCCTTGTTAGTAAAGTGACAATTCCTCCCTTTCTTCTCAAGTGGTGGAGTGGGATGGCATAATAGAGAACTTGTTTTCTGTTGCCTTCTCCTTGCCTTAATGTTGCTGAGATATCTATGCTTTTGTCTCTTTAGATGTTCTTTGCTTAAGACACTATCTCTGCTACCATGTTGCGATATGGGTGTGGAAATTTTGACTGAGTCACTTCACAGGTGGAACTTGCAACTGCAACACCAACCTATTGATACTGAATTCGGCTATTTGGGATCTATTGCATTGGACACGTTTTGTATCTGCTGAATTACAGTCACTTTAAACACACGTTGGAGTCCCACAGCCATTTAACAAGACCTTTTATAATATTGGTATCTGGGGAAGACCAGTTTTTATGTGTAAATTATTGTATTTTTGAGGTCAGGGTTAACTTTTTTTTCCAGTAACACCTCTCAGTTTATTGCTAACGTGGCTTCCGCAGTATAAGCGTTAATGTCCATGGCTCATCACCCGGACATGTGTATATTATTGTATTGAGATGGGAAGGGGGTATTGTTATTTTTTGGGGTGTCTGGAATATTGGTGTATTAATTTCTGTGCCAATAATTGTATTGTTGCAAGTGTGAGTGTCAAGTGTGAGAGTGCTATATAAGCTGGGTAAGGACTTATATTTGTACCCTTAGTTACATTACTGCATCCAGTATATACATTTTTATATTTTTTTTATTGCAATGAAGTTTCTTCTTCTAGAAACTGGTAGACGAACTCATTGAGAATACATTTGAAAAATACAAATATATAGTGTAATTTTTAGAATGTAGAACTTTTTTAATTGACTTGACTATTAAAAGTAAGTTTCCTTATATCCATTTACATTAGGTTTATTGTTCTTGCGCTGAGTTGTTTAAAATTCGAATTATTTGCTTTCTCTGGGTTAAAATGAGAATTATACTAATTAGAAAATCTCCTCAGAGCCAAGGATGTATGTGAGGGGATTAAATAGATAATTCAATCTGGAACCTAATGAAGAAATAGAAAATATTTTATTTGAGAGTAAAATGTCTATTTCACTATGTATATATTTGTACAGTTATTTTTCTATTCCTTGCTCAAAATAGCCTAGCAGCACCCCCTCCAATTGAGTGAAGAGCTGAACTCTGAACTCTGTGTCAGTGGGATTCTTCTTGTGCATGCACTACAATTAATTAGGACGGGAGCAGACACTCTACAGGTGATTAGTCTGTTCCAAAACAGCCACTTTTTGATTGAAGCCCAATCACCAAGTTTAATTACAGTAATGGAGATTTCCTGCTCTAAGTGAGCCTATATTCCTGCACAATTTGGTATTATCAGCAAATACAGAGGTCATTGCAGTAAAAAACACTGAAAATATATTGTCTTTGCTGTATTACTGCTTGCTTCCTAACTCAAGGGCCATATGTAATATACGTGTTTTTTGGTGTCACAAGGTGTTTTTATTTTTTTTTGCTGTTATTATTGTACATTTTTATGAGATTTTTTGCATCTTTTATTCCTCCCTCTAACACAAAACATAGATGTCAGTGCAGTTTTTGTCTAAAAATATTAAAAATGCTCCTGTTCCTAACAATGATAAATTCTTTTACGTATCATACAAAATAGAAAAGTAATCTTTGCGGTTTTCTTTCTTAGCTAGCATAGATGTAAGAAACAGAATGTTAAAATTAAAGGGGAACTGTGGTCTCCAAACAAGTTGAGTTTAAATGAAAGGCCAGTTTTCTACCTTTAAAACGAGCCATCAACCACCTCTCTATGTGCTCCACAGCCCAAGATATACAAAAATGACTGACCAGAAAGTTAATGGGTGGGAGGCTGACATGTGACATTCCTAAGGCTTCTCCTGCACAGTGCCGCCGGCGAGCACAGCCTCAGACTCCCTCAGTGTGTGAGGGAGACAGAAAGTCCCTCCTCCTCTCTGCTTGGTGAGTTCTGACAGAGTAGTAAGGGAATCTATCACAGCCCTTCTTTCCCACTATGTAAAAACAGCCTTTTCAGAGTTATCACTCTGCCTGAAAAGGCTGTTTCCACTGAGTTTGGGGGTAGGGGGGTATCAGAGTGGCCCCCAGCACCTGTGGGTGGGTGGGGCTTAGGCACCTGCGAGTTGGCAGGGCCATGTCACCTGTGAGTGGGTGGGACCATGACACCCGCGAGTGGGCAGTGCCACGACACCCATGAGTGGGCGGGGCCACATGGGGCTGTAAGGGAATGGCCCAAGGGGGGCCTGCAACTGGAGGGACCATGGGGTCCATGAGTGGGAGGACCAGGGGGGCTGCAAGGGAAAGAGAGACACAGGGCAGATTGACTGACAGTTTCAGAGCAGGTAGCAGGAAGTGCAGGAGACCTGGATGCTGCTGCCATATCACACACAAAAATGTAATATCTTCAAACTAAGTAATAAACAATGAAATAAATTGCAAAAATTCTTAGAGACCAATTCCTATCAATTTACCTAAAGTCATTTTTGGACCACAGTTCCCCTTTAACGTAAAGAAGAAAAGTAAGTGGGGAATCAAACTGTCAACCTAATGTACTGTTTTTTGCTAACAAGAAAAAAAGCTCTACAAACATGGCAACCTAATGTACTGTTTTTTGCTAACAGGAAAAAAAGCTTTTACTACTATCCTTCATGAGCTACTAAGTGGAACAAAGTACATGTAGAATTGTTATCTTTTGCTAGAAACATAATGGAGAAACATAATAGAAGGCTACTATATTTTTTTTTTTTTTACATATAGTAGTATTGTATTTGTATTTTCTAGTGGACTATTGTGTATTGTTTCCCAAGTAAGCCAGGGGATTTGAATTGGGCACTTTTTGGGCTTTGTGTTTCTCTACAAACATGGCATTGGTTCTACCTTACTCTGGTACCTTATTAATGTGAATTGAGGCTTTTGAGGCTGCTATAATATCCACCACAGGGATGGCTTTTGGAGTGATGGCAAAATTGAAACCCTTGGCCAGGAATTTCATTTCTGTCTGGGTCAGTGTCCAGTTAGATAAGTTACTCACCCATTTCTCCTTGTTAGGTAAAGTGACAATTCCTCCCTTTCTTCTCAAAGTGGTGGAGTGGGATGACATAATAGAGAACTTGTTCTGTTGCCTCTCCTTGCCTTAATGTTGCTGAGATATCTATGCTTTTGTCTCTTTAGATGTTCTTTGCTTTAAGACACATATCTCTGCTACCATGTTGCGATATTGGTGTGGAAATTTTGACTGAGTCACTTCACAGGTGGATACTTTGCAATTGCAACCAACCTATTGATACTGAATTCGGCTATTTGGATCTATTGCATTGGACACGTTTTGTATTCTGCTGAATTACAGTCACTTTAAACACAGTTGGAGTCCCACAGCATTTTAACAAGACCTTTTATAATATATGGTATCTGGGGAAGACCAGTTTTATGTGTAAATTATTGTATTTTGAGGTCAGGGGTTAAACTTTTTTTTCCAGTACACCTCTCAGTTTATGGACTAACGTGGCTTCCGCAGTATAAGCGTTAATGTCCATGCTTCACCCGGACATGTGTATATTATTGTATTGAGATGGGGAAGGGGGTATTGTATTTTGGGTGTCTGGAATATTGGTGTATTAATTTCTGTGCCAATAAATTTGATTGTTGCAAGTGTGAGTGTCAAGTGTGAGAGTGCTATATAAGCTGGGTAAGGACTATATATTTGTACCCTTAGTTACATTACTGCATCCAGTATATACATTTTTATATTTGTTTTTATTTGCAATGAAGTTCTTCTTCTAGAAACTGGTAGAAGAACGTCATTGAAGATACATTTGAAAAATACAAATATATGTGTAATTTTTGTAGAATGTAGACTTTTTTAAATTGACTTTGACTATTAAAAGTAAGTTTCTTATATCACATTTACATTAGGTTTATTGTTCTGCGCTGAGTGTTTAAAATTCGAATTATTTGCTTTCTCTGGGTTAAAATGAGAATTATTACTAATTAGAAAGATCTCCTCAAGCCAAGGATGTATGTGAGGAGGATATAATAGAGTAAATTCAATCTGGAACCTAATGAAGAAATAAAAATATTTATTTGATCTGTTAAACTGAATTTTATAGTTATATATTATTACTGGTAGATAAGCAGTGCAACCTGTCCTACTGAATGGAACTTAGATTCTTCACAGTGGTCTTAGTTCTCAATGCTTTCAAAAATTTCCACCATTGACAAAAAATACCAATAGATATTAGATCCTTTATAAATATTGTCCACTGTTTGAATTGCTCTACTCAAGCTTATGGATCTGAAGGCTGACCCTCAGTTTAGGAATCTTGATAGTAGGAATCTTAGGCTGGGTACACAAAAGGGGACTATTTGTCACCAGCTGAGTGTTCGCTGAGTGCGCGCGAGCGCTCGGCCGTGACAAATGACTGTCAGTCGCGGCAAAAGTGGCCGCGGCCAACAGTTTGTGCGACCGATCATGAAGTCCCATAGAGAACCACACAATCAGCTGTGATTTACCGACACGTCCGATCACCGGCGTTCTGAGCAGCTGGCAGCTGTGTCCGTGATTGGCTGCCTCTCAGCCAATCACGGACACAGCTGCCAGCTGCTCAGAACACTGGGGGAGAGAGGGAAGGTAAGTAGACTTCGGGGACTTACTTAAAAATCTTTTAGAGCGGTTGGGGCTGGGGGAAGGTATACTAATATATGGCCAAGGGTTTTTATGGTAGGGATCGCAAAACAGAAGGGAGAGGGAGGGGGGGCCTGCAGTGCGTATAGACAGGAGGCAGAGTCCTATATGGAATCTCCTATCCTCCTGGTGGGCAGTTTTTTTTGAGTTTGGGGGGGATTACAGGAGAACCATATGGAGCTGGGATGTAAGGTAAGGATTTTATTACACTACACAATGGGTCCAGTAGTGGATTAAATTATAGTTTTGGGGGTGAACATGCCCTTTAATAGTTTTCTAATCAAACAGCCGTAATACCCTTACCTTAATTCATATTGGACCATGTACAAACAATCTATGAGAAGATCAACCCAAGGAGAAAATGTAAAATTGTTGACACAATGAAAGTGAAAAGTTCAAATTTATTATTTACAGTTTTATCAATACAAAAGATGCACCAAACATTATAAAACAATACAGCCAACTTTGTTTTAAATTAGTTTATTGAAGTAACAATCACCAACTCAAAACACCCACAGACATGAATTAAAAAGACGAGTAAGAAAGGGTTGGGATTTGGTAAAATGTTGTCATTTCTAATGATTAATGAGGGATGTGGATTAGTTAAATTTGACATTGTTACCATATCGTCCCTGTAAAAGAGAAACATTTTTGTATTCAAATTTACATTTCTAACATATATAATATCCCGCGCTATATACAATAATAAGCTAAAAATTCATATAAAGAAATTACAGGGAGATTCAATAAAAGTTCTTATCGTTTAAAGTGGTGCTAATTTTGCCCCAACCAATCAGATCTTATTTAACGTTTAAAAGCTAACATCTGATTGGTTGGGGCAAAATTAGCACCATTTTTAACGATAAGAATTTTTATTGAATCTCCCTGTTAGTATTTATTAATATGCTTATAAAAATGATGATATCACATTTGCCTTACACGCTATTTACCATATCATCCCATATCATTGGCAGTCCAACAAAGTTATCTTAACCCCATAGGAGGGGTATATCCATACGCTCTAGAATCTTCTTACCTTGTCCTTGTTTATAGCCTTGTTTTTTAGGGGCCCCTAATAGGTTCACTGGTTTTAGATGGGTTTTGGAGGGTGGGATATCAAGAGGGTATGTTTTATTTTTTAGATAATAATGCATATTGAGACGAGTTTATGTGTGATTTCATTATCGCTATTATTTTATAAGCATATTAATAAATACTCTTATTTCTTTATATGGATTTTTAGCTTATTATTGTATATAGTTTATATATATTATATATGTTAGGTTTTACTTGGTCAATTATATACTCTTATATTGACATTCCGAGCGCTTCTTATTCTTCTTATACAGCTTAGTTAAAATAGGTGATGGTTATTACTGTTATAACCGACCCCTGTAGTGGATTTCCATGGGAGGAACTATAAGATTATAGCCTTATAATCTTACAGTTCCAGGAGGAGAAGGAAACCAGAAGCCACAAAGGGGTGGGTTATAATAAATAATGCACCCCAACTGTAAATTAAAGGGATATTAGAAGTCACCTTGAAATTCCGTGCCCTGTATAAAAGGTACTCGGCCTCGTGCTTTTATATGGTCACGGAACTCCTCGGTGACTTCTAATATCCTTATAATTTACAGTTGGGGGTGCATTAGTCACTATATTATTGCCAGCGCGGCTAGATTTGAAAGATCATGGGGGTGTAGTTGCGAAGGTTTGTCTGTGTATACCACACCCACCAGGATCTATAACTTTTTTATCTAAATTTACATTTCTCCCTTTTTCTCCATACAAAAAATAAGTAAAGACATCATGCTGTATTTCTAGTCCATTTAAACAGAGATATAAACTTTGAATTTGGCTTGAAAGGTTGCATTTTGGAAGGGGATGAGTGTGTCTGTGCTGCAGGTTTTAAAATTCAACAACCTCCCTATGAGGTATATACATTATATAATCCATTGTGATTACATATACACATTTAGAAACAATACTGGCTGGAGGTTTACCCAACATAATATACAACTTTATCGTTAAACTACCAAACTTTCATTCATGTATTTAATGTTTTTTATTAGAGATGTTCAAAACTGTTGAGTTTCGTTTTGTTTTCAAATTTTTTTGGAAATTTCTAAAGTTCAAGTTTAGATTTTCGAAAATCGTCTACTTTCGATTTTCAATAATTATCTACTTTCGATTTTCGATAATTATCTACTTTCGATTTTCGATAAATATCTACTTTTGATTTTCGATAATGATCTACTTTCGATTTTCGATAAATATCTACTTTCAATTTTCGATAAATATCTACTTTCGATTTTCGATAATGATCTACTTTCGATTTTCAATTTTTGATAATTATCTACTTGTGATTTTCGATTTTCGAAAAAAAATTCAAGATCCATGAAATTCGGGGGTTCCGAAAGTTTCGTCGGGACTTCAAAACCCTCAGATTCGATTTGAAACTGGGTTCTAATCGAACCCACATTACATCTCTATTTTTAGTCATATTTTAGAATAATTGATATGTTGGTGTATTATTATTTTACATTATTTACTAAAATTCCTATGTTTATTTAAAGTATGGACAGAAATTAAAACCCAATGAAGTTGAAAATTTTTATATAATCTGTCAATCTGTAAATGTTACGGTTATTTTCTGTACGGTACTGATATTGATTCCTGTGATCGTTAACTTTAAGCAAGATCCAAAATTACCTCCATTGACGAAAAATAACAATAACAATTTAAAAAAATATATAATATTATAGAATGTATATAAGTTCCTCTTATGGATCTGAAGACTGAGATTGGGTTTGGGAATGATGGACTCAAATCTGGGTCTAAGGACCCAAATCTGTCCTTAAGAGTTGGTGCAAGAGTGTAGTATTTCTATAACTGACCATTGCTTCTTGTATTTAAATAACTGGAACTTACATGCCTTATGTGTGTGTTTTAATAGACTTTTGAGGAAGGAGCTGTAATATCTTCACCTTAAGTTCTGCCATTCTCAGCCCATAAACAAATGAATTTAAAATAGGGGAGACCAGAAGGAACTCCAGTGACATAAACACTCGAAATTCATATGGAACTATGGTAGGTATATACCTGTACAGTAATATATCGAATAGGGAAGCAGTTAAGAAGTTGATTGTGGTTATTACTTGAGGAATACAGGTCTTAAAGGCTTTGGAGAGAGTTAGGGTAGACCGTACACATACCCTGAGAATTGCAATATATGAACACAATATAAACACAAGGACCAAACAAATATATATTGACACAAGGAAAAGTCCATATATATTATTTACAGTTGTATCGATGCAAGAGAGTCTTACGATTGACCAGTTATCGCAGTAGATTTTTAGTATTTCATTATCACATAAAGGAAGCCTGTAGGTTAATAATAAGTGGGTACCAAACATTATAACAATAGTTAGCCAACTTGTAGTTAGTATTTTAAACACTGTAGAGAGGGTCATTATTTTATTGTATCTCAAAGGCTTACAAATACACAGGTAACGATCCAATGCCATCGCTGTTAGAGTCACCAACTCAAATATTCCATAGATATAAACCAAAAAGACCTGCAGCAGGCAGAACGAATAGGAAATGATTGGGACTTCTTTAAACAGAGTAACCAAAATGCTGGGATAAAAAAATATACTTTCAATGATTCCATTGATACACAGAGCACAAATAAATACATACATTGGCTCATGTAATGTCTGATTACTAACCACTGCAATAACGATTACACCATTAGACAGGACAGTCAATAGAAGGCCAATCAAAAGTAATGTACCATAAAAATATCGTATGGATGTGAGCTGCCCATATGTCAGTTTGAAAAACTCAGGATGTGGATCGGTTGAATTTTGCATTCTTTCCTGTAAAAGAGATCATCTTTTTAGTATTTAAAGCGATACTATACTAATTTAAACAACTTTACATTATCTGAAACTACAATTTTCGATTACCACTTGGAGTTAGGAATTTTTTTATTGCCTTCTCTGGATCAACAGGTAGGCAGGAAGTGTGGGTATTGCTGAGTGGGTTGAACTGGATGGACTTATCTTTATTTAAGCTTAAAAAGTGTGGTGCTCACATATTTATCTGTGCTTGCTTTGTCATTAAATTCTTATTGTTTGGTGGGTGCTCCTAATTCCCCCCACCCTCCCTTACTCACTGCCTTCTTGTAGTGTCTGCGACACTTATAAGTTCTGCACAGCCTCACCATGGACCCTGCTCTGCTTACACATTGCTACTGATTCTCTTAATTGTTGCAGAAAGTGTGCTGCCAGGCAGCCAAAGATCCTAGTAAGAGGTCAGGGATGGGGAACATATTATCATCACTCAGAAGTTTTTGAGTAGTTGGCGCTGGCTGATATAAACATTCCATTTTTTAAAAAAATGGAATGTAAAAGGGTAAAGATACCCTTTAAATTTAATGTTCTTGATTTTTATCCATAAAAAGAACAAGTAAAGATATCATATTTCTAGTAAGTTTAAACAGAGAAACAAATTAAACTAGAAAGGGAAAATAAACTTGACTTGAAAGGCTGTATTTTGAAAGGTAATGTGTGTGCCTGTGCTGCAGGTTTTAAAACTCAATAATCTTTCTATGTTAATAAAAGAGGAAATTTTAATTTCTTAATTCATTCTGATTTAATAATACATATATTTTGTATTATTGTGTGTATGGTTGCTATTGTAATGGAAGGGTAAGGTGGGTGTTGCAGTGTATCAGTAGATGTGTGTACCTGTGACTGTGTAATGTGAGGGTGTATATTCTAGCTCTTTAAAGCAAAATTTTTTTTTTAATTGTTTATGTATGGTTTACATGTAAATATTAGGGTAGGTTGGGTATGGCAGTGTATCAGGAGTGTGTGTACCTATGTCGTTTTAGGGGTATGTTTTTGTGCATAAGAGTATAAAGCTAACTTTTTTAATGGTTTATGTATGGTTGCCATGGAAATGTAAGGGTAGGTTTGGTGTGTTTGTTGTGGCATTGTATCAATGGGTTGTGTGTACCTGTGGTGTTAGGGGTATGTTTTTGCATTTTAGACTATAAAACTAACCTTTTTGATGATTTTGTTATGGTTGCCATGGAAATGGAAGGGAAGTTTGGCTTGTGAGGGAGTATCAGTAGGTGTGTGTGTACTTGTGTCTTCCCTAAGGTCTGGCAATGTTTCAAAACTATAAATCTCAGTATTCGCCAACAGCAGGTTGCAGCATGGAATACTGGGAGTTGTATTTTTCAAACACCTGGAGGATTACATGATGGACATCTCTGCTATTAAAATAAATGTCAAATGTAATTCTTAATACATAAACCATACATTGTACTTTACATATATTTATTCATTTATTAGTGAGCTCATACTGTATACATTAAGTAATTGTGTAGTTGTCTGTATTTGTGTAGTTCCATGTGTTTGTGTAGTTGTGTATGCTTGTGTCAAAGAGACATAGTGTGTAGTTAGTGTAGCCTCGAACCCAGGTGCATTTCATACAGAAAGGTATATGATCACATGGCCCTGAAACCTTGGACTGTTCATATTTGAGATTTGGACCTATTATAGTTACTGGGGGAAAAAATGTTTTCCGAACTTCCCAATAATGCGATAAAGAAGAATACATAGAAAAAAACCACATTTTTTTTGCTATTTCAAGCAAAATTATTTAAACAAAATATGAATAGATGTAGGCCACCATTTTATCAGGTCATTTTCATCAATTACAAATAGTAATGTGTTTACTAGGGCTAATTCCAATTATCTCCCCGGAATGGGTTCCTAATTCTGCAGTGTATCAGAGATATAAAGACATTTTAGTCATTTGTATTCTAAATACTCCTTTTTTCGTCATGATTTTTTATACCTTTTTTGACTGGTGTGTAGAAAACTGTAGTCAGGTAGGCTAAAAGCACGGGTCAACTCTCTAGCCAGTGGGGTTAAATATAACTTTTATTTGAGAATTAAAAGCATCAAATGGGAGAGAAAGCAGAAAAGCCCTGACATGTTTTATAACATCAGTCACATCCTCAGAAGGAATACACCCCTCATTAATACCAACACGCTTAAAGGTACACTGCAGATAACAATTAAAGTTACACAGATTAATGACCTAAAGGGATGGGTGGTGCTTTTAATTATCAAATGAAAACTAGAAAGGGAAAGTTTAAGTATAAACTTTGAATTTGGCTTGAAGGGCTGCATTTTGGAAGGTAATATGTGTGTTTGCTGCAGATTTTAAAACTCAATAATGGGAATGATGAGTTTGTAGTGAACGCTTGTTTGGGACAAAAAAAACCTTTGTGTGTACCCAGCCCAAAGTGGTGCTAATTTTGATTCAGTCAGAAAGCTAACATCTGATTGGTTGGGGCACCATTTAGCACCATTTTCAATGAATTAACTTTTATTGAATCTCTCTGTATCTTTTTGACGATTGATCAATTTTTGTTTTTTTGACTTTAGTTACCCTTAAATATGGCTGCCACAGTAATAGATAAGTAGATCAGTAGGTGTGTGTACCTGCGTCGGGCTGGGGGTTCAAAAAAAAAAAAACTTTTTGATGAGTGGTCAAAATTTGTTTTTTTGATTTTAGTTACCCTTTAGGTATGGCTGCAACATTAATGGAGGGGTAGGTCAGTAGGTGTATGTAACTGCCACACGGGGGTTAAAAAAACAAACCTTTTTTTATTATTAATTAAAATTATTTTTTTTTACTTTAGTTACCCTTTAAATATGGCTGCCACCATAATGGATAAGTAGATCAGTAGGTGTGTGTACCTGGGTCTGGTTGAGGGGTATGTCTTTTTTTGTGTTTACAACCATAAAACTATCTTTTATTGAGAATAAATCTAAATTAGTTTTTTTTAATTTTAGTTACCCTTTAAGTATGGCTGCCACAGTAATGGATAAGTAGATCAGTAGGTGTGTGTACCTGGGTCTGGTTGAGGGGGTATGTCTTTTTTGTGTTTATAACCATAAAACTATCTTTTATTGAGGATAAATCTAAATTAGTTTTTTTGACTTTAGTTACCCTTTAAATATGGCTTCCATGGGAATGGAAAGGTAGGTCAGTAGGTGGGTGTACCTGGGTCTGTGTGGGGGGTTGGGGGTATCACCATTTGTATTTATGACCATGAAAAAAACTGTTTTGAAATATCCACATTTGAGGATTGTTACCATTATAGTCTATGGGAAAAAATGTCCGGAAATTCGCCGATAACGCTTCCGCGAATTCCTTAGCTAGAAGATAGCACACTTCTCCTATAAGCCCCGCACGTCTGGACCGAATTTCATGTCTCTAGCTCTAAAACTGTGGAAGGAGATACAGTCAAAAAAAGCGGAAGAATAAAACGGAAGAAGAAAAAAAGAAGAAGAAAAAGAAGAAATAGAAAGAACAGTAATTTGGCTTTTTCAAGCCAAATTAATTATATTTTATCCCAATGGTCCGCCTATATTTTTGGCCTACCTGACTATTGAAATGGATGTTAAAACCAACCTTTAAATAAGAATGCCGCCTTAAACTAGAGCTGGTCTGCAAGTGTAACATTTATTTCAAACTCAGATTATATGTATGGAGAAAGTGGTTAACGTTTGCCTGGCCTACTTAGATTTTATAAAGGCTTTTGGTACACTGCCTAACTGACAACTTTCCTCTTAGGTGTGACATTTATTTTCCCTTTCATAAAATCTGACAAAAAGATGACAAAAGTTATAAAAGGTTTATCAAATGTTTATGTTTTATAACTAAATAGCTTTGTTTTGCTTTTGGGAATGGAAAGGCAGCTGTGAGCCTGTAACACCTTTTATATGAACTCATTTTATAAAACTGGCTGATCATTTTCTTAAAAAAACAAAATGAATGAAGATTACTAGTTTTCATTTAAAGACTGAATAATGTATTTGATTTGATGAGAAGACAGCCAATCACAGTTTATTTGGTGTCCACCTACTGATCTCCGAATAGGGATAGAGTGAAGGATTACTTATTATTTCTAGAACTATAAAACACCAGTAGGATAACATTCAGAGATTTATAGGGAGATTTGTGGTAAAGTTACCCAGTTGCCTGTAAACTTGAGTCTGTATTCAAAGGTCTTGGGTTCTGTAGAAATAATTTTGCTGTTTCACAAGTTTCAAGTTTAAAGGAAATTTAGGAAATTTAAAGCTACGGTATCAGTTCTTTTAACCGGCTTGCTTATGAGCATTGAAGTCACCCATGGGAATCTTCCCCCTGCATTGTATGAAATCTTTCTCACTAGACTAAATTCAGAATGTAACCTTCTATACTGTAGATATGGATTAGATCTTATGGGGCTGTAATACTCAGTCTGTCTCTCTAACTGGCTCATGTATCATACAGTTATGGGCATTATATATATGTCATTTATTGTATATTTTATTAAGGTTTACAAATAAATAAATGACACAAAGGCAGATGATATACTCACCGTGACAATCCAGACAAATCCAGTAAGAAGAGGTTGGTCCTTTACCCCTCCAACTAGATGACTTTATCTCTGGCTTTTATTCCTTTTCTATTGCAATATAGAATGTAAACAGCCAATCACAGACTTGCGTGCCCCATTGTGTATAACAACCATGCATTTAGGGACTTCCTGCAGTAAAAATAACAATCCACTTGTCATTATCCAAGCTTTATCATTTAATAGAGTCTATGTTGCCAAAATAACATGAGATACCTATTTATTATTTATTATTAAAGTCGATTAAAGTAAATTAAAGACACAATGCTACATTTCACTCATTTAGAAATATGTCCCTGGCCTCTGGCCTCTTTGAGCTATCAATGATGAAATCTCTATGGCAGAAAAAACTGAATGAAATCTAAAAATCAAAAATTGAAATGAATGAAAAATGTAAAATATATTAGTATCTACCGATCAATTCAATAGGCCTTATGCCTTATAGAGAAAGTGACATCACGGGAATACTTTGCATCCATTTGTGTTGTTTTTGTGTTGCATAAAGTTTTATAGTTAATTTTGGGTTGGAAAAAGACAACAGTCAATCATTTTCAACCCCTCCACAAACCTCCCTCTCAGCCACCCTAACCCCCCTCCCCCCCAAACCAACCCCCCTACTCTCTTCCATTGAAATATACTTATCTTACCGCTACCGACTCCTATTGTTTATTATAATACATTTCATATCTCTATTATCCCCAATTTACATATCTATCTTACCCCTACCGACTCCTGTTGTTTATTATAATACATTTCATATCTCTATTATCCCCCATTTACATATCTATCTTACCGCTACTGACTCCTATTGTTTATTATAATACATTTCATATCTCTATTATCCCCATTTACATATCTATCTTACCCTACGACTCCTATTGTTATTTATAATACATTTCATATCTCTATTATCCCATTTACATATCTATCTTACCCTACCGACTCCTTTGTTTATTATAATACATTTCATATCTCTATTATCCCCATTTACATATCTATCTTACCCTACGACTCCTATGTTTATTATAATACATTTCATATTTATTATCCCCATTTACATATCTATCTTACCTACCGACTCCTATTGTTTATTATAAACATTTCTATCTCTATTATCCCATTTACATATCTATCTTACCCTACCGACTCTATTGTTATTATAATACATTTCATATCTCTATTATCCCCATTTACATATCTATCTTACCCTACCGACTCCTATTGTTATTATAATACATTTCATATCTCTATATCCCATTTACATATCTATCTTACCCCTACCGACTCCTATTGTTTATTATAATACATTTATATCTCTATTATCCCCTTTACATATCTATCTTACTGCTACCGACTCCTATTGTTTATTATAATACATTTCATATCTCTATTATCACCATTTACATATCTATCTTACCCCGCTACTGCGACTCCTATTGTTATTATATACATTTCATATCTCTATTATCACCATTTACATTCTATTACCCCTACCGACTCTATAGTTTATTAATACATTTCAATATCTATTATCCCCATTTACATATCTATCTTACTGCTAACGACTCCTATTGTTTATTATAATACTTTTCATATCTCTATTATCCCCATTACATATCTATCTTACCCCTACCGACTTCCTATTGTTATTATAATACATTTCATATCTCTATTATCACCATTGTGGAGCATGAGTGCTATCTTGACTGCTAGACTTGGAGTTGGTGCCGGTTTTGTTGAGTTATGGGGAGCGGGTACACTTTCATATAGGTCTTATGTTATCCCATTTACGTATCTATCTTACCCTACCGACTCCTATTGTTATTATAAAATTAATACATTTCATATTCTCTATTATCCCCCATTTAAATATCTATCTTCCACTACCGACTTCCTCATTGTTTTATTATAATACATTTTCATATCTCTATTATCCCCATTTACATATCTATCTTACCGGGGGGGTCGTCGGTTGGGGACTGGGCCTTATCCGATTGTTCTTACTAACCTACATTCCTACTACTGTCTTACCCCCTTTAGGGCCTTCTCTATCTTACCCGGGGGGGCCGGGTTAGGCGGACCCGACTCTATTGTTAATTATACAACGCGGTTTGGGCCTATCTCTAGTTATCTCGCATGGTTTCGAGCGATATCTATCTTACCCCTTACCGACACTATTGTATTATAATCATTTCATATCCTATTATCAGCCCATTAATTCTATCTTACCCTACGGCGGGGGGGGGGACGGGATCCTTTGTTATTAGCTAATACATTTCGGCATGAGTCTGCTAGTAGTCGGTCGCCCATTACATATCTATCTTACCCCTACCGACTCCTTTGTTTATTATAATACATTTCATATCTCTATTATCCCACATTTACATATCTATCTTACCCCTACCGACTCCTATTGTTTATTATAATACATTTCATATCTCTATTACATCCCATTACATATTATCTTACCCCTACCGATCCTATTGTTTATTATAATACATGTCGTATCTCTCCCATTATCCCTTCCATTTCTATCTATCTTACCCTATACCGACTCCTCATTGTTTATATCAATACATGTCGTATCTCCATTATCCCCCATTACATATCTATCTTACACCGCTACTACCACCAACCGACTCTATTGTTTATAAAACATTTCATTATCTCTATTCCCCATTTCTATCTATCTTACCCCTAACCGACCACCGATCCTATTGTTTATTATAATACATTTCATATCTCTATTATCTCCATTTACGTATCTATCTTACCCCTACTGACTCCTATTGTTTATTATAATACATTTCATATCTCGATTATCTCCATTTACATATCTAGAGAAAAAAAAAACCTCCTCAGCACTTATAAGTGACCTTGTGGCCCTTGGAAGGGCACTTGTGGTACTGACAAGTGCCTTTGTTGGGGGTCTTGCAGCTTGAAAACCGGGACCCCTATTGGCTCTTAGAAGAGCCCTTGTTGCATGTCTTCTTTCTTCTCTGCCAGCGACACCAACTCCACTGATGTCGCCGACAATGGGCAATGTCATTGCAGCCACCAGTGACAGCGCCAATGCTGGCTACATTAAAATGCTCGGTGTTGCAGATGCCTTGATCCGACATTTTTTTCTTCCTTCTTTCTTCTGCCATCCCTGTAAAGACTTCTGATCAGTTCTAATCACCTAATTATTGATCTTTGCCAAGAACCCATTCAGACCATGCACCTATAATAGCCCAAATACAAGATGATAACCCCTCCACAATACAAACCATGTGGAGACTAAACCCCTATTTAATAGCAAACAAAAGATACCAAACATGACATAAAAATCAAAATAGAAGAATATTTTCAATACAATGACATAGAAGAAACAGATATATATCCTATATGGAATGCGCATAAAGCATACATGAGAGGGATATTATTACAAATAGCATCCTCACAAAAGAAAATTAGATTAAAACACAGACAAAACCTAATAGAACAAATTAGGAAATTAGAGTCAATCCAAAAAACAACACTACAAATAGATACCAAGAACAAACTAACTGATCTGAGAAACCAATTACACAATCTAGATCTATATAAATTCGAACGTCAATTAAGAAGATTAAAAGCTACAAATTACACTCAAAATAACAAAGCTGGCAAATACTTAGCCCAAAGACTCAAACAAAAGACATTCAAAACAAGAATCCCATTTATATATGACAAATCAGAACCCTCACCTACCCAATAACGAAGAAATATCAGAATATCTAGACAAACTGCATTTACCACAAATAAATAACGAAGACTTGGAAACGTTAAACAAACAAATCACACTAGCAGAAGTAACCCAAACAATTCAGAAACGTAAAAATAACAAATCCCCAGGCCAAGATGGATTTGGAAATTAATATTACAAAACATACACTGAAATCTTCTCTCCATACCTAGTAAAATTATACAACACAGCAATAGAAAGAGGCCACTTTCCTAAAGAAATGATGCAATCACTAATTATACCAATCCTTAAACAAGGAAAAGACCACTTTGAACTTACAAATTTTTGACCCATATCCCTCATAAATTCAGATATAAAAATCTTTTCAAAAATTTTAGCAAATAGATTATCATCTCTTCTACCTTCAATAATCAACTCAGATCAGGTGGGGTTCATTCCATCTAGACAACCCAATGAAGCCACCAGAAAAACAATTAATTTAATAAACTTGATAGAACAACGTAAAATACCTGCCATAATCATAGCTTTAGATGCAGAAAAGGCACTTGACCGAATAAATTGGACATACATGTCAGAAGTAATTCAAAAATTCGGCATCAAAGGAAATTTCTATAAAGCAATATTTTCTTTATACAAAGACCCCACAGCAATTGTATACTCATCTAATATGCCATCCAACCCATTTGAAATTAATAACGGAACTAGACAAGGTTGTCCTATGTCGCCTCTTATATTTGCAATGGCTATAGAACCATTGGCACAACACATAAGATTGAACCCAGACATATCAGGGATTAATATAAAAACCCAACAATATAAAACTAATCTATTTGCCGATGATATTATTATGACCCTCACCAAACCAATTATCTCATTAATAACATTAAGAATAGCCATTAAACAATTTAGCAAACTATCCTACTATAAATTAACGAATCCAAATCCACTATATTAGATTTTAATATATCCCTCACCCTCAAACTCCCATTAAAAGCAAGACACCCTTTTATCTGGGCAGAATCAACAATAACCTATCTAGGTATACAATTAACTAACAAAAGCAATAACTTATATTCTATCAACTTTCCCCCCTTAAGAGACTCAATACAAAGAAGACTCAAAAACTGGACTTCCCAATTCCTTACCTGGTCAGCAAGAATAGCAATCATTAAAATGATAGTACTACCTCAACTCTTATATGCATTTAGAACAATCCCCATCCTCATACCTCATCAATACTTCAAAGAAATACAACAAATAACTAACCAATTCATATGGAACTCCAAGAAACCCAGAGTAGCAACAAACACATTAACCAAACCTAAAAATGAAGGAGGCATGGCTTTACCAGATATAAAAAAATACTATAATGCAACAATACTAGAACAACTCAAAACATCTTAGAAACACAAATATATAAATCAGAACAAAACAAAATCAAATCACTACCACAGCTACTAGAAGCAATCATGTTAGGATACAAACCCCCAAAATCAAACTACCCCATCATAGAATCGGCAATTCAACAATGGAGATACACCACCTCACGCAAAATTTGGACATACTCTCTCTACAAATATATCGATATCACTGCCCTAGAATTTATAATCTCAGATATCAGACTAGACAACTGGAAAAATTCAGGAATACTGAACTTATTCTACTTATACCATAACAGAATACCAATTCAATTTTCAGAACTATGAAATACACATCAAATCTCCAAAAATGATTTTTACAAATATTTACAAATACATAGCTACCTAAAAAACAAACAGATACATCTCCAATACATAGACAACAAATTTACAACAACATATACTAATCCAATAAATATTTCACATGGAATATCTTTCCTTTACAAAATATTAACCCAAAAAGAAGAAACCAACAAATTTAGATTCATTGAGTCTTGGAACAGAGATCTTAACGAATCAATCGAAAATTCCACCTGGAAACAAACCTTCGATGTCCCATACAAAGTTTCAAAGTGCACCTCCCACTGGGAAAACAATCGCAAAATACTATATAGAATGTATATCACCCCAGAAATGGAAGCAAAATGGCACAAAGAAACACCCCCCCTATGTTGGAGGGAATGTAACTGAAAAGCAGATCTACTACATGTATGGTGGACATGCCACAAAATAAAGAAAATATGGAACAAAGTAAACAACTTAATACAAAGCATCACACACATTAATATAAAATGAACTCCTAAATTAGCCTTACTAAATATAGGACTCATAAACCTACCTTATAACATACAAACTATCATATTTCATATATTCACCATCACTAGAATCTTAATTGCCAGAAGATGGAAATCCAAGAGAATCCCTAAAATAAAAGAAATAATATATATGTTAAATCAAAACATGCACTACGAAAAAACATTCTGCATTTCACAAAACAAATTTGAATCCTTTTACAGGAAATGGGAAATGTGGTACACAGACCAAATATCCTTCTAAAGAATGGTTAAATTATCTTGTAATAAGTGAAGAAAAATATGAAAGAAGATATATTTACGTGTATAAGTATGAATAACACCTAACAATTAATGCATTATTGTTATTTTTTCTTTTTTTTTGTTTACACCTGTAATGATAATACAGATTTTGAAATTCAATAAAAAACTTATGATTTAAAAAAAAAAAAAAGATCTATGCCAATGAATGAAAGATCACTTCCTGGAAAATTGGTTTCAAGAAGTGATTTTTCCGAATGTATTTGAAAAACTTTGTTTATTTCATATTCCAAGTTCGTTATCATTCACTAAGATGATCTGATGATAAATGGGAATGATAAATAAAGTGAAATGCACATACAAAAAAAACCTTAAAGTGATACACACCCCTTTTCCTCCCTACAATAAAGCTATACCGTATGTGGTCATGGGGACAGTAGAGGTCATAATTTCTACTCTCGGCTTATAATCAAGTCAATCAGTTTTACTTGTTTTTAAGTTAAAAATAAGCACCTCAGCTTATACTCGTATTACCTTATACTCCATATATACGGTACTCAGAAAGTCTCTATTGATGGATCCGCAAGAAACAAATAGGGCTATGTACAGAGAGCCGCTATTGCAAAGACGGTGTAAAGTTAACGAGCGTTACTTGTATTCAATAAACCATTTGCGATTAATAGTACATAAGTGTTTGCGCTAGAATGTCACGTTAAGAGCTTAACGTGTGTTTTAGTACTAAAGTTGCGTAAGTGTTGATACATGGCGGCAAAGTACTAAAGTTGCGTAAGTGTTGATACATGGCGGCAAAGTGGAATTAAGTAAGAGTACGTTACTTAAAGTAACGTACTCTCGCTAACAAGAAACATCCATAGGCCACTTATATATTGACATAAATTACAGAGAAATAAGTTCACTCATACTTCCCCTTTAATAAAATGTGCTCCTGTTATTTGTTATGGTCGGTTTATGGTAGTAGGTAGTGGCTAGCTAAGCAGTTAACTAATTGGCTTAGCAATACATATGATAGCTCACAATGAACATACATTCATAAATATAAATGAAGCAACAATTATTTGCATTGCATATATAAAGTAACATTAAGAAAAGCTTGCTTGCTACACACATGCATGTCTGATTTGTGATTGGTCCGCATTGACCAATTACACATTACAAAATGGGCCAATCGTGAGGGTGAAATCACATGATATCAATGCGCACATATACCGCCTCTCTGTACATAGGACTTTTTCAGTTACCGTCTGATTAAGACCATCATTGTGGTGCCATTACAAACGCTCTAAAATTTCACATTATAGTCACACATTATTGGTGTTAAAATTTGGTACATTACTTGTGTTGTCTAGACGCGCAAAGTTAACGAGAATAACGCACGAATCGGAACTTACGTCTAAAAGTCACATTAAGTGTTGATAAATCCCCGTCAAGACATTAACGGAACTTTAAGACACAATTTTGCAATAGCGGCTCTCGGTACATAGCCCTAAAAGTCTTGTACCACCTGGAAGAGAAGCCAAGTCTGTTGCTGTGGGATAAACACAGATAAAATGTTTTACCCAGCTCTCAGACGGTTACCCGTTTCACCGACTCCTCAGGATCACCATACTTTTCCAGTTCAGTTCACAGCTGTGTCTATGTTCCTTGCTTGCTCCTCCATGTTTTCTACCGATATGCTTCCAGCATGCTAAAACTATATTTGTTTCACCCATACGCTCATGCCACACGGGTTTCTTTAGGGTCCGCTAACGGCTGCCTTTGGAACTATTTGTTGGCAGTATCACTGTGTGAACTGGTGCAAGTAGGTTACCATTTTATAATCAGCCCGTGTTTGGGCATTTTATTGGCCGAAACGGCCATTCGGTCAGGGATCGATGCCCGACCGACCGGGTGGATCTCCGAACGACCGGACGTTGCGGCCAATAAAGGTTATTTATTTCGATTAACATCTGAAACAAATGTTCGGACACATCATGCGTCGCCGGTCAGTCTAGTCCCCCACAAGAAAAAAATGGCTGTATGCAAAGTCAAGGCATGCTCAGTTGAAACTACTTGAAATGAAGTGCTGACATCATGTTGACCTCACTGAACAAGTCCCTCCCTTCCAGAGCTAATAGACTGCAAGCAAGCAAAGTGTGGGAGAAAGTTGCAGTGTGCTGAAGGGAGGGGCAGAGGGGGAGAGAGGAGGAGTGATGCACACCTTTTTTACAAATAAGTTACTTAACTCTACATGTTATTTTATCTCTTCCCCTGCTGGATTGCTACTACCACCACAAATAATCTATCATAGAGAACCCCATGTTTAGTGCCATTGATGACAATGTTATACATAACAGCCTCCAAAACATATGTAATCAGGTGTCGCACTTCACAACCCCAGAATAAATTTGTTTTAATGTGCTACTCTCTTGATTAAATATCTTTTTGATTATCTTTAAGGTTAACACAACCGCCCGAAATTCTTTGTTGCAGTTATATTAATATGTGTCGTTGGAAGTTTTGGGTAATTTATTCCATTTTGATGGATGGTGCTACATAAGGTGGATTTTGGACAAAACCTTTTTAATCCAGTCCAAAACTTATGTTAACAATACAGCTTTCTAATCAGGATGGGTCTTAGTTAAGCCTCTTTAGGAATAATTCAATAATATATTACTAGGGGAATTTACAGAGAGCAGTTGCAACAATATCCAAGTTGTACATATAATAGCATGTCTTTAGCGCCATCTTTAAAGTTAGCTTATAGCACAGCTCAAATTTAATTTGAAAAGGAAGATTTACCTGAAGCGATAGCACCTGTGGATAAATTTCCCTTTACATCTTTCTAATAGGGTCTTGTGTATTTTTTTTTTTATGTGATATACTGTAGACTATTCTGTGACACACAACGGCCCTTTGTCAAGTATATGATGGACTAGAACTTGAAATCGAACCTGAGTTAGAGTCGAACTTAACATGTCCGAACGGACTCCTCGAACTATCCCGGACCCGGATTTCTCGGACTGCCAGGACTCGCGGCTGTATTTTCGATAATAATCGAATTTACGGGCTGTTCGCTAACCCTAGAATGTATTGTTCACTAACCCTCGAATGTATCGTTCGTTTTCGGTAACCCGCGAATGTACGGACCATTTTCGCTAACTCTAGAATGTATCATTTGCTAACATTTGAATGTAACCTTTGATTTTCGGTAACCCTCAAATGTATCGTTTGTTTTCGGTAACCCGAGAATGTATGGTTCGTTTTCACTAACCCTAGAATGTATCGTTCGCTAATCCTCGAAAGTATCGTTCGTTTTCGGTAACCATCGAATTTATGGTTCGAATTCGGTAACCCTCGAATTTATGGTTCTATTTTCTCTAACCCTCGAAAGTATCATTCTGTAACCCTCGAATTTATGGTTCTATTGCCGCTAACCCTCAAAAGTATTGTTTGGTAACCCTTGAATTGGCCGTAAATCTTGAATATAATTTGAGCAAAACCTGACAATTGCCCGCTCGTGTTTAAAGGGAAACTATGGTCTCAAAACAAGTTAGGGTTAAATGAAAGCCTGCAGTATTTCCTTTACACTGAGCTGACAATCACATCTCTGGCTGGAGCCTGTGAGAAATGACATTGGGGTGAATGTTCAAACTTCCTGCTTCCAGTAGGTTGAGTGACACCTGACCTCTGCCGGCCCTTTTCCCCCAGGGGAGAAGCATGCTCAGTTAAGACTTATTGCTGGGGAAATCAGGAAGTACCTGAGGAAAAAATTGACAGTTGAGAAGGGGAGCCTATTAATGCAGACAGGCTGGTCACATGGCTAAAAACAGGAAGAGTTCAACCAGGAAGTTACATTGCTGAACTTTTGCAGCAATAACTTCTCACAAGTTTTATCTAGAGATGTGATTTCAGTTTTATTTTGAAGGTATGATGGAAGGATTTTTATATAATTCTTACTGGTTTGGAAGAATTTGAGATCACAGTTACCCTTTAAGAAGTATTTTAACAAGTTTTGGTGATAGTGCCATGTTCCTCAGACCAATTCCCAGGTGCCACAGCCATTTACAGTAAGTTATCATTGTTAGTTTAGCTCTAAATCATCCGGACTTTTTCGAACTATCACTCCTGCATTGACCCGAATTCGAACTTTTACTGAAGTTCGAACATTTGAAAACTGACCAAACTTTATGAAGTTCGGCCATCTCTAGTGTATGGTATTTATACCATACACTGTACTATAGGATTAAACAGGACTAAGTTTTTAACCAATAGTGTAACATTACAAATGTGACTTAATTTGAGGAATTGTTTTTGCATTCCTAGTCTAATCAGATTCTGGATGAACTGACACGTTATAGAATACATGGCAATGACCTGCTGCCACCTTTAATCTACATTTCCACTCCTAAGGTCTGTGCACAGGTCCGAAACTACAGATGCTGAGCAACACCTGAGTGCAAGGCACATGCGTGACCAACAGCTGCTTTACCAGATAATCACATGTGTATGCTTTCAATAAGGCACAGTATCGCTGATTCACCAAACAACGCCCCACCGAATGCACATATACGTGCGATTATCGGATGAAGCACCCATTGCCGTGCATGTGTTTGCTCAGTGGTCTTTGTTATCCGAAGTATCCACTGTGGGTACGAGGCTTTAGGGACATATTTCTAAAGATTTGTTATCAGCCAGATAACAAATCTTTCTAACATTCGGAAAAACAACCATTGGTAGACGTAGTTTGCCACATGTGAAAGTGCTTTGTGGCTGTTGTGTAAATGGCCGAGGCGGATATAAAGTGGATTGACTTTTTAGCCACTGTAGCCATTACACCACAGCCACAAAGGTTGCAGATGTATAATCATTATAAATACGGCCCTTATCTCCCCCCTTTGTAACTGTTTTTTTCCTCCAATTGAATGAATACCTTATGATCAAAAAAGTTTAACCATATTTTACTACTTGTCTGACCAATAAAGAACAATAAAGAGTTTGATAACAAACGTCACATGCTTAATGTTATTACAAGGGGACACAGTGTTTAGAAATTCACTAAAACATGGAGTGAATTATTTTATCTTTTTACATGAATGTGATGGACTGTCATGACTGTTTAGTTTATATAAATACAATGAAACCATTTTTATGTAAGTTTATTATTTTTCCTGAATCCTAGATGAAGTGTTTTACAAAGGGTTCCTTAGAGTGTGTCTATCCCTAGGGAGAAGCCATCATAGTCAATGTAACATTGGTAAAAGGTCCGTGTGTGTGGTCGTTTATTGCTAATTATGAGAACAATTAGATACTGTACCGGGGCACAGCTGAGCGTCTGACACAAGAACCCTAGAGGACGATTACCTTATACCAGCCGTGTTAGCTGGAAATGGCACACAGTTCCTCCAGGTGCAATACCACTAGGGACATGGTTACACGTCAAGATAAGAGTAATTAACATCCAGACGAATAATCCACCGGGTTTTAATGGGACAAACTCATTAAAGATGTTGGGTAAATGTAAAAAACCCCTACAAATCATTGATAATGAAACAAAGTTGCAAAGCACTAATTATCGTACCAATTAGCAGAATGGGATTCCTGTTACTGCCAGGAAAAAAAGTAAATCATGTGAATAATTAAGGACCGTTCCATTTTGGTTCTCTATCCATTAATACGGTAGATACAGTTGTTGACCATAAAAACTGGTACGATAAGCAGAGATACATATCACATAGAGAATGTTACATTGTGTATTCTAGTAACACACCTTGCAGGCAGGTCTTTTTAGAAAAATGTTTGCTTTCCGGTCATTACAGTTTGTTGAATTTGAAAATAAAGTCAACATGTTTGAAAACGCAAGTTACTTATTAACTAATTGTCATTTATTCACATTTAATTATGAGAGAAGATTGAAGGTACTACTAGGTAACGCAAAACAAACAATTTGTTTATTGCACTGGGTGTGGTTAAGGGAAAATGGTATGGCCCTGCAAATAATGAGTTAATCCCACTCTTACCCAATAGCACGGTTTTAAAGGGCATGTTCACCCCTGTAAAAAACTTTTGATATATAGTAGTGTCCCTTCCCCCAGCCCTAACCGCTATGAAAGATTTGTTAGAAAGTCCCCCGATTACTTACCTTACCTCTCTCCTTACCGTAAGTTGTATTTCTAAAGCACTTTACTAGATATTGACTAAAAGCTGTTTTATGTGCTGTACTTTAATAGGATGAGGCAAATAAATAGCCTACAAATATTTGTAAATTGAAATGCCTTTTAATAGCATTGTATAGAGTGTTAAAGTTTATTCTTTTATTTTCCTTCTTAAAAAATAGTTACATTCATTTTTCTGAACTAGCACCTCCTCTACTAAGAGCATTTCAATATGTCTAGTCCCTGCCTTCTTCAATCTGGTGAACAGTCACATCAATGAAGCAATGAAGGAAAGTTTTCTTATAAGTATAATTGTCTTTAAAAAAAGTTTTAACAATAGAAATATTACGGTTTATTTAATTTGTGGTGCAAATGTTGGACTGTGCTGTTCATTTTAAGCAACCAATCAGATGATACCGTCCCTGCACAAACTAGAAGTAAATCTTCTCTCACTAGTAGAGCAACTTTTGCCAGCCAGTCTTAGTTTGCCAGCCTGAACACAAGTGTCAGTTTGTCAGTCAGTTCATCGTTAGAGAGGAGTCCCAGGTTCAAAACAAACCTAGTTTTATTTTGGAACCTCTGGTTATTGAAAAATAAACGGATCTAACAGCATTTTTTGCAATTCCGATAGTGGAAAACTTCGAGATCAAAAAGTTACACCAAAAGTAACAGCAATGGGCTAAAACTGGAGTTGGAAAAAAAGCAATTGGGTTTGAAACAGATTTTTTACATTTTTGGAATTTCCTTCTGCAGAACTTCTGGCGGGATTTTGTCCTTCTCTATTCATCAGTCCCAGTTAGGTAAAGTTAGGTTGGGATCCCATTTATAATTGTGCCATAAGGCAAAAAAAAAAAATCTTACCGCCAATCAAAGATTGAATGAATAGTGGAGATATGTATCACCTTGTTATCTCTGTCAATAAGATAAACAGAAATTTTTCCATCAAGCGTGATCTTCTTTCAATCAATGTACTGATCATAAACAGTGGGGGTTCTATTAAATTCTACCATTGGTTCCAAGTCTCTCACCTGTAAGTGATCAGGAAAGCCAAGAGGTTTGAAGGTCTAACACCTCTACTAAGAAAGTATAGGAAAGCAGCTTAATATACAAACTGAATAAAAGAGAAACAATACCATACAGTCTATTGACACACAGTAATAGAAATACACATAGCAAAATACAAAGTCCTGTGCAGAGCAAAGTAAAAACACAATAAGGAACTGTAGAGGTGATTGACTCCTGTCACCTCTCCAAAGCCAAAGGGTCAGCACTAAAGGGTGTGAATATGTTCAAAGATCCATTATTGATTTTCTTTTATGTTAATGGTTCTTGTAAAATGAAAAAAAAAACCTATAAGGAACAGTGTCAGACTGGGCATCTGGGGCCCACCAGGGAATTATGTTCCAGGGGACCACCATCCACTCGTGCAAGCTAAGAAATGACCATTGCTAGTGTAGGATATATCAACACTGTTAGAGGCCATTCATTCTAAAAAAAATGCTATTATGAGGGTAGAGTTGTTGTGGTTTTTTTAATTGAGGGGTAGGGTATTAATGCAGGCAGAGTCTGGTCACATGGCTAAAGTTGCTGAAAGCAGGACGTGTTTAAGAAATTACATTGTTAAATCTTTCCAACAATATAACTTCTCACTTTAATCTAGACATTCAGGGTTTATTTTAAAGGTACGACTGAAGGCTTTTATTTTATCCTAACATGTTTAGAAACCACAGTTTCCCTTTAAGAGAAAAGAATTCAGAAAAGTAAATGCATTAACTCACATTCTAGATTATTTTCATTTACGTTACTCTGTCATATTCACTCTGGCTATACTCCCAAATTCCATCCTGGGGATTCCCTTACTACAGAACAAATGAGCTGTTCTAACTCTTATTTAATATATTTTCAATATATTAGTGGGTTTAGAAGTGCTGCAGTGCCATATCCTAGCACTAATATGATGGATCTCAGTTCATACGGTAATAGATCAGTGCGAAATCGGCTCAGAAGTGATTCAGCACTTAAATCTAGGACAATAAAGGAAATCATTACCAGGTGTGGGGTACACGTCTGTATTGCTATGGCTCTGAAATCCTTTGAGGATCGTAGACATGCCCTTAGGATCTGAATATAAGAGACCAAGATAAGAGCAGCTATACCCCCAGCCATGACTGCTGATAGGATTATCCCATATATACTATTAACTATTGTGTCAATGCAGGAAAGTTTAAGTAATGACCAGTTATCACAATAGTTTTTTTGTATAATAGAGCCACACAATGGAAGGTGAGCAGTCAATATAACATATGGGGTATTAATAAGGATTGCAAATAGCCAGGCTACAATGATAAGTTTGAACACTGTAGTTAAGGTCATGATGGTGTTGTATCTCAGAGGGTTACAGATGCACATGTAGCGGTCAATAGCCATTATGGCCAAGATGGTCATCTCACTTGCTCCATAGGTATAAAGAGCAAACACCTGTATTATACAAGCAGTGAGGAAATGGCTTGAGTTTAAGAAATCAGGTTAACAAACAGACTGGGGGAAAATGCAGAGCTTTGAGGCACAGTACAGCAATTAGAATGTACATAGCCTCATGGAGACCCCTGTGTAGAACTATAGTAGAGATAACTGTAGAGTTGAACAGCAGAATCAACAAAAAAACGAGTAAAACTAAAACACTGTAGAGATATTTCTTTCCCGTTAGTTCTCCAAAGTTGAGGGTTAGTACTGAAGGGTGCAGGAAAGTGGTGTTTTCCATCATTTCCTTTTCTCAATTTTGTCTGTTCCTGTAAGAAGTAAAAAAGAGGCCATTAAAAAAATAAAAACATTTACTCATAACATAACCATCGCCCCAAACCGATTTTCACTATACTCACCTTTTTTCCTGGTGCTCCTGAGTCCTGATATCTTACCGTAGTCTTCTGCTTCCTCCCTGTTCGCTGCCACCTACTTTATAGCTTAGTGAGCTCAATGTGAGCTTGTGCGGCCAAGAAGCAGGCGAGCAGTGTAGAGACATTGGCTGTGATGCCATGGATGATGGCTGGAATGTGGAAGTGCAGTAATGAAGCATTCATGGAGTGGAAAACCTCAAGGTGAGATATCTGGACTCGAGAGAGGAGTGGCAGAAAGGTAAGTATTGTGAAAACAGAGAATCTGATTAGTAAAAGATTGAGTAAAAGGTTTTGTAGAGGGTAAACATGTCCTTTAATGGGATTTGTGCCAATTAATTGCACTGTAGCAAAATGTTGGCATTAAAATTACCAATGAAATTTTGTCATAAAAACTGATTTGAATTGTGGGTGCTGAAGAAAGTGTTAGCTGGGCTTAAATTAATCTGGCTGCGAACTAATTGCTTTTATTTATCCATAGAGAAGGGAATCTGCCTTTTCTTAACCCTTGTTTCACTAATTAAGTTCATGTCTATCATTGTAGAATACTACCCTGGAGGCTGCTTCACCAGCCAGGGGAGGACAGGGACCTTCTGGTCTAGGGTGCAAATGCAGCCGAGTGGTCCTTTCACGCACGTGCATTTATACACTGCCACTGTTTCTCTCAGTCTCGGGTGGGGGGCAGCAGCAGGACAATCAAAAGTAAGTCAGGCTTAGTTATGGGCATTTTTAGGGTCTGAAAAGATCAGGAGTACTAAAGGGGACTGGCTGTATGTGCCGCAGCAATATTTTAGGCCATGTCCCTTTCTCCGCCACCATTTGAGTCACGACCATTAGTTACTTAACAGAGATGGACATACAGATGGATAGATAGTCAGAGTGACATGGACAAATAGTGAAAGTGATGCAGAGAGAGGAAGATAGAAAGTTAGGCTGAGGCATCACCCTAAGGCGTTATGGTTGTTGTTGCACGTTGTTCTGCGTTTGCACATGCGATTTTGCTATTCAACATTATGGAAAGGCGCATCGCATGCACATCGGAAATCGAGTGAACTTTTGCGTTCCCATGATTTCCATTCTAACCAAAATCGCATGCACAATCGCAAGCAAAATTGCGTGCGCAAATGCGTGAAAAATACGTTTGCGTGTCCTAGTTATTACACAGACAGAGATATATTTAGGATGCAGAGAGAGACTTTGACAGACAGATCGATAGACAGATATAGGGGCATGTCATAAACGCCAGTTTTCTGGGCACATGATCTAAACAATCAATCAGTACTTGCTGCCACCACTCCGTGTTTAAGGCCTTGAAGACGCCTAAAATCACTCTTGACTCTCATTGACTATACACACCCTTGTCCTGGCAGCTAAATAGTTAACACTCCACCACTCCAGCAACCAAAGGGTTAATCAGCAATACACATAGCCAAACACATATATATCCAAACACATGTACATTTATAAGAGGCTAAGTGAGCTTGTTTAGAGCATCAAATACAAAACTTATTAAATTTTAGATTTAATATTTCAAATAGAAAATGGTGTTACAATAAGATGACATACAATATAGGTACAAACAGCTATTTAAAAATAAATAAAATAAAACGAATAAAAAGATTCACAGACCCTAACTACTCACTAGAAGTCCTGGGTCTCGGGGCGAAAAAGAAACATATGATCCATACACATTTAGCATGTCCCTTCAGTATGAACAAAGGGGTTACAGTGGTTTTTTTAAGCCCCTTGTTGTCCCATCCCCAACTTAGCTATGCATGAGGTGGGAGTGTCCAGGAATGTCCATATTTACGACTTGTCACAACCATTCATTCCCTCCTCACGTTAAGCAGATTCCATATAACTTTAGATATGTACATTGAACTGGGATATAGACCACATATTCCTCTCCTGTCATAATTATGGACTCCTACAATACCAAACATGACCTGTGTATAATATATATTTCCCAAGATATTAATTGTCCCTTGACAATGGAATAAGGGCTCCATGTTGGGTATCTGTTTAATGGGCCTACCTTCCCATTCATAAATATAATATTGGTTCCTGTATCACGTGCCAATACAATAATTTAATTATTTTATACGTTTGGCTGTCCTTAAGGTGACCTCTTTGTATCTGGCTGTAGAGAATACTAGAGACATGGTTCGGCCCCATATTGTCTAGAAGAGAAGATCTGGCTCCGTACTCTGCTAACCCTAATCTAAATACTGGGGACTGCTTTCAAGGTGAAATGGCATGTTTATATAACTTGGCTTCAAAAGATGGAATGTGGCTTTAATGTTCTAGAAGAGCAATTCTTAACTATTTATAACCATATAGGGCCTCAACTGTTAACAGTTCCCTGCTTAAACATTGCTCTGTCATGACACCTGTCACGATGTGACAGGTAAACTCCTCTGCGTCTATTCTCAAATGGCTCCGATTGGTGGGAGACGTCATTGGCTTTACTCCACTCACTATGAGGCTTGGGGTCTGCACCCAAGGTTTTGTGTAAGATGGGGTCTTGTTTCAACAAATGCCAGTGTTTTCTGACAATTTGACATTTTCTTTCCACCCCTTTCCTGTATGTTAGGGTGAGAAATGGAGTTTTTTTTAATGTAATTAAGTCCCTCAAGCAGAGAAGCGTTGAGGGACTGGAGAGCTACAAGGTGAGATATCTGGACTCAGGAGCAGAGTGGGAGAAAGGTAAGTAATGGGAATATGGGACAGATTTTTTATCTATATATATATATAAACGTTTTTGTAGGGGGTAAACATGTCCTAGGCCACACTAGCGCGATTTTGGGTGCGTTGCGATTGAGCATCCGTTTGCGAATCACATATGCATGTAATCATCATTTTAATGCACAATCGCATGCATTTCCCCATCTCTAGTGCAAACGCATCAAATTGCACTGGAATCGCACACGCTATTGCACCCGATTGCGTGTGCGGGGCAGTGTGGCCGTGCCCTCAATGGTTAAGTCTATGGGGTTTGTGCCAATTAAATTGTATTGTAGTTAAGTCTGGAAAATGGTTCTGGGAAGCAAAATGTTGCTATTGAAACTACCAATGAAACTTTGTCATAAAAACTGTGATTTCAACTGTGGGTTCGACACTAAAATGTAACAATATTGTCAGATTTCTATTGAGAAGGAAGAACCTTGAAGTGGAAGCTGGGCTTAAAACAATCTAGCTGTGAACTAAGATGGAAAATCCAAATCTAGAGGTCCCAGTCAGCCATACCATATAGCTATTAGCTTAGTGATAATACCATACAATTCATACACTTTGTTGTAAATTAAGACACAGAGTCAACTTTATTTTTGGTAGCAAATCGGCCACGGCTTTTATTAATAACTTTAAATAAAATGTAATTATAATATGCCCTTTTAATTTGCATATTAACACCACTGTACACCCTAGCGTACCATACAACCAACATACCAACAGGGTTGGAGGGAGGGGAGAGATGTTCCCAGGTCACTGACCGACTAAGTTAAAATGTCTCCGGTGACCGTGTGGCGCCTCCTCTTAAAATATTCGGCACGGCATAATGACATCACACCAGCACCGCTTCTCACGAGAACAAACCCTAGCGAACCCAGAGGGAGAAGGAACACGCCGCTGCCTGCAGAGGAGACTGCATTCCCTCCCACGGTCAGTCGCCCCATCCACTATGTGCGTTGGGGCTGACGTTGTTTTCATTTATCCATAGGGAAGGGCATAGGCCTCATCTCACTAATGAAGTTCATGTCTATCATTGTAGAATACTACCCTGGAGGCTGCTTCACCTTCCCACTGGGTGAACAAACAGTAAACAGATATCTGATTGGCTAATATGGATTAATAGTACAGGTATGATCATTGCAAAACTCCTCCAGCATCTCTTAAAATGTTGTATTTCTCTGTCTAGAATCTTTATCTACATCACCAGATCCTGCAGATTCTGTCAATTTCCCTTTTTATACCAATCAACAAGGCGCCTTTATTTTGCCGTAAACCGGGATTCTTTGTAGATTTTACATTTTTTTATTAGTCTTTTGCAGTTTATTTGTTTAGTTAACGTTTGTTTTTAATACATGGCGACCATGGAAATATTAACCTACTGCAGGTCTGAATAAAAAAATGGTGGGGTTTTTTTTGTAGCAAAAAAGGTTTCAGTAAATGCCCCATTGACTTCTCCTCTCTGGGTCTTTATAAAACAGACCAAACCCTCCAGGTTCCCAGTGACCGTTGGGATCAGACTGTACGATCCTTCAGTTTATTTTTGTTAGGATTTCTCCTGGGATTCCTCCCATGCAGTTTCTTTACTTTGCTATTTCAGTTGCTTAAGTAAAAAGAATCGGGAATTAAATTATTTTTATTATGTAATTACACGTAGTTTTATGTTTTGTTTTAAACCATTTAATCAAAACTCCTATTTCATCCAAGTCGGGACAATGTGGTTTGAAAGAATGATAACACTTCATGTTATAAAGTAAAATTAGTTAATAATTGTAAGTTCTTTCTAAACACAATTCCAGTGCTGGTCTTTGGTTGCCAGCTGTACCCCCTAACCCCCAGAAGTGCCCACATACTGCCAGAGGGGCACAATTAAGACAGATTAAACTTCTAAGTGGGCCAGTGGAATTCTCTTTGGGGATATACAGGTCATCATTGTAAATGTTATTGCTTTGGATTTTTCATTGAATTAAAAACAGTATAGCATTTTTTCATCATTGGCAAAATGATGGAAAGCTACAATAGACCAACAATGTTTCTGACTACTGGTATGGGAATAAAATGAAAGCCCACAGGTCCACCATCAGAATTTTCTAGGCCATGTACTAGCCTGTCCCCCAAAACAAAATCAAGTGAGCACTTGATCAGTCCAGTCCTATAAGGATATCTTAGAGAAAAATACATCAGGATTATGCCATCGTGTAGTAGGAGGGAAAACCAGCCCATCTTGGGAAAGTGTGGAATTACCTGTGGCTGCTATGGTGGATTTTTGTTTCTGTGGAATTCTGTATCAATAAATTCGACAGAAATATATAAATTGTTTGGAACCAAAATGAACCCTGTAACATGCTTGTTTAAGTTATTGCACTGGAAAATCTTATGAATATCCCAACAGAACAATGTAAGGGTTTTCACATTATAATCACTTTAGGTGCATTGGTTATTTATTATATATATATAACCCACCCCTTCCATGGATCCCTATGGGGATAAACTGTAAAAAATATCCATATAATAACACGGAAGTACCTCAAAGCCGTTACCCTTCAGCCGGAAGCAGGTTTGAGACGCCGGGTGTGTGTGAGGGAATCCAGGAGGAAGCAGGAGAGGTGCGGTCTAAGCTGTCCGGAGCACTGAAAGAAGCAGGTGGGTGGTCTAATCAGGACCCGTGACTGCCAGGAGGAGAAGTGGTTAGCTGGCCCTCTAATGCCTGTGCAGAAACAACACACTGACACAAGGCAGAGGAGGAAAAAAGGTGTGTGTGTGTATGTGTGTGTGTGTGTGTGTTTTTAGCCTGTGAACTTGTACAGCAGCATGTGGACTGCACAATAACCATGGGTTTGTTTATAAATGAGGATAGAGAGGGGTGGGTTATAATGGATAATGTACCCCCTACTGTAAATTATAAGGATATTAGAAGGCACCTCGGAGTTCCGTGTCCTGTATAAAATGCACTCAGCCTCCGGCCTCGTGCTTTTATATGGTCACGGAACTCCTCGGTGAATTCTAATATCCTTATAATTTACAGTAAGGGGTACATTATCCACTATATAATATAGTGAATACAGTACCTGGGGGTAGTGGTACAATCCAGTAAGGATAGACATTACATAACATAACAGTACAGTACCTGGGGTAGTGGTACAATCCAGTAACGATAGACATTACATAACATAACAGTACAGTACCTGGAGTAGTGGTACAAGCCAGTAAGGATAGACATTACATATCATAACAGTACAGTACCTGGGGGTAGTGGTAGTGGTGTACGATACAGTAAGGACAGACATATATAACATAACAGTACAGTAACTGGGGGTAGTGGTACAATCCAGTAAGGATAGACATTAAATAAACATAACAGTGTAGTACCTGGGGTAGGGGTAGTGGTACAATCCAGTAAGGACAGAACATTACATAACATACAGTATGTACCTGGGGGTAGTGGTACAATCCAAAGGATAGAATTACATTACATAACATAACAGTATGGTACTGTCGTGGGGGTAGTGGTACAATCCAGTAAGGATAGACATTACATAACATAACAGTACACTCCTGGGGGTAGTGGTACAATCCAGTAAGGATAGACATTACATAACTAACAGTACAGTACCTGGGGGTAGTGGTACAATCCAGTAAGGATAGACATTACATAACATAAAGTATAGTACCTGGGGGTAGTGGTACAATCCAGTAAGGATAGACATTACAAACATAACAGTACAGTACCTGGGGGTAGTGGTACAATCCAGTAAGGATAGAAATTACATAAAATAACAGTACAGTACCTGGGGGGTAGTGGTACAATCCAGTAAGGATAGACATACATAACCATAACAGTACACGTACTGGGGGTAGTGGTTACAAAGCGTAAGGATAGACAGTACATAACAGTACAGTACCTGGGTGTAGTGGTACAATCCAGTAAGGATAGACATTACATTACATAACAGTGCAGTACCTGGGGGTAGTGGTACAATCCAGTAAGGATTGACATTACATAACATAACAGTACAGTACCTGGAGTTAGTGGTAAAATCCAGTAAGGATAGACATTACATAACATAACAATACAGTACCTGGGGGTAATGGTACAATCCAGTAAGGATAGACATTACATAACATAACAGTACAGTACCTGGGGGTAATAGTGCAATCCAGTAAGGATAGACATAACATAACATAACAGTACAGTACCTGGTTGTAGTGGTACAATCCAGTAAGGATAGACATTACATAACATAACAGTGCAGTACCTGGAGGTAGTGGTACAATCCAGTAAGGATAGACATTACATAACATAACAATACAGTACCTGGGGGTAATGGTACAATCCAGTAAGGATAGGCATTACATAACATAACAGTACAGTACCTGGTGGTGGGGGTTAGTGGTACAATCCAGTAAGGATAGACATTACACAACATAACAGTATAGTACCTGGGGGTAGTGGTATAATCCAGTAAGAATAGACATTACATTACGTAACAGTACAGTACCTGGGGGTAGTGGTACAATCCAGTAAGGATAGACATTACATAACATAACAGTACAGTACCTGGGGGTAGTGGTACAATCCAGTAAGGATAGACATTACATAACATAACAGTACAATACCTGGGGGTAGTGGTACAATCCAGTAATGATAGACATTACATAACATAACAGTACAGTACCTGGGGGTAGCGGTACAAGCCAGTAAGGATAGACATTATATAACAGTACAGTACCTGGGGGTAGCGGTACAATCCAGTAAGGATAGACATTACATAACATAACAGTACAGTACCTGGGGGTAGCGGTACAATCCAGTAAGGATAGACATTACATAACATAACAGCACAGTACCTGGGGGTAGTGGTACAATCCAGTAAGGATAGACATTACATAACATAACACGACAGTACCTTGGGGGTAGCGGTACAATCCAGTAAGTATAGACATTACATAACATAACAGTACAGTACCTGGGGGTAGTGGTACAATCCAGTAAGGATAGACATTACATAACATTACAGTACAGTACCTGGGGGTAGTGGTACAATCCAGTAAGGATAGACATTACATAACATAACAGTACAGTACCTGGGGGTAGTGGTACAATCCAGTAATGATAGACATTATGTAGGCATTGTCAGACTTCAGATCCCCGATGAAACCAGCCAGGCTTCCTCTTCTCCCACAATTATAATTGGGAACGAGGTTCTTTCCCCCTGACAGTGTTAACATGGTGCTGCTTATTGTTTCCATGTAATGATTTGCTGAATTAAATACACTATATCCCAGGGTGATGTTGGGTAAAATTTCATCTCTTTTATTTATTTCTTCTATTGCAAAAATAAATGCCAGATAATTTTTGTAGGATTCAATATCATCACTAAAAGGGAGGAAAAGTCCACATTGTCAGTTATTTATAGTGGAGTTTCTAGGGTTTAGGGCTCCTGAGACAAATTTTGGAAAGACACCCCAATTAGCAATAGGAAGCAAGTGAAACATTTGATATTTTCAAACTGTACATCACAGAGGTATGTGTACAGTTCCTCAAACAGCAGGTAGCAGTCAAAGTGACACTGGGAAGCAGCAGGCAAAATGGAACTTATATGCATAACTGGGAATGTAACACCAGTGATGATAACTGGCAAAGTGACACAGATGATAACTGGCAAAGTGACTCTAGACAGTTCTGTAAGCAGTTGGTTTACTTGAAATGATTTGACAGTTGTGTGTGCTGTACGCAGTTTTGACATTAGTTTGTGGGGAAAATAGTCATATTCAGTGGTCAGGCCTGAGAAAAATAAGTATTGTGTTGAAGGCATGTCGCAACACACTACACCTCAGAGTACGTGCGACTTGACATGTATTCATTTATGGATAATGTGACGCAAAGTAAATTTTCCAGTATACCATACACTTTATGCTATTTACAATGATCGTTGGTAAATGATATAATTGTTCTGGTGATAATGTTTTTTGGTCATTTAAAAATAAAAAATATAACATTATATACTTTTTTGTTGATCTTATAAGAATCATACGTATTAACAGAACATGTTTGGTTGAGAGTTTGGTTTCTCTGTATTGTTTATTGTTTAAGAGACATAGTTTATTAGTTATTTACAAAATTTTTATTCAGATTATTCTCAGTTATCTTCGTTGTTTCGTATTAATAGTATGACCATACTCTGTTTAGAGGATTCTTTACATAATTTAAAGCGTAACTTTCATTATTTAAGGGGGCAAAACTATAGCATTCCAAAATTCAAACATTTCAAAAACTCATACTAAAAATATATCCCCACATCCCCCTACGGTGCTTCTTTTTCCAATCTGTCCCCATGTTGTGTAGATTTAGAATTTATACTCCTACTGCCTTGTGAAATTCCATTCCTCAACACAAGAACAAGATGAGGAGCACATCCTGGGAAGGGTAGGATCCGAACGTTTTGTATTGTGTGGTGTCCAATAAACTTTTTGTGAATTCACCTTTATGTAGTGTGCTCCCCATATTTTACTTTGTGTTGAAGTATTCGGTTGTCCCAGGGAGTGGAGGGCGACAGGGGATCGCACCTAACTCAACTGTCCTGGCATACAGTCAATAGCGGTGTGCCTGGAGGTTCCTTTTGACTGTATTTGATTATTACCATATCCAAAGTTCCTCCCTAAGAAGTAAATTACCATATCCCTCTAATTAACAGTCGACACTGACAACATGTGTCAAGAGTAAACAGGAACACACATGGTGTGTACTGGCAGAGAAGAAAGGACGAAATAGTTCCATAGACGTCTCTACTAGTCCCACATTACACTTATAATCAAGTCATTACATTTTCAGGAACCTGTAATCAAAGAAAAAACTTTTTTCTCCAATCTTTCCCCACACACATGTTAAAATCCATAAATAAAAGTTTATATGGCAACAAACTTTGTAGTTATTACAGAGTCAGAACGACCAGAGTAATGTATTAACATGGTTTTTTTTATAGTAAATTGATTGCAATTTATACTGTGATCCTTCTGACTGCAACCTGGATCACAGGTGTTTTTTTTTACCTGATTTACTTGTGGGTCACCATATGTTTTCAACTACAACTCCCATATTCCTCTCACTGTCCCTCTGCCTATTAGAAAGTGTATTTAGGGGGGAAATGGTGGTAGATATAGTATAACTACAACCAACATCAATTTTTCAGAGCCAGTCACCTGAATTTGATCATTCTGAGGAAAACTCAGGATTCAACCTGTGCTCTAAATGCTGAAATCCTTAAGAAATCTTTTTTAAGTCACTGAGCCACAAAAGTTAGGTTTGAGAAAAAATAGCCTTCACACCGCAACTGAAAGGTACCAAAAACCAGTTACATTTAGACAGCTTGGTTAGACGCCAACACATTGCTATGCATGCATGCATGTACCACAACTCACAGCTCTGCTGCCTAAACATCGAAACTAGGCCTTGCTGAGGGCTCTGACTTTTTTTATACTGTTCTTGGCATCACCCCACAACATATTATTGGTGGTAAGTACAGAGCCAAAAATCCGTTTTGTTGGATAGAGATATTAGGAGATAATTAAAGCGAGTGATTATGGTTAACTAAGGTCTGTTGATCTGAATAAAAAAAACACACTTTGTACATGGATAAATTGGTTATTGGACTCCATACAGAATACGAAGTGGTAATGAGAGCTACATCCATAGGCTTGAAGTTTCTAGTGAGTGTCTGGGGTCAACTTCTATATCTTCTTAACTTAGTTTATAGAGGACTAGAATGGGGCATTGGAGAGCAAGGTCTCTGTGTTTGCTGATGACCTAAACTTGCAGAGCTTTGGAAACTTCCAATGATGTGCAAGTGCTGCAAGCAGACCTAGATAGATTATCAAAATGGGCAGCAGACTGGCAGATGAGATTCCGATGTTGATAAATGGAAGGTGATGCACTGGTGTTTTAAAATACATTGTGCCACCATATTACCAGTAGTGTTGTGTGTGACAATGCTGCCATAACATCCCTGGCTGCCCTTTGTCCTGGGCAAAGTCACACTTCTTGTCTGATACACAATCAATCTGGTCATACCAGGGGCATCCTCACCAAAGTTCCTGGTCTACAGGATGTATGAGGCAGCCATCAATGTGTCCACATACATGGCCACACTTACCAGGCGAGTCTTATCAGCACAACATTTTGCCAAAATACTGCGTTATGACAGACATATCCAACAAGAGTGCTTGTATAAATGTGGTGCAAGGGACGGCCTCTGTGGATCTGGGTTTTCTGTTAACTCAGTGTGGATCTGATGCAGAGCCTGCCATGTTCTTACCAGGATGGAAGCCATGAGTGGCTAATATCAGGACACTAGCCAATGGTATTCCTGCCTCAATCCACCTGGCATGAACTACTTGACATGGGAGCTTCTGGGCCCCGCGGCATTACATGGATACAGCTCCTCCACACCAATTAGTGGAGCAACGAGTTCCAATAATAGGGGCTGATACCCCTCCTAGGGAGATGTATCAACTTCTTCCAAGAACCATGTTTGGGAGAGGTGACATCCATCCTTGGTGTCCTTAGTAAGACCATAGGATCACACTGTGGTAGATACTTGTTCAGGGTCTGTTTATGATGCAAATGCATGTGCAAGGATACCCAGATTAAAGGCAATCAAAAAGAAGGGAGCAGTTTGAGAAGGTACCCTTTAATCCTTGCTAAAGGTAAAGTGTCACAATTTGTGCCTCATTTCTATGAGAGAAGGGCAGAATAAACATTATAAGGATTGTGCTGCAGCTAGCCTCTAGCCTGCCTTTCCAGGGTGACGGGGAAGAGCATAGCACATTAATATGGGTCAAACAGAGTCTCATCTCCTGCGGTCTGGCAGATAAGCAGTAGTACTTGAGTAGACAGTTACTATATCAGATCCAGGGTAATGTAGACACAATGAAGAAATGAGCAAACCAATGAGACACTGTTTTTGTCAAGATTGACATCTGTCAAGTGGCACATTATGCCACAGGCTTGTCTTGCCCAGTATACCTGGTCAGATAGAACCTCAATACGGCAGGGGGGTTTGGACTCTTCTTCTATCACATGTGGACCATCTTATATTCTTAAGGAAACAAGGTGTGAATTACGACCAGTACCAATCCCAATTAATATGCGTCAGCATTAACCTCTAGGAGAGTGAGTATGCTAGTATGGTGTTGGTATTGGGATGTGGGCCAAGCAGCCTGGCTTTCTGCCACAGTGAAATGTTATGAAATACCTCTCTCGCCAATGCTGACGCCAAAGTACTAAAGCATTGTGGGTTAAGTGGTCCTGGAGCCAAGATTGCCGGCTCTACAAGGATAGAAACTAGACTGATCTTTTTTTTTCCTTAAGTGCAACCCCTCAGGGCTCCTCACCTAACCTGCATCCATAACGCTGATCAAATTACTATAAAAACCCATTAGCAGAACCACGTCAGGTGTCTATTAGATTTTCTTTTGGTCAAATCCTGCTTGGCCTAAAACATCTCTAATTGTTGCTTTGGTTCTCCATGAGGCACACAAACCCAATGCCACTTGTAGTATAGTTGGGTACAGTCTGGGCCTACTCCTATGCAGTTCTGTCACGTTGATATGGTTACCCCATTCACCCTCCTTAACCTTATATGATGTAAAAGCTAAGCGAGAGTAGTTAATATGATGTTAGGACGCCTGTCTGCCTGGTCATTTCTGGTATATATTTTTTTTTATAATGTTGGCCCATTAGTACAGTACAATGTTTCCCTGGCCCTATGCAATGTTCTCAATGTTAATAATGATATTAGAGGCTGTTGACATGGTGAGAAAAATGGCTAGGCCAAGACAGCACTCTTACCATCAGAACTGATCTCAACCCAGACGGTGTGTTTCCTTGACTGGACTTGATAGTTAGTATAGTAAGTAGTTGAGGTTGAATAACAGACATTTGTTTCATCAGTCCAACCCATCTAGCTATCATCCTCATTACTGCCTAATGTTTGATCCAGAGGAACGGCAAAAAAAAACACCAATTTATGAAGGGGGAAAAAATTTCTGACTACAGCCCTGGCAGATTGGCAACGGTAAATTTCCCTGGATCCAACTCTACGTTATTTAATCAATAACCGATACTTGTACATTCCTGTGTTGTAGAAACTCATCCGCTTTTTATAAACGGACCAAGAACCGCCATAACAAGTCCACTGGAAGGGGACAGTTCACTAGCTTTAACCGTATCTCACAGTGACAAACCCTTTCCACACCTCTTTTGTATCAATACCAGACTTGTAACATTCCTTGTTTGTGAAACGTCATCCAGCTTTTTTAAACCTGGACCAATGAACCTGGCCATAACAACGTCCACCTGAAGACGTTCCATAGCTTTACCGTTCTCACAGTGCAAACCCTTTCCCAACCTACTTTATGTATCAATCCCAGAATTGTAACATTCCTTGTTTGTAGCAACTCACCAGACTTTTATAAAATGAACAATGAAATGCCATAACGTCCACTGGGGAAGACAGTTCCATAGCTTACCGTTCTCACGTGACAAACCCTTCCCAAACTCTACTTTATGTACCATACCAGTAAACTTCAACATTCCTTGTTTGCAGAAAAACTCATCAGCTTTTATATAAACTGACCAATGAACCTCCATTAACAAACGTCCACTGGAAGAACAGTTCCCTAGCTTTCCTAACCGTTCTCACAGTGGACAACCCTTTCCAAACTCTACTTTATGTATCAATACCAGTAACTGTAACATTCCTTGTTTAGCGAAAACTCATCCAGCTTTTTAAAACTGACCAATGAACTGCATAACAAGTCCACTGGAAGACAGTTCCATAGCTTACCGTTCCTCACAGTGGAAAAACCTTTCCACCTACTTTATGTATCAATACCCGTAAACTTGTAACATTCCTTGTTTTCGCAGAAACTCATCAAGCTTTTTATATAAACCTGACCAATGATACTGCCATAACAGTCCAACTGGAAGACCATGTTTTCATAGCTTTAAACCCGTTCTCACAGTGACAAACACCATTTCCAAACTCTACTTTATGTATCAATATACATAACTTTGTAACATTCCTTTGTTTGTGAAGAAATCATCCAGTCTTTTATTAAACTGACCATGAACCTGCCCATAAACAACGTCCACTGGAAGACAGTTCCATGAGCTTTAAACCGTCTCACAGTGGCAAACCCTTTCCCAACTCTACTTTATGTATCATACCAGTAAATGGCAACATTCCTTGTGTTGCATAACTTCAGCCAGCTTGTTATTAAACTGACCAATGAACCTGCCATATACAACGTCCCACTGGAAGACAACGTTCATAAGCTTACCGTTCTCACAGTGGAAAAACCACTTTCCCAACTTGAAGACTAAACCCTTTTCTCTTCAAGTCTTAAGTGGATTCCACGTGTCTCTGACATGTTCTATGGTGAACAATGCCCCAGATAGTTATGTATGGCCAATTAATGTATTTTTTAGCACATATAATATCCCCAAGCGCCTTTTCTCCATTGTACATAATGGTAACTTATCAGTCTCTCGTTCATATTTAAGCTCCCCCAATCCCCTTATTTAAAAAGTTAGTTGCCTCTCTCTAAAAACCTTTCCATTCAAAGATGTCAAGAGGGAGAATACATTTCCTCCTTGAATCCATACCTCTCTTATACAAGACAATTACCTGCTGGCTCTGGCGTAGCTGCTGCAATGCCTTGCTTACCTTTAAGTTTGTTATCACCAAAACTCCAAGATCCTTTCAACAGGATTCTTAACACAGATCCATTTATAGTACAAGCAGCAACAAGTCCAAATGCCATACTTACATTTATCAACCATTGATTCCTCATCTGCCACTTAGCAGCCCCAAGACACAATCTATCTAGATCCCCCTTGCAACGATTGCACATCCTCTGATTAGTTTTAATGGTAGACAAAGTTTGTGTTCATCAGCAAACACAGAACCTTGCTGACATCACCACTTCGAATCATTAATACCAATAGATTAAATGAAGCGGCCCCAACACAGAACCCTGTGGCACCCACTTCGCACTATATGTCCATAAGATGATGAAGACCCCATTTTACAACTACTCCTTCATGCACCCTATCATGAACCAATTTCTTCCATGATACAAATGTGACCACCAGAACATAGATCTCAGTCTTATCATTAGTCGCCATGGTGGGATGTGTACAAAGCCTTTGCAAAATCAAGAGGGAAACTAACATTCTACTGCTATGCCAGAGTCTAAATTTTACTTATTTCTCATAAAAGCCAAGCAAGTGTTTGACTAGATCTATTCCTCCTTGTGGCCTGAATCCACCTATTTCAAATACAGGGATATGTTTCTATAAGCAAAAACAGGATGTCTATGGGATCTACATTTCTCCCATTGTGGCCAACTATTACATGGGGACGGTAGAAAAACGAGGCGCTTTAAAACCTTAAGGGCATAGCACCACCAGCTGGTTCCAGATATGTGGATGACCACCTGGGTTAAAATCACCAGAAGGGAAGTAATATCAAGCCTCACAGACACATATAATGCAGTGGACCAGAACATCAAATTTACAAGGGAAGATACCAAACAAACAAACTGGCTTTCTTGGACGCTTGGTTAAAGTTTAAGGAAAATGTAACCTGGAAGTAGAGGTTTTACAGCAAAACCAACACACACAGATCATATTTGAGTTTTGACTCCCACTCCACCACCTGTTAGATCATCAAGCTGAGTGTCATCGAAGAACCCTGCAACACAGAGCTGAGAACATCCCCACTAGCACAGAGCGAAGGCTAAAAAATGTAACATTCAGGATGAATCTGAGCCCTTAAAACTTGTGGATATCCAGACTGGGCCTTTGTATAAAGAATAGAATGAAAGAAAAGAAACACGAACTACCAACAATGGATGGGGAAAAGCACAGACGGGAAAAGAACATGGTCGTTCCATATGTAGCACGGGGTACTCCGAGAAATTAAGAAGAATTCCACAAAAAAACACTGTATCGCCTGCTGCTTTAAACCGAACAACACACTGAGCAGCACTGGTAAACCTAAAGACCCAATAACGAAAAACCAGCCACATTCATATACACAGTGCAGTGAAAAAATGCTCTGGACATGTATGTGGGGGAGACTAAACAGCCAACTGCATCAAACGTATGGCCCAGACACAGATAAGCCAGTCCTTGGGTCAGATTCAGCCATTACCTGCATCTAAGGATAAAGAAAGTTGTATGTAATGTTAACATGTTGACCAAGAACAGTGAACTGAGTTCAAAGAGGGGTGTCAAGGAATTTATGTGAAAATAAAAGAAACCAAGCCTAAATAGAGGTGGGGGGATTCGACACCAACTGCTGCCATGTACAAAGCTGTTTTGACAACCTTACCCTCCGGTCTGTTCCCTATACACACCTCTTAGTCCACTATCCAATCACGCCCATTAACACCTGGCTGTGATATGCTAATTGGGGATTTTCAAGGGTACATAATTCGCACAGATCTTGTACAAGTTCAGTTCTGAATTGAGAGAAAGCCATAGGATGACTAGCGAAACGTCTTCAAGAACTAAACTTCACGTTCAGTTGATCTAATTGATACAACAGACGATATGAATAATTAGACTACAAATTAAACTCTTGTGTCATGTGGATTTTGGATCCAACAGAATTTACTAGGGGTTTGAGTTGAAGTTTGGCCTTTTCTGACTTTTAGAATATTGAGTCCTTCATCTTTAATTGATTCCTTTTTAGCTTAATAAGTTTTCCAACACAGACTGAAACTTTTGCTGTTATACTTTGTGTTGAAATAAAGAATAATAAATTACATTAGGCATACTAATAAGATACTATAAATCATTTCCTTATCCTAATTTTTAAAGGATCATACCACACTTGGAATCTGCTGGATCACAACTGCCGACTTGTGCCCATTCACTGGCCATCTTCGCTCCGGAACACACACAGAAAATTGCACGTGGCACGGAGCTGAATCGCTGATGGGACAATCTATTTGGTGTTTTTGTGTAAATATTTCTGTTAAAAAATGTTTAAAACTATAATTCACTGCAATGTGGATTTCCATTCTACATGTAATAAGTTAAAAGTTTACTTTTAACAAAAAAATATATATAGTATATTTTATCAGCCTGTCCTATGGAGAGTTGCTGAATCAGCCACAAGTCTTCTAGATAATTGGTTGTGTGACAAAATATAAATAAACTGGATGGTACAATTATCTGTAGGCCAGAGATCGTCTAGTTTAAGAAACATTAAATTACTGTTATTAAATTTACAGGTTAGAGAGAGGAAAGTTCAGGATCTGTTATAAAACGAAGGGTTGTGATAGTCCAGTTTTCCTATTACTGCCAGCGTACAGGAGTGAGCTGTGAGAGATTCATTAACTTTCTATTCATAATATTCGAATAGGAGAATATGACAATACAATAAGTTTTTTTCGACTTAGAATCTGTACAGTCCTGATCTGCTCATGTTGAACTTAACCAACGTAACAATGTCAATGCTGGTCCCAATGATCTCTGTCTGTTATCAACCTACAGTTGGGGAACGCACCATCTATGTGAACACTCTCTACTTCTGGCTCTTCTACTGTAGGAAAACCCACTCTCCTGTATCGGCTTTAATCTTACTTTTATTCCTGCTAGAATTGATGAATTGACCCTAAATGTACTGTAAAGAATTTTCTTATCATCATCTTACCAGCTGGAGATATTTTATTTGGAGGAATAATGACCATCGCCTTTACGCAATTTATCCCGATTTTAAGACCATCCTTTTACTCATAATATTACAAGTAAGTGACTGCTGTATTTGATTTTAAAACTATAGAGAAAACTCAGTTCCTGTAATTTTTCCAATCCCCCTAGAGATTCCCAGCAGGATAATCCTTGTAGGAACTGTTAGATGGGATTCAATCTCTGTAGTTACGTGAACACAACCTGCAGTCCCTCCTTATATTCCCTGAAATTTCTGATTGATAACACAGAGTTGTGTTTATTAAAACATCCTTAAAAATCACACTAACCTTTTGAAACCAATGTATAGGATCATTGTGACTTATAAAGAGAAAGTCCACTCCAAAAAATCCTCTGTCTAAATGTAGATTACCCCCCAACAACCCTACTTTTGCGATATTCGAAGTTTCCAAGACGATCCTGAACATTCGATCCTGACCCTGTCCCTCGCCGTCTAGGTTGACGCACCCTGCTCCTGTTTACGCAAAAACAAGGAGCAGGAGGACTTCTGTGCATACAGTCCGCTTTATTGCCTGGTAGCGGCTTTGTCAGGCGGTTGGGCTATGATGTCAGCAAGTCAGAGGCAGACCGAAAGGAGGCGTCGAGGGACCGGGTCAGTTAAGCAAGTTAGGTGCGTCTTTGAACTCTGTATATCGGCAAAAAGTGGGTTGGGGGTTAATCTACAGTTTGGATAATATCTGTTATAATTCAGTTATATTCAGTTAGGTCAACTTTAGTTCTTGAGACGTTTCGCAGTCTCCGACTGGTTTTCTCAACTTCAGGAACTTTGTACATAATCTGTTGACACCAACAGTCTGATCCTATAACTATGACACAGTGGATCTGGGTTCCTAGACACCTATTTTAGGCCACAATGCAATCACGCCTTGCATGCATAATTTCTTAACACCTGCTATGATATGTCTAATTGAGGACTTTCCAGGGTAAAAAATAACTACCACAGTCTTGTGAAGTCATTCTGGAATTGGATAAAGCCAGTAGGATGACTAGTGGAAAAACTTCTGTCAAGAACTAAAATTTAAGTCCAGTTGATCTAACCGAAATTACAACAGATATTACCATGCCTGGATGAATGGAATACAACAGCATATCCATGACCCGGATGAATGAATATATACAGATATCCATGACCTGGATGGATGAATGATTACAGATATACCATGACCCTGTGGCTGATGCATATTACAGATATACCATGACCGGGATGAATGAATATACAGATATACCATACGCTGGAGGAATGATATTACAGATATACCATGACATGGACTAATGAATATTACAGATTACAATCTGGATGAATGAACTATTACCAGATATAACATGACCCTGATGGCAATGGATAAGTTACAGATATACCAAGACCTGGATGAATGAATATTACCAGGAATATTAATATTAATATTACCAGGAATATTAACAGGAACCACAACTGTGATATTATATGCACCCACAATATCAAGTGGATAGTTAAAGTCTCTGAATGTTCTGGTTAAAGAAAATGCAAAAAACATATAAAAAGCAACAAATTGCACACTGGAAAGATTTGGCGTATGTTTGCTATGTCCTGGATACAGTGGTTGAAAGTTTTAACAGCCCTACCAAATGTCAAGGTTAGTTAAATAATAATTTTTTAAAATTTCTGAACTTGTAAAATTACCATCTATACCAATTAGTCAAACAACACAAAAAAGCAAAAAGCAAGAGACCATGTCTACCCAAGTCCTGTTGGCATTAGTGTCCATCCCCTAAACTAATTGTGAAACACTTTTTATTATCAGCATTGTTGTATTTAATATTTGGATATCCTGGACGCTAACATTCTCCCCCACTCCTTGCAATAAAGAAATGCCAGCAGTAGGGTTTTCAAACACCTCGGGATGACCACAACTGGAGATTCTGCTTAAGGTTATTGTATAGTAAAGATGAAAATTCTCTGTCATCTTTAGCTCCTTAGAAAATGCTAGAAGGTTTTGTGACATAGCAGATTAATACATTGAATCCTTGCCTAAAGTGTTTTCATCCAGGCCTAGCAATCCTCGCTTGCTCCCCCTTCCTATCCACACAACTACATTGCACTGTGAAACCCCGCTCTTTAAATTACATTTTTTGTGTGGGGGCACTTATATTAACTTTCTACGAAGGCATCTTGATTACAATTCTCTGTATGGGGGGCACTTTTATTACTTTCTCTGTATGAGGCACTGTATAATACCAGTCTCTGTTTCCCGGCAGCAATATTACCAGTCTACTTTGTGGCATAATATGTCAGCCTTCAATTCACCGTCCATTTGGAAGCCCTCAGGTCACCATCAGATGTTAACAAATTTGGATGCAACCTGTTGGCTTTAATACATAGGTCAAAGGGGAAATTAAAACAGTAAAGGGCATTTCATCTAAGAAACATTCCCCTTATGAATGAAATAACCTGGTAATAGGTTTAAAAACAACTAGACATATTGTGGTCCATTATGAAGAACTATGCCGATTGGTGGATCATATCTCCAAGACTGCAAGTTAACCTTTAGAAGGAGGAATCATGGCTGTCTCTATAGATGCCATACAAAATGGAGGACAACACTTCCCGGTACATTAGTTTGGTCGCTCATTGTGTCTTATCTTAAGGGGAAAATAAAATACCAATTAAACACTTTATAGTAGAACAAGTGATGTGTTATATAGGGCCCTTTAATGCCCTTATGGCAAGTGATTACATTTTTTTTAGGCATACAGTAATTGGTCGATTTATGGAATTAATCCAAAGGAAAGACAAATGATGATGTTATGAGTTAATTGTTTGGGAAAGTAGGGGGTTGGGGAAAATGAGTTTATTCAATTCTTTATCTCGTGGAAGGACAGTAATTAACCAAAAACGACCAGAGTTCTAATGAACGGAATATTCCCCTTACAGGAATATGCGGCATAAACAAGTGAATGATCAGCACACAATGTTTCGGGAACGGATGCCCGAGGCTGGATGTGGGTGTGAGGACATCACCCTTGAAGGGACCTGGGTTTGATGTGTGCTAATAAAACATCATCATTATTTGGCGTGCGACACTCCACAGTTATCCAACCAGCTGTTCATTCCAGTTATCCACCAGTGTCTCATTTCCGTTATCTACTAGTGTCTCATTTCCAGTTATCTACTAGTGTTCATCCAGTATCACACCAGTGTCTCATTCCAAGTTATCCACCCGTGTCACGTTGTAGTTATCCACCCAGTGTCACTTTGTCAGTTATCCACCAGTGTCACTTTGTCAGTTATCCCCAGTGTCTCATCATTATTAACCGTGGTCTCATTTCCAGTTATCCCAGCACGTGTCCCAGTTACTTTGTCAGTTATCCCACCAGTGTCACTTTACCAGTTATCCACCAGGTCACTTGCCAGTTCCCCCACCAGTTGTCACTTCAGTTTACCTAGTTATTCTCAGTTTAGGTCTCATTTCCACTTATTCCACCAGTGTCCTTTGTACGTATCCACCAATGGCCACTTTGCCAGTGAATCCACCAGTGTCTCTTTCCAGTTATCCACCAGTGTCAAACCTTGTCAGTTATCCACCAGTGTCACTTTTGCAGTTATCACCACGTGTCTCATTTCCAGTTATTCTACTAGTGTCTCAATTTCCAGTTATCCCCCAGTTTCACTTGTCAGGTTATCCACCCAGTGTCACTTTGCCAGTTCAGGTGTCCATTCCAGTGTAGTCCATTCCCGTTAGTCACCTATGTCCCCAGTTATCCCACCATTGTCCTGTTGCCAGTTATCCACCAGTGTTCTTTCCAGTTATCCTCTAGTGTCTCATTTCCAGTTATCCACCAGTGTCACTTTGCACAGATATCCTCTAGTGTCCACTTTGGCCAGGTTTCCTCTAGTGTCACTTTGCACAGTTTCCTCTACGTATCATTTTCCAGTTATCCTCTTAGTGTCCTTTGCCAGTTATCCTCTGTGTCACCTTTCAGTTTATCCTCTAGCGTCACTTTGCCAGTTATCCTGTATGTGCACTTTGCCAGTTTATCCTCTAGCGTCACTTTTCCAGTTTTATCCTCTAGTGTCACTTTGCCATTTATCCTCTAGGTCACTTTGCCAGTTATCCTTAGAACGTCACCGTTAGCCAGTTATCCTCTAGCGTCCACTTGCCCAGTATCCCACCAGTGTACACTTTGTCAGTTAATCCACCAACTGTCCACTTGGCCATTTTATCCCCAGTGTTCATTTCCAGTTATCCACAAGTGTCACTTTGTCAGTTATCCACCAGTGTCATCTTTCCAGTATCACCAGTGTCTCTTCCAGTTATCTACTATGTCTCATTTCACGTATCCACCGTTTCCCTTTGTCAGTATATCCCCAGTGTCACTTTGCCAAGTTATCACCAGTGTCTCATTTCCAGTTATCCACCGTGTCCCCTTTGTCAGTTCCACCAGTGTCACTCTGCCATTATCCACCAGTGATCATTTTCCGTTTATCCTCTAGTGTTCCCATTTCCGTTATCCACCAGTGTACTTGCCAGATATCTCTAGGGTCACTTGCCAGTTATTCCTCTAGTGTCCACTCTTGCAGTTATCCCTAGTATCACTTTTCACAGTTATCCTCTAGTGTCACTTTGCAAGGTTTATCCTTCTAGTTCACTTGTTGCAGTTATCTCTAAGCTCATTTTCCTTTATCCTCTAGCGTCAACACTGCAGTTATCCTCTAAGTCACTTTGCAGTGTCCCTTTCTAGGTCACTTTGGCCAGTTATCTTCTCCGACTGCTATCCTATTGCAACATTTATCCTCTAGGTCACTTTGCCAGTTTATACCTCTAGCGTCACTTGTGCCAGTTATCCTCTAGTCCTTCGTACCTCGTGTCCTTGGGGCCAGTGTATCCTACTAGCGTCCATCTTTGCCATTTTCCTCAGTGTCACTTTTCCAGTTTATCACTCTAGCGTCACTTTGCCAGGTATCCTGTCAGGTTCACTTTGGCAGTAAGTTCCTTCCTCGAGCGTCACTTTTCCAGTTATCCCAAGTGTAGCACTTTGCCAGTTATCCTCTAGTATCAACTTTCCAGTTAGTCCTCTAGGTACACTGTTGCATTTCCGGTAGTGTCATTTGCCAGTTATCCTCTAGCGTCACCTTTTCCAGTGTATCCTCTAGCGTCACATTTCAGTTCTAGGTATCACTTTCCTAGTTATCACTCTTCAGTATTGGTCACTTGCCCATTATCCTGTAGGTCACTTGGCCAGTTATCCTCTAGCGTCCACGTTTCCAGTTCTATCCTCTAAGCGTCACACGCCAGTTTCCTCTAGTCGATCACTGTTGCAGTTATCCTCTAGCGTCACTTTGCCAGTTTATCCTCTAGCGCACTTTGCCGTTATCCTCTAGCCCGCCAGCTTTCACGCATTTTATCCTCTAGCAGTCACTTTTCCATTTTCCCTCTAGGGTCACTTTGCCAGTTTATCCTCTAGCGTCACGTTTGCCATTTATCCTCTAGTCTCCTTTCCAGTTATCCTCTAGCGTCACTTTGCCAGTTATCACTTATGTTGTCACTGTTGCAGATCCTCTAGTGTCACTTTGCCAGTTATTTCTCTAGTGTCACTTGTGCCAGTTATCCTCTAGCGTCACTTTGCAGTTATCCTTACCGTCACTTTCCAGTTATCCTCTAGCATCACTTTGTCATTATCCTTCTAGGTGTCACTTGCCAGTTATCCTGTAGCGTCACTTTTGCAGGTTAGTCCTTCGAGCGTCACTTTCCAGTTATCCTCTAGCGTACACTTTGCCAGTTATCCTCTGTCACTTGCCAGTTATCCTCTAGTGTCACTTTGCATTATCCTCTAGCGGTCACTTTGCCAGTTATCCTCTACATCACTTTTCCAGTTATCCACCAATTGTTCTCATTCCAGTTATCCACCAATGTGCTTCCATTTCCAGTTTGTTACTATGTTCTCCATTTCCAGTTATCCCACCACATATCTCTTTTCCAGTATCCTCCATTCCAGTGTTATTTCCCCAGATCCACTTCCAGTTATTATTACCAGTGTCTCACCAGGTCATAATCTACTAGTGTATCATATTCCAGTTATCCACCAGTGTCACTTTTTTTCAGTTATCCACCAGTGTCTCGTTTCCAGTTAAACTACCAGTGTCTCAGTTTCCAGGTTTCCACCAGTGTCAACTTCAAGTTATCACAGTGTCTCATTTCCGTATCTACCAGTTGTCTCCTTTCCAGGTTATCCACAGTGTCACTTTGACAGTTTCCGTCTTAGTGTACCCTCATTCCAGTTATCCATCCACCATGTCACTTTGCCATTTATCTCTAGTGTCACTTTGCCAGTTATCCCCAGGTCTCATTTCCCATCTTATCCACCCGTGTCACTTTGCAGTTACCCTCTAGTGTCTCATTTACCAGTTATCCACCAGTGTCACTTTGCCAGTATCCTTCTAGTGTCTCATTCCACAGTTATCAACCAGTGTCAACCTTTGTGCCAAGTATCCTCTAGTGTCACTTTGCCAGTTATCCTCTAGTGTCCTTTCCTTCCAGTTATCCCACCAGTGTCACTTTTGACAGTTTCCTCTATATCACTTTCCAGTTTCAGTGTCCTCTAGTGTCACTTGGCAGTTATCGGTACTTGTGCGTCTCGTTCACTTTTCCATTATCGCTCTTTAGCTGTCACTTTCCAGTTATCCTCTGTGCCTCAGTCTCTCTGCTTCACTTTGCCAGTTAATCTCCTAGCGTCACTTTGCCAGTTATCCTATAGTGGTCACTTTGCCCAGTTTATCCTCTAGTGTCCTTGGCCAGTTATCCCATAGTGTCACTTGCCAGTTTGATCCCTAGTGTCCTTTGCCAAGGTGTCCTTGGCCAGTTATCCTCTAGTTTCACTTGCCAGTTATCCCCTAGTGTCACTTGCCAGTTTCCTCCTAGGCATCGACTTTTCCAGTTATTCCACCAATGTTCTCATTTCCAGTTATCTCCACCATGGCTCATTTACCAGTTTATCCACCAATGTCTCATTTCCAGTTTTATCCACCCAATGTCTCATTCATTATCCACCAATGTCTACATTTCCAGTTTATCCACCAATACTCTTTCCAGTTATCCACCAGTTCTCATTTCCAGTTATTCCACCCATGTCCTCAGTTATCATTCCAGTTTCAACTTCACAGTAACTTTTTCCCACCAACATATCAGTGTCTCATTCTTCCAGTTATCCTCTATGTCACCTTTGGACCATTCATCCTCTGAATCATTGCAGTACGCTTGTGAGCTTATCTCTAGTTCACTTTGCCAGTTATCCTCTGTAGTCACTTTGCCAGGTATCCTCTAGTGTCAACTATTGCAGTTATCCTCTAGTATCAACTTTGCCAGTTATCATCTAAGGTTCACTTTTGCCAGTTATCCTTAGTGTCATTTGCCTTATTGACACTTGCATTATCCTCTAGTGTCACTTTGCCAGTTATCCTCTCAGTACTCCCATATCTTGACAGAGTTATCCTCTAGTCGTCCTTGGGCCGTTATCCTCTAGGTCACGTTGCCAGTTTATCATCTAACTAGAGTCACTTTGCCCGATTATCCTCTAGCGTCACTTGCCAGTTATCCTGCTGTTCACTTTGCAGTTATCCTTCAGCGTCACTTTGCAGTTATCCTCTAGCGTCACTTTTGCCAGTCAGTATCTCAGTCGTCACTCTTTGCCAGTTATCCTCTATATCGTCACTTTGCCAGTTATCTCTAGCGTCCACTTTGCAGACCTAGAGTCACTACAGATTCTTAGCGTCCACTTTGCAGTTATCCTCTAGCGTCACTTGGCCAGTACCTTTAGCGTCACTGTTCCAGTTATCCTTCTAGTTCACTTTCCAGTATCCTAGGTTTTGCCGTTTCTCTAGCGTCACTTGCAGTATCCTCTAGCGGACTGCCGTTGCTTAGTGTCCATTCCGTTATCCTTTAGCGTCACTTTGGACATTATCCTCTAGCGTCACTTTGCCAGTTATCCGCTAGATCACTTTGCCCAGTTACCTTTAGCGTCACATTGCCAGTTATCCTCTATGCGTCACTTTGCAAGTTTATCTCAGTCACTAGGTCATATTCTTGTGTCATTTGCCTCAGTATCCTTTAGCGTCATTCCTTACTCATTGCCAGTTATCCACTATTGTCACTTTGCCAGTTCTCCTCTAGAGTGTCACTGCCAGTTATCCAACCGAAGTCACTTTGCCAGTTATCCACCAGTAGTTCTGTTAGTTTCCACTGCTCACTGTCCAGTACCTGCGTCACTTTGCCAGTTATCCTTAGACGTCATGTTGCCAGTTCTCCCTCTAGCATCACTTTGCCAGTATCCTCTACTACTTGCGTTATCTTAGCATCTTGCTAGTTTATCTCTAGTTTCACTTTGCCATTAATCCTTGTGTCCCTTTGCCAGTTATCCTACTAGTGTCACTTTGCAGTTATATCTCTAGTGTCACTTTGCCAGTTATCCACCAGTTGTCACTTTTCCAGTTTCTCCCCAGTGGCTCATTTCCGTATCCACTAGCGTCACTTTGCCAGTTATCTACTCACTTGCATAGCTTGCTCACTTTGCCAGTTCACTACTATAGCATGCTCAGATCTCTAGTACCACTGCCAGTTATCCTTTAGACTAGACTGTGCCAGTTATACCTCTAGCTCACTTGGCCAGTTAGACCTCTTAGCGTCACTTTGCCATTATCCTATAGCTCACTCTTGGCCATTATCCTATAGCGTCACCTGTTGCCAGTTATCCTCTAGCGTCACTTTGACCAGTTATCTTTTATACGTCACTTTGCCAGTTATCCTCTAGCGTCACTTTGCCAGTTATCCTTAGCAGCACTTTGCCAAGTTCAGCTCCTTGTAGTGTTAGTCACTTTGCCAGTTATTCCTCTAGGTCACTTGTTGACCAGTATCCTCTGCGATCACTTGCCAGTTATGCACTCTATGCTTCACTTTTGCCAGGTTACTCTAGCGTCAGTCTTGCAGTTTATCTCTAGGCGTCACTGCTTTGTCACTTTTGCCAGTTATGCCTCTAGCGTCACTTTTGCCAGTTATCCTTTAGCGCATCCCAATCCTTAAGCAGCAGTTATCCTTAGCGTCACTTTGCCAGTTTATCCTCTGTCACTTTGCCAGTTAATCCTTAGCGTCACCTTTGCCAGTTATCCTCAGGGTCACTTGCCATTATCCTCAGCGTCACTTTTGCCAGTTATTCCTTAGCGTCACTTGCCAGTTACCTCTAGGCTCACTTGCCAGTTATCCGTCTAAGCGTCTACTGTTGCCAGTCTCCTCTAGGCGTGTCCCACTTTGCCAGTTATCCTCTAGGCGTCACGTTTGCCAGTATCCTCTACGTACCTTTGGCCAGTTATCCTCATAGCGTCCCTTGCCAGTTATCCCTCGCGTCATTTGGCCCAGTTATCCTCTAGCGTCACTTTTCTGCCAGTAATCCCTCTAGCGTCACTTGTTTGCCAGTTATCCTAGCGCATTTGCCAGTGTATCCTCTAGCGTTGCATTTAATCAGTTATCCTCTAGCGTCACTTTGCCAGTACCTCTAGGTCTTTTGAGTAATCTAGCGCACTGTTGGCACAGGTTATCCTCTAGCGTCACTTTGCAGTTATCTCATACTAGCGTCACGTTGCCGTACCTCTGCTCACGTATCTCGAGTTATCCTGATACGCACTTTGCCAGTTATCCTCTGACGTCACTTTGCCAGTTATCCTCTAGCGTCATCTTTGCCATTTCTCACGTCTTGCAGTATCCTACTAGCGTCACTTTGGCCAGTTATCCTCTAGCGTCACGTTGCCAGTTCCTCTAGCGTCACTATTGCCAGTTATTTGTTTCCTCAAATAGACGTCACTTTGCCAGTTATCCTCTAGCGTCACTTCCATGTATTCCTAATCGACTCTTGATTCCTCTAGCGTCACTGTTGCCAGTTCTTAAATTCCGTTATCTAGGGTATTGCATTACCTTGCGTCCATTGCCAGTTTAATCCTCTAGACTGCGTCACTTTGCCAAGTTATCCTCTTCTCATTGCCCGTCATACTTTGCCAGTTACTCCTAGTCTTCACCTGCAGTATCTAGCTCACTTTGCCAGTTATCCTCTAGCGTCACTTTGCCAGTTTATTCCTCATAAGCGTCCACTTTGCCAGTTATCCTCTACGTCCACTTTGCATTTATCCCTCTAGCGGTCACTTTGCCAGTTATCCTCTAGCAGTCCCTATTGCCAGTTATCCTCTAGGTCACTTTGCCACGTTATCCGTCTAGCGTAACTTTGCCAGTTATCCTCTAAGCGTCAATTTGCCTGCCGTTAGTCCTCTAGCGTCACGGCTTGCCAGTTATCCTCTCGAGCCACTTTGCCAGTTATCCTCTAAACGACACTTGCCAGTTTATTCCTTTCTGCGTCACTTTGACCAGTTATCCTCTATGAGACTTTTGCCAGTTACCTCTAGCTGTCCACTTTGCCCAAGTTATCGCTCCTAGTGATGCTTAGCGTCCATTGCCAGTTATTCTACTACGTGTAACTTTGCCATTATCCTTAGAGATCACTTTGGCCAGTTATACTCTAGTGTCACTTTGGCCAGTTATCCTCTAGCTCACTTTGCAGTTATACTCTAGCGTCACTTTGCCAGTTTGCCTCTAGTAACGTCAACTTTGCCAGTTATCCATCTAGCGTCACTTTGCCAGTTTCCTACTAGTATCACTTGCCATGTTATACTTTGAGTAACTTGCCAGTTATCGTCTCTTGTTGGTCACTTTGCCAGTGATCCTCTATGTCACTATTGCCAAAGGGTTGTTATCCTCTAGTATCACCTTTGCCATGTTATTCTATAGTGTCATGCTTTGACATGTTATCCCTCGAGTATCACTTTGCCAGTTATTCTCTAGTGTCAATTTGCCAGTATCCTCTAGTATCACTTTGCCCCAGTATCTCTAGTGTCACTTTGCCAGTATCCTATGATACCTGGGGGTAGTGGTACAATCCAGTAAGGATAGACATTACATAACATAATAGTATAGTACCTGGGGGTAGTGGTACAATCCAGTAAGGATAGACATTACATAACATAACAGTACAGTACCTGGGGGTAGTGGTACAATCCAGTAAGGATAGACATTACATAACTTAACAGTACAGTACCTGGGGGAAAAATACGTTTTGGGTGTCCTAGTTTTAACAGACAAGAGATATATTTAGGATGCAGAGAGAGACTTTGACAGACAGATCGATAGACAACAGATATAGGGGACATGTCATAAACGCCCGTTTCTGGGCACATGATTAAACAAATCAATCAGTACTTGCTGCCACCACTCCGTGTTTAAGCCTGAAGACGCCTAAAATCACTCTTGGACTCTCATTGACTATACACACCCTTGTCCTGGCAGCTAAATAGTTAACACTCCACCACTCAGCAACCAAAGGGTAATCAGCAATACAATAGCCAAACACATATATATCCAAACACCTGTACATTTATAGAGGCTAGTGAGCTTGTTTAGAGCATCAAATACAAAACTTTTATTAATTTTAGATTTAATATTTCAAATAGAAAATGGTGTTACAATAAGATGACATACAATATAGGTACAAACAGCTATTTAAAAAAAATAAAATAAAACGAATAAAAGATTCACAGACCCTAACTACTCACTAGAGACCTGGGTCTCGGGGCGAAAAAGAAACATATGTCCATCAACTTAGCATGTCCCTTCAGTATGAACAAAGGGGTTACAGTGGTTTTTTTAAGCCCCTTGTTGTCCCATCCCAACTAGCATGCCATGAGGGGGGAGGTACAGAATGTCCATATTTACGACTTGTCACAACCATTCATTTCCTCCTCACGTTTAAGCAGATTCATATAACTTTAGATATGTACATTGAACTGGATATAGACCAACATATTCCTTCCTGTCATAATTATGGACTCCTACAAACCAAACATGACCTGTGTAAAATATATTTCCCAGATATTAATTGTCCCTTGACAATGGAATAAGGGCTTCATGTTGGTATCTGTTTAAGGGCCTACCTTCCATTCATAAATATAATATGGTTTCCTGTATCAGGTGCCAATACAATAATTTAATTATTTTATCGTTTGGCTGTCCTTAAGGTGACCTTTGTATGGCTGTAGAGAATACTAGGACATGGTTCGGCCCATATTGTCGTAGAAGAGAAGTCTTTGGCTCCGTACTCTGCAACCCTAATCTAAATACGGGGACTGCTTTCAGGTGAAATGGCATGTTTAATTAACTTGGCTTCAAAAGAGTGGAATGTGGCTTTAATTTCTAGAAGAGCAATTATTAACTATTTATAACATGATAGGGCTAAACTTTAACAGTTCCGCCTTAAACATTGCTCTGTCATGACACCTGTCACGATGTACAGGGTAAACTCCTCTGGTCTATTCTAAATGGCCCAGATTGGGGGAGACGTCATTGGCTTTACTCCACTCACTATGAGGCTTGGGGTCTGCACCCAAGGTTTGTGTAAGAGGGGTTTGTTTCAACAAATGCCAGTGTTTTCTGACAATTTTGACATTTTCTCCACCCCCCCCTGTGCTGTATGTTAGGGTTGAGAAATGGAGTTTTTTTAATGTAATAAGTCCCTCAAGCAGAGAAGCGTTGAGGGACTGGAGAGCTACAGGTGAGATATCTGGACTACGGAGCAGAGTGGGAGAAAGGTAAGTAATGGGAATATGGGACAGATTTTGTATCTATATAATATATAAAACGTTTTGTAGGGGGTAAAATGTCCTAGGCCACACTAGCCGATTTTGGGTGCGTTGCGATTGAGCATCCGTTTGCGAATCACATATGCATGTAATCATCATTTAAGCACAATCAGCGATGCATTTCCCCATCTCTAGTGCAAACGCATAAATTGCACTGGAATCGCACACCCCTATTGCACCCGATTGCGGTGCGGGGCAGTGTGGGCCGGGCCAGTCAATGGTGACGTTAGGGTTTTGTGCCAATTAAATTTATTGTAGTTAAGTCTGGAAAATGGTCGGGAAGCAAAAATGTTGCTATTGAAACTACCAATGAAACTTTGTCATAAAAACTGTGATTTCAATGTGGGTTCGACACTAAATGTAACAATATTGTCAGATTTCTATGAGAAGGAAGAACTTGAAGTGGAAGCTGGGTTTAAAAACAATCTAGCTGTGAACTAAGATGGAAAAATCCAAATCTAGAGGTCCCAGTAGCCATACCATATAGCTATTAGCTTAGTGATAATACCATTACAATTCATACACTTTGTGTGTAATTAAGAACAGAAGTAAATCTTATTTTTGGTAGCAAATCGCCACGGCTTTTATAAACTTTAAATAAAATGTAATTATAATATAGCCCTTTTAATTTGCATATTAAAACGACCAGTACACCCTGCGTTACCATACAACCAACTACCAACAGGGTTGGAGGGAGGGGAGAGATGTTCCCAGGCACTGACCGACTAAGTTAAAATGTATCGGTGACCGTGTGGCGCGTCCTCTTAAAATATTCGGCACGCATAATGACATCACACCAGCACCGCTTCTCACGAGAACAAACCCTAGCGAACCAAGAGGAGAAGGAAACACGCCGTGCCTGCAAGAGGAGACTGCATTCCCTCCACGGTCAGTCGCCCATCCACTATGTGGCGTTGGGGTGACGTTGTTTTATTTATCATAGGAAGGGCATAGGCCATCATCTACTAATGAAGTTCATGTCTATTAATTGTAGAATACTAACCTGGAGGCTGCTTCACACTTCCCACTGGTGAACAAAAGTAAAACAGATCTGATTGGCAATATGGATTAATAGTACAGGTATGATCATTGCAAAACTCCTCCAGCCTTCTAAAATGTTGTATTTCTCTGTCTAGAATCTGTATCTACATCACCAGATATGCAGATTCTGTCAATTCCCTTTTATAACAATCAACAAGGCGCATTTATTTGCCGTAACGGGATTCTTTGTAGATTTTACATTGTTTTATTCGTCTTTGCAGTTTATTTGTTAGTTAACGTTTGTTTTAATACATGGCGACCTGGAAATATAACCTACTGCAGGTTGAATAAAAAAATGGTGGGGTTTTTTTGTAGCAAAAAGGTTTCAGTAAATGCCCATGACTCTCCTTCTGGGTCTTTATAAAACAGACCAACCTCCAGGTTCCCGTGAACGTTGGGATCAGACTGTACGATCCTTCAGTTTATTTTTGTTAGGATTTCTCCTGGGATTCCTCCCATTGCAGTTTCTTTTACTTTGCCTATTTCAGTTGCTAAGTAAAAAGAAGATCGGGAATTAAAATTATTGTTATTATGTAATTACACGTAGTTTTATGTTTGTTTAACCATTTAATCAAAACTCCATATTCCTCCAAGTCGGGACAATGTGGGTTTGAAAGAATGATAACATTCAGTGTATAAAGTAAAATTAGTTAATAATGTAAGTTCTTTCTAAACACAATTCCAGTGTGGTCTTTGGTTGCCAGCTGTACCCCCTAACCCCCAAGAAGTGCCCACATACTGCAGAGGGGCACAATTAAGACAGATTAAACTTCTAAGTGGGCAGTGAATTCTTTGGGGATATACAGGTCATCATTTGTAAAATGTTATTGCTTTGGATTTTTCTTGAATAACAACAGTATAGCATTTTTTCATCATGGCAAAATTGATGGAAGCTACCAAGAGACCAACAATGTTTCTGACTACTGGTATGGGAATAAAATGGAAAGCCCACAGTCCACCATCAGAATTTCTAGGCCATGTACTAGCCTGTCCCCCAAACAAAATCAATGACACTGATCATCCAGTCCTATAAGGATTATCTTAGAGAAAAATACATCAGGATTATGCCATCGTGTAGTAGGAGGGAAAACCAGCCCCATCTTGGAAAGTGTGGAATTACCTGTGGCTGCTATGGTGGGATTTTGTTTTGTGGAATTCGTATCAATAAAATTCGACAGAAATATATAAATTGTTTGGAACCAAAATGAACCCTTGACATGCTTTGGTTTTAAGTTATTGCACTGGAAATCTTATGAATACCCAACAGAAACAAGTGTAAGGGTTTTCACATTATAATCACTTTAGGTGCATTGGGTTATTTATTATATATATATAACCCACCCCGTCCATGGATCCCTATGGGGATAAACTGTAAAAAAATCCATATAATTAACACGGAATACCTAAAAGCCGTTACCCTTCAGCGGAAGCAGGTTTTGAGACGCCGGTGTGTGTGTGAGGGAAATCAGGCAGGAGGAAGCAGGAGAGGTGCGGTCTAGCTGTCCGGAGCAACTGAAGAGAAGCGGTGGGTGAGTCTAATAGGAACCCGTGACTGCCAGGAGGAGAAGTGGTTAGCTGGGCCCTTCTATGCCTGTGCAGAAACAAACACACATGACAACAGGCAGAGGATGAAAAAGGTTGTGGGGTGTATGTGTGGGTGTGTGTGTGTTTTTAGCCTGTGAACTTGTACCAGCAGCATGTGGACTGCACAATAAACCATGGGTTGTTTATAAATGAGGGATAGAGAGGGTGGGTTATAATGGATAATGTACCCCCTACTGTAAAATTATAAGGATATTCAAGAACCTCGAGTTCCGTGTCCTGTATACAACATGCAAGTCAGCCTCGGGCCTCGTGCTTGGATGATGTCACGGAACTACTCGTGAATGGGGTTAATATCCTTAGAATGTACCAGTAAGGGGTAACATTATCCACATATAATATAGTGAATACCGTACTGGGGGTAGTGGTACAATCCAGTAAGGATAGACATTACATAAAAAAGTACAGTAACTGGGGGTAGTGGTACAATCCAGTAGACGATAGACATTACATAACATAACAGACAGGACCTGGGGTAGTGGTACAAGCCAGGGAAGGAGTCGACATACATATCATAACAGTACGTACTGGGGGTAGTGGTACAATCCAGTTAGGATAGACATTACATAACATAACAGTAAGTACCTGGGGGTAGTGGTACAATCCATACGGAAGGACATTATAAACATAACAGTACAGTACCTGGGCGGGTAGTGGTTACAATCCAGTAAGGATAGACATTACATAACATAACAGTACAGTACCTGGGGTAGTGGTACAATCCAGTAGGTAGACATTACATACATAACAGAGGTACCTGGGGGTTAGTGGTACAATCCAGTAAGGATAGACATTACAACATAAAAATAACAGATATGGTACCTGGGGGGGGGTAGGGGTACAATCCAGTAGGATAGGACATTACATTAACATAACAGTACATACCTGGGGGTAGTGGTACAAATCCAGTAAGGATAGACATACATAACTAACAGTACAGTACCTGGGGGTAGTGGTACAATCCAGTAAGGTAGACAGTACATAACATAATAGTATAGTACCGGGTGGGTAGTGGTAGTGATACAATCCAGTAAGGATAGACATTACTGAACATAACAGTAAGTACCGGGGGTAGTGGTACAATCCAGTAAGGATAGACATTTACATTAACATAACAGTACAGTACCTGGGGTGTGGTATAGCCAGTAAGGATAGACATTACATAACATTAACAGTACAGTACCTGGGGTGGTAGTGGTACAATCCAGTAAGGATAGGACATTACATAACATACAGTACAGTACCTGGGGGTAGTGGTACAATCAGTAAGGATAGACATACATAACATAACAACTACGTACCTGGGGGTAGTGGTAACAATCCAGTAAGGATAGGATTACATAACATAAACAGTACAAGTACCTGGGGGTAGTGGTACAATCCAGTAAGGACAGACATTACATACATAACAAGTATGGTACCTGGGGGTAGTGGTACAATCCAGTAAGGATAGACATACATACATAAAAAAGTCAGTACCTGGGGGTGTGGTACCATCCAGTAAGGATAGACCATACAGAACATACAGAGTACAATACCTGGGGGTAGTGGTACAATCCAGTAAGGATAGACATGACATAACATTACAGTACAGTACCTGGGGGTAGTGGTACAATCCAGTAAGGATAGACATTACATAACAAACAGTACAGTACCTGGGGGTAGTGGTACAATCCAGTAAGGATAGACTTACATAACATACAGTACAGTACCTGGGGGTAGTGGTACATCCAGTAAGGATAGACATAAACAAAACAGTAACAGTACCTGGGGGTAGTGGTACAAGTCCAGTAGGATAGACATTACATAACATACAAGCTATGGTACCTGGGTAGTGGTACCATATCCAGTAAGGATAGACATTACTAAATAACAGTAATACCTGGGGTAGTGGTACAATCCAGTTAAGGTATCAGACATTACATAATCTAACAGTACAGTACTGGGGTAGTGGTACATTCAGTACGGATAGACATTATATAACTAACAGTACAGTACCTGGGGGTAGTGGGTACAATCCAGGAAGGATAGACATTACATAACATAACAGTACAGTACCTGGGGGTAGTGGTACAATACCTGGGGGTAGTGGTACAATCCAGTAAGGATAGACATTACATAACATAACAGTATAGTACCTGGGGGTAGTGGTACAATCCAGTAAGGATAGACATTACATAACATAACAGTACAGTACCTGGGGGTAGTGGTACAATCCAGTAAGGATAGACATTACATAACTTAACAGTACAGTACCTGGGGTCCAGTAAGGATAGACATTACATAACTTAACAGTACAGTACCTGGGGTAGTGGTACAATCCAGTAAGGATAGATATTACATAACATAACAGTACAGTACCTGGGGTAGTGGTACAAGCCAGTAAGGATAGACATTACATATCATAACAGTACAGTACCTGGGGGTAGTGGTACAATCCAGTAAGGATAGACATAACATAACAGTACAGTACCTGGGGGTAGTGGTACAATCCAGTAGAAAAATACGTTTTGGGTGTCCTAGTTTTAACAGACAAGAGATATATTTAGGATGCAGAGAGAGACTTTGACAGACAGATCGATAGACAAAGATATAGGGGCCATGTCATAAACGCCCGTTTCTGGGCACATGATTAAACAAATCAATCAGTACTTGCTGCCACCACTCCGTGTTTAAGCCTGAAAGACGCCTAAAATCACTCTTGGACTCTCATTGACTATACACACCCTTGTCCTGGCAGCTAAATAGTTAACACTCCACCACTCAGCAACCAAAGGGTAATCAGCAATACAATAGCCAAACACATATATATCCAAACACCTGTACATTTATAGAGGCTAGTGAGCTTGTTTAGAGCATCAAATACAAAACTTTTATTAATTTTAGATTTAATATTTCAAATAGAAAATGGTGTTACAATAAGATGACATACAATATAGGTACAAACAGCTATTTAAAAAAAATACAAATAAAACGAATAAAAGATTCACAGACCCTAACTACTCACTAGAGACCTGGGTCTCGGGGCGAAAAAGAAACATATGTCCATCAACCTTAGCATGTCCCTTCAGTATGAACAAAGGGGTTACAGTGGTTTTTTTAAGCCCCTTGTTGTCCCATCCCAACTAGCATGCCATGAGGGGGGAGGTACAGAATGTCCATATTTACGACTTGTCACAACCATTCATTTCCTCCTCACGTTTAAGCAGATTCATATAACTTTAGATATGTACATTGAACTGGATATAGACCAACATATTCCTTCCTGTCATAATTATGGACTCCTACAAACCAAACATGACCTGTGTAAACATATATTTCCCAAGATATTAATTGTCCCTTGACAATGGAATAAGGGCTCATGTTGGTATCTGTTTAAGGCCTACCTTCCCATTCATAAATATAATAATTGGTTTTCCTGTATCACGTGCCAATACAATAATTTTAATTATTTTATCGTTTGGCTGTCCTTAAGGTGACCTTTGTATGGCTGTAGAGAATACTAGGACATGGTTCGGCCCATATTGTCGAGAAGAGAAGACTTGGCTCCGTACTCTGCTAACCCTAATCTAAATACTGGGGACTGCTTTCAAGGTGAAATGGCATGTTTAATTAGACTTGGCTTCAAAAGAGTGGAATGTGGCTTTAATTTCTAGAAGAGCAATTATTAACTATTTATAACATGATAGGGCTAAACTGTTACAGTTCCGCTCTTAAACATTGCTGTCATGACACCTGTCACGATGTACAGGTAAACTCCTCTGGTCTATTCTCAAATGGCTCCAGATTGGTGGGAGACGTCATTGGCTTTACTCCACTCACTATGAGGCTTGGGGTCTGCACCCAAGGTTTGTGTAAGATGGGGTCTTGTTTCAACAAATGCCAGTGTTTTCTGACAATTTGACATTTTCTCACCCCCCCTTGCGTATGTTAGGGTTGAGAAATGGAGTTTTTTTATGTAATTAAGTCCCTCAAGCAGAGAAGCGTTGAGGGACTGGAGAGCTACAGGTGAGATATCTTGGACTACGGAGCAGAGTGGGAGAAAGGTAAGTAATGGGAATATGGGACAGATTTTTATCTATAAATATATAAAAGTTTTGTAGGGGGTAAAATGTCCTAGGCCACACTAGCCGATTTTGGGTGCGTTGCGTTGAGCATCCGTTTGCGAATCACATATGCATGTAATCATCATTTAAGCACAATAGCGATGCATTTCCCCATCTCTAGTGCAAACGCATAAATTGCACTGGAATCGCACACCGCTATTGCACCCGATTGCGGTGCGGGGCAGTGTGGGCCGGGCCATCCATGGTGAGTTATGGGTTTTTGCCAATAAATTGTTATTGTAGTTAAGTCTGGAAAATGGTCGGGAAGCAAAAATGTTGCTATTGAAACTACCAATGAAACTTTGTCATAAAAACTGTGATTTCAATGTGGGTTCGACATAAATGTAACAATATTGTCAGTTTCTATGAGAAAGGAAGAACTTGAAGTGGAAGCTGGGCTTTAAAAACAATCTAGCTGTGAACTAAGATGGAAAAATCCAAATCTAGAGGTCCCAGTAGCCATACCATATAGCTATTAGCTTAGTGATAATACCATTACAATTATTACACTTTGGTGTAATTAAGAACAGATAGTAAATTATTTTGGTAGCAATCGGCCACGGCTTTTATAAAACTTTAAATAAAATGTAATTATAATATGAGCCCTTTTAATTTTGCATATTAAACACCAGTACACCCTGCGTACCATACAACCAACTACCAACAGGGTTGGAGGGAGGGGAGAGATGTTCCCAGGTCACTGACCGACTAAGTTAAATGTATCGGTGACCGTGTGGCGCGCCCTCTTAAAATATTCGGCACGCATAATGACATCACACCAGCACCGCTTCTCACGAGACACAACCCTAGCGAACCAAGAGGAGAAGGAAACACGCCGTGCCTGCAAGAGGAGACTGCATTCCCTCCACGGTCAGTCGCCCATCCACTATGTGGCGTTGGGGTGACGTTGTTTTATTTATCATAGGAAGGGCATAGGCCATCATCTACTAATGAAGTTCATGTCTATAATTGTAGAATACTACACCTGGAGGCTGCTCAACTTCCCACTGGGAACAAAAGTAAACAGAATCTGATTGGCAATATGGATTAATAGTACAGGTATGATCATTGCAAAACCCTCAGCCTATCTAAAATGTTGTATTTCTCTGTCTAGAATCTGTATCTACATACCAGATCATGCAGATTCTGTCAATTCCCTTTTATAACAATCAACAAGGCGCATTTATTTGCCGTAACCGGGATTCTTTGTAGATTTTACATTTTTTATTCGTTCTTTGCAGTTATTTGTTGTTAACGTTTGTTTTTAATACATGGCGACCTGGAAATATACTACTGCAGGTCTGAATAAAAAAAGTGGTGGGGTTTTTTTTGTAGCAAAAAAGGTTTCAGTAAATGCCCATGACTTCTCCTCATCTGGGTCTTTATAAAACAGACACAACCTCCAGGTCCCCGTGAACGTTGGGATCAGACTGTACGATCCTTCAGTTATTTTTGTTAGGATTTCTCCTGGGATTCCTCCCATTGCAGTTCTTTTTACTTTGCCTATTTCAGTTGCTAAGTAAAAAGAAGTCGGGAATTAAAATTATTTTATTATGTAATTACACGTAGTTTTTGTTTGTTTAACCATTTAATCAAAACTCATATTCCTCCAAGTCGGGACAATGTGGGTTTGAAAGAATGATAACATTCAGTGTATAAAGTAAAATTAGTTAATAATTGTAAGTTCTTTCTAACACAATTCCAGTGTGGTCTTTGGTTGCCAGCTGTACCCCCTAACCCCCAAGAAGTGCCCACATACTTGCAGAGGGGCACAATTAAGACAGATTAAAACTTCTAAGTGGGCAGTGGAATTCTTTGGGGATATACAGGTCATCATTGTAAAATGTTATGCTTTGGATTTTCTTGAATTAAACAACAGTATAGCATTTTTTCATCATGGCAAAATGATGGAAAGCTACATAGAGACCAACAATGTTTCTGACTACTGGTATGGGAATAAAATGGAAAGCCCACAGGTCCACCATCAGAATTTCTAGGCCATGTACTAGCCTGTCCCCCAACAAAATCAATGAGCACTGATCATCCAGTCCTATAAGGATATCTTAGAGAAAAATACATCAGGATTATGCCATCGTGTAGTAGGAGGGAAAACCAGCCCCATCTTGGAAAGTGTGGAATTACCTGTGGCGCTATGGTGGGATTTTGTTTTGTGGAATTCGTATCAATAAAATTCGACAGAAATATATAAATTGTTTGGAACCAAATGAACCCTTGGACATGCTTTGGGTTTTAAGTTATTGCACTGGAAATCTTATGAATCCCAACAGAAACAAGTGTAAGGGTTTATCACATTATAATCACTTTAGGTGCATTGGGTTATTTATTATATATATATAACCCACCCCTCCATGGATCCCTATGGGGATAAACTGTAAAAAAATCCATATAATTAAACGGAATACCTTAAAGCCGTACCCTTCAGCGGAAGCAGGTTTTGAGACGCCGTGTGTGTGTGAGGGAAATCCAGGAGGAAGCAGGAGAGGTGCGGTCTAAGCTGTCCGGAGCAACTGAAGAAAGCGGTGGGTGGTCTAATCAGGAACCCGTGACTGCCAGGAGGAGAAGTGGTTAGCTGGCCCTCTAATGCTGTGCAGAAACAAACACACATGACAACAAGGCAGAGGAGAAAAAAGGTGTGGGGTGTGTGATGTGTGGGGTGTGTGTTGTTTTTAGCCTGTGAACTTGTACAGCAGCATGTGGGACTGCACAATAACCATGGGTTTGTTTATAAATGAGGGATAGAGAGGGGTGGGTTATAATGGATAATGTACCCCCTACTGTAAAATTATAAGGATATTAGAAGCACACCTCGGAGTTCCGTGTCCTGTATAAAATGCAATCAGCCTCGGACGCCTCGTGCTTTGATATGGTCACGGAACTCTCGTGAATTATATATCCTTAAATACAGTAAGGGGTAACATTATCCACTATATAATATAGTGAATACCGTACCTGGGGGTAGTGGTACAATCCAGTACAGGATAGACATACATAAACAAACGTTACAGTACACTGGGGTAGTGGTACAATCCAGTAACGATAGACATTACATAACATAACAGACAGACTGGGTAGTTGGTACAAGCCAGAGGATAGACATGACATATCATAACAGTACGTACTGGGGGTAGTGGTACAATCCAGTAAGGATAGACATTACAATAACATAAACAGTACAGTACCTGGGGGTAGTGGTACAATCCATAGGACAGACATTATAAACATAACAGTACAGTACCTGGGGGGTAGTGGTTACAATCCAGTAAGGATAGAAATTACATACAAACAGTTACGTACCTGGTGGTAGTGGTACAATCCAGTAAGGACGACATTACATACATAACAGTATGGTACCTGGGGGTAGTGGTACAATCCAGTAAGATAGACATTACAACATAAATAACAGATATGGTACCTGGGGGTAGGGTACAATCGTAGGATAGACATTACATAACATAACAGTACATACCTGGGGGTAGTGGTTACAAATCCAGTAAGGATAGACATTACATAACTTAACAGTACAGTACCTGGGGGTAGTGGTACAATCCAGTAAGGACTAGACCATACAAAACATAATAGTTATAGTACCGGGGGTGGGTAGGTGGTAGTGTACATCCAGTAAGGATAGACATTACCAACATAAACAACAGTAAAGTACCGGGGGTAGTGGTACAATCAGTAGGATAGACATTACATAACATAACAGTACAGTACCTGGGGGTGTGGTACAAGCCGTAAGGATAGACATACTAAAATTACAGTACACAGTTAGGGGGGTAGTGGTACAATCCAGTAAGGATAGGACATTACATAACATACAGTACAGTACCTGGGGTAGTGGTACAATTCAGTAAGGATAGACATAACATAACATAACAATACGTACCTGGGGGTAGTGGTACAATCCAGTAAGATAGGACATTACATAACATAAAACAGTACAAGTACCTGGGGGGTAGTGGTACAATCCAGTAAGGACAGACATTACATACATAAAAGTATTGGTACCTGGGGGTAGTGGTAAATCCAGTAAGGATAGACATACATTACAAAAGAACAGTCATGGATACTGGGGGTCGTGGTTACATCCAGTAAGGATAGACCATAAGACATACAGAGTACATACCTGGGGGTAGTGGTACAATCCAGTAGGATAGACATGACATAACTTCACGTACAGTACCTGGGGGGTAGTGGTACAATCCAGTAAGGTATAGACATTACATAACTAAACAGTACCAAGTACCTGGGGGTAGTGGTAGCAATCCAGTAAGGATAGACAGTTACATAACATAACAGTACAGTACCTGGGGGTAGTGGTACATCCAGTAAGGATAGACATAAACAACAGTAAAGTACCTGGGGGTAGTGGTACAATCCAGTAAGATAGACATACATAACATACAACGCTATGGTACCTGGGTAGTGGTACCATCCAGTAAGGATTAGACATTACATAACATAACAGTACACTACCTGGGGGTAGTGGTACAATCCAGTAAGGATGACATTACATAATTAACAGTACAGTACTGGGGTAGTGGTACATTTCAGTAAGGATAGACATTATATAACATAAAAGTACAGTACCTGGGGGTAGTGGTACAATCCAGGAAGGATAGACATTACATAACATAACAGTACAGTACCTGGGGGTAGTGGTACAATCCAGTAAGGATAGACATTACAAAACTTAACAGTACAGTACTGGGGTAGTGGTACAATCAGTAAGGATAGATATTACATTAACATAACAGTACACGTACCGGGGTAGTGGTACAAGCCATAAGGATAGACATTACATATCATACAGTACAGTACACTGGGGGTTATAGGGTACAATCCAGTAAGGATAGACACTAACATAACAGTACAGTACCTGGGGGGTAGGGTACAAATCCAGTAAGGATGACATTACATAACAAACAGTACAGTACCTGGGGGTAGGGTAAATCCAGTAAGGATAGACATTACATTACATAACAGTACAGTACCTGGGGTTAGTAGTACAATCCAGTAAGGGTAGACATAACATAGGAGCTGTCAGATGTCAGATCCCCAATGAAACCAGCCAGGATTCCTCTTCTTCCACATTCATAATTAGGAACAAGGTCCTTTCCCCCTGACAATGTTAACATGGTGCTCATTATAGTTTCTCTGTAATAACTTGCTGAATTATATACAATATATCCCAGGGTGATATAGGGTAAAATGTAATTTCTTTTATTTATATCTTGTATTGTAAAAATAAATGTTAGATAATGTTCGTAAAACTCTGTCTCAGCACTAAAACAAAATATTTAATTTATCTTGCATTGTTAGGTATATTTAATATTTATGAAGTTGCATAGCTTTACATACTGTAATAAAACAAACTTTAAACCTACATTAGGTGCCTTCCTAACAAGCGATTGTGATCAAAGCAAAATAATCAAATTCTAAGGTGTATAAAATCCTACTGAATTACAAATGACAATTGAAAGAAATCAAACCAGGATCAACAAAAACTTGTATCAACACCAAAAGCATCTAATTTCCTATGAAACTATAAAGGCGCCCAGTACCCTCTTTAATCGATTTCACATCTAAATCTAATGGGGACCGTGCCAATCTGCCTGTAACAGTTATACATCTTCTGTAGGTTTCAAAGACACAGACACCTTGATTTTAATATCAATTATTTATATACCAATGAATTAATAGTGTCCCCCAGCACGGTGGCTTAGTGGTTAGCACTGATGCCTTCCAGCGCTGAAGTCCTGAGTTCGATTCCAACCTTGGACACATCTGCAAGGAGTTTGTATGTTCTCCCCGTGCTTGCGTGGGTTTCCTCCAGGCACTCCGGTTTCCCCCAATCATAAAGAAATACTGATAGGTGGTATGTGTTCATAAAGTGATTAGATTGTAAGCTCTTCGGAGCAGGGCCTCGAAGCGCTACAGAATATGTTGGCACTATATAAATCCCCAATAATAATGAAAAATAATAATAATGATATATAATACTATTATACATTCACCGTACTTTGCAGGAGTGGATCGGGGAAATGGTACGTATAATTGTCCTTTAATATCACGCCTTGGTTTGTTATGAAATTGCATTCCGTCAATACCTTTGTGGACTTTGCTAGCATGTTGGTGTAAAACACGCCATAACCACGTTCTGCAATATCACAACTGGTAAAATTCTTATTGCAACATCCCACTGAGCATTTGCGGACCTGGTGAAAAAAAGGCATCGGGGGTGTGACGAAATCTTGGTAATCTCTTCAGGGAGAGATGGACACGCTCTGGGCAAATATCCCGTAGCAGATTTACCAGAGACTGTGCAATTCTATTTAAACATGCTTGTGAAGGTTCTCATTCATCCAGGTCATTGTATATCTGTTGTATTCAATTAGATCAACTGGACTTGAAATGTAGTTCTTGAAGATGTTTCGCTAGTCATCCGACTGGCTTTCTCAATTCAGAATGACTTGTACAAGAATCTGTGGCAATTATGTACCCTGGAAAATCCCAATTAGCATATCACAGCCAGGTGTTAAGGGTGTGATTAGATAGTGGCTAAGAGGTGTTATAGGAACGCCCAGAGTAAGGTGTTAAAACAGCACCCTTAACACCTGGCTGTGATATGCTAATTGGGATTTTCCAGGGTACATTATTGCCACAGATTCTTGTACAAGTCATTCTGAATTGAGAAAGCCAGTAAGAACTACATTTCAAGTCCAGTTGATCTAATTGAATACAACAGATAATTCTGGGGGAATATTACAAGCTCTGGAGTATTTAATGTCAGCTGTTATAATTTAGTAGTATGACATCCCCGTTCTCTGTCTCCTCTACCTGTCGTCTGTACCTTCACCTGTCGTCTGTCTCATCCTCCCTTTCGTCTGTCTCCCCTCTCCCTGTGTCTGTCTCCCTCTCCCTGTCGTATGCCCCACTCCCCCCCTTGTCAGATGTTGTGGCGATCTGATCTCCCTCTCCGCTGCGTGCCCCCTCCCCCCTACCCGTACACATGCCCTTTTTGCTTACCAACTGTAGTAACCCTGCGTGCTGGTCTCAGCATCTCCTTTAGATGTATCAGGAAAATCTTAAGCTGTAGCTATGCGAATTGACAGAATCGGAACCTTTAAGTATGTAGGAATAGATCTAAGAAACTGAGTTTGTAGTAGTAAAATATAATAAATTAATGCATAAGAATGTTCATAAGATGGAAGGTGAGAGTTGTGCAACAAATGGTTCAACAGTTACCTGAGATTGTAGTATTATATATAGAAATAATAGTAGATTGGGGTTACTTCTGCGCGTATGGTGTGAGGGAATGTCTCCTAAAAAGGGTGGCTGCACTGCAAGTTGTCCATGAATTTTTTAAAAATCTTTAAAAGTATCTTGCTTGGCTTGGGGTATGGGTAGGGGAAGGGTTAAACAGAAGAAGTAAAAAATAAATAGGTTAAGATCAAGATCTCTGTAAAAAACAGTTTAAAATGACACTTCAATATATAAAATTCAACCACTCACTTGTGTCTATCCACCACTAGGGGTAATGCAGGCTTCACTCTGTGCTGTTCTGATGCAGAGCAGAGAGGTGCAACTTCAAAAACTGCTAATGGTGAATTTTGGGTTTTTAGTCTTTTATTGTTTTTAATAATGCTTAATATCAGTTTGTTGCAACCTTTATTTCTTGAGGTGTGCAGAGGTTTTTGGGAACTATAACGAGACAAGCAAGCATCAGAACAGCACAGAGTGAAGCCTGCATTACCCCTAGTGTGGATACACAAGTGGGGGGTGAATTTAATATATGGAAGTGTCATTTTAACTGTTGTTTATTTAACAGGATCATGGTCTGTATACATACTACAGTTAGATGTATACATACTACAGTTAGATGTATTTTGTATCCAGTATTGGTGGCAAGTTTTATTTACATCTTAGAGTGCTTTTAGCAACTCATTGGGCATCCTTAATCTAATGATGCAACAGAGCTTACTAACGAATGTCTGAAGTCATTCTTCTTGTGTCATATCTCTAATTCTCAACATGACCAGGCTGATCTTTTTCCTTGAGCTCAGTTTTCCTAAATCATCGCCACCCATGCATCTTCTGGAAAAAGTCCAGTACAGAAAACTGAGACAGGAAGAATCCCTTTTTTTAAACTTTAGGCTTTCATCTAATAATATTTGCTTTTGTCACATCAATATGTCCTACTGCCTTCTAGAATACACATACCAAATGTTTTCCATATATCTCCTATCAAGTCTGACACAACTAATCTTTTTTCTATTAATCAACAACCTCTTGCTCAAATTATTGAGATTAATGTGGAAAGTAATTAACTAAAGACTTTCCAAGGGATGTATGGAGCTTACCAGCTATTCTCACGGAGGGTGGAGCCAAAAATAATGTACATGTATAGTATTCATTAAAGGAGAACTAAACTTATTTTTTTAAATCCTAATGTGAAAGCTTTATTCCCCAGAATACTTACACATTGAAAGATTCTTCTCTAGTTATTTGCATTTAGTAGATATAAGTAATCGATTCTGTATCAAAGGAGGCTTCCATGTTGTTGCCAGTACAACTCATAGCCCATGTTGGCTTCAAATAGCTACGCCCCCTGACCCCAGGATTCACTGTCTCTATGTGCAGAGTTTCTAGCTTCTCTTTTTAGAGAAAGTTTCTAAATGTACCTGTGACCATTTAAATGCTGTGATTTTAGGAACAAACAGACCAAGAAGTCACAAGTTCTAATCCCCTAGTTTACTTATAAAACAATATAACATGGTCTACTGCCTGAGTTTGTTTGTTTCCATGTTTCTATAAAGTTTCTACATACAGTATGTACAAACTTTATATATAGCACCTATGTTATTTATTTACCAACCAGCGTGAATTGCTGACAGTCTCCCAGTAGCAATACAAAATAGTGAACTGATTTTACTGATATTAACTGAAATGTACATCTATCTATTGCAAGCTCACTGGTGGCGTGCTCTGTTAAAGTTCTGGGTTAGGAAAACATCAGACTATCACATCACAGGTTCGATTCCCCGTGTTTCTGTTTTTTTGTTTTTATTATGTGTCTAGCAAAAGATAAAGACTCCACATGTACTAATTTGCTTATTATCCTTTGTAGCATAGAGGTAGAAAGCATTCTTTTTAGATGGGCACAGTATAGAAGGTTGCTGGTTCGATTCCCCATACTTACTTTTATTTTTTGCTGAAATGTTAAATGTTCTGTTTTTTCATCCATGCTAGCAAAGACATACACTGCAAAGATTACTTTTCTTTTTTGTATGAAAAGCATAGGATTTTATCATTGTTAGGGACAGGAGCATTTGTAATGTGTTTACACAAAAACTGCACTGGTATCTGTGTTCTGTGTCGGAGGGAGGGATCTCTGAGCAGTAACATGATTGGCTGTCAACTTCCACGAAGAAGACTGCAGTTTCCTGTGAAGTGTACTGCGTGCACTTAGCTGGGTGTTCCCAGATAAGGTGAATTATGGTAGCTGACCCCTAGTTCCCACAGGTTATTTACATAAATCACCCAGCATCCACAGCAAAGGGAGACATGAGACACAGCTTGTTGTGTGTTTGTGAATGTGCTCTTTCTATTGGTGCAATGTTGTCTGGGGACTTTGGTTCACCTTTAAATATCCCCAGTAATGTAAATACGTATGTGTTATTTTAATTAATCATTTTCATTACAAGACTATTGTCTGTGAATCCTTTTTACTAACACATTTATTTTTAGATCTTATGCACAAATAATGTTATTTCCCTGGCTAAAATACTTTTTTTCCACATGGGAAAAAGGCACTCACTCCTCCAACGCTTTATCTGCCTGGGTGCCACCAGGGTATCTTAAATATGTATAGATGAAGTAGTCCAGTGCACTTACAGGTCTTTTTATTGCAAATAGTTTATCTGATTTTTGAATAAACTATTTGCACTAAAAAGACCTGTGAGTGCACTGGACTACTTAATCTATACATAGGATATATATACATGTAAATGAATGGGTACACTCTTCCCTCATCACTTCTCATTTTTGGCCCAGGTGCTTCCGATAGGGTAAACAGTAATGGTAGTTAGGAGCACTGCATGGAATGCTCCTAAATTCCATTACTATATATATATGAAATGTAGATAAGTGGTTGGCACACCTTTCTTGTTAATTGCCTGGGTCCTATCCAAATAAGCATATATAGAAGGTATGAAAGATGCACTCACAGGTCTTGTTGCTCAATCAAAAACCTTTACTGTGCAGTTAACATGTTTCTGCCCAAGAAGACAGCCCGAATCTAAGGCGAAAACATGTTAACTGCAAAGTAAAGATTTTTGATTGAGCAACAGGACCTGTGAGTGCATCTTTCATACCTTCTATATATACAAAACATGGTTCAAATATTGACGCATCTGCTTTATTAATCTTCTAATTGTATTAGGAATAAAAGAGAAGATTACTAATCAACAGTTTACATTAGAGTTTGATTTTAAAAAACACTACAAAATGAATATCTAAACCTAACAAACTTTACAACTGTTTTTTTATTAGCACACGATTTATACTTGTATATAGTTCTTTTTACATTAAAGGTCATGTCATGCCTAAAATAAAGTTACCTTAGAAATATTAATTACCCCCCCAACCCCTCTTTCACATTATCTATGTTTTAAAGATGCCCCTGAAGTCCCTTACCTGACCTGGTCCCTTGCCGCTCCTCCTCTGCTCTGTGGCGAACAGGCGATCCACTTCCTGGTAGCGGCTGTCAGTTAAGGCGTGGCGTGACTTCCCGCCCAATCACCTCACTGGAGTGACCAGGAAGTAGAGTGGCTGTCAGCACAGAACCCCTCTGCTCCAGTTTTTGTTTGAAACGAGCTCCCTGGAGCAGTGCCCAGGGAGCGAGGGACCTGGTCAAGGGAATCATTGAAAGTTATAGATAATGTGAAAGTGGGGTTTGGGGGGTGATTAACAAAGGTCACTTTATTTTAGGATGGACTTACCCTTTAAATGTGAGTTGAATTACTATATCAATATCAATTTTATTGTTTTATTTTTCAAAAATCAATGTGATGTTAAGGATACCTCCCACAACACATATTATGCATCCTCACAAATGCACACTGCTGGGGGATGAGTATCCTTCTTAATTAGCATTAATAAAAGAAGGAATTTAAGGATCATTTAATTTTTAAGAAATCCCAAAAAATGTTGATGTGTAATTAACCGAAGGTGTGCAGCTCAATGTGTTTTTTATTTACAAAAATTAAACATGGATTTGTGAACTTATTTTGACATGTATTCCTAAGTTAAATTCATGTTTGAACAGTGTACACTCTGAGCTTTCTTTCCCATAGCTATTCCCATTTGGTGTTGACTTAGCTGACCTAGCAAGAGGTCTGACTTCAAAGGGGCAAGGTGTGAAGTCACTGTAATATGCATACACTCTTACAAGCTAGTAGGCACCATCACAGCAGGGAATCTTCTAGTTGAGAATTGAGCAGGAACCAACTGGCAAACTTGGGATATTATCCTTCTTAGGCCTACGATCTCCAAGATATGTTATATTTGGTCTCATTCTGTTGGGTAAAATTAGTTACGGACAATCATGCTATTATTTTGAATGTGACACGTATGGTTCACAGATTATGGACTAGAGGGGAATTGGAGATTTAAAATTCCCTCCAAAAATAGGAACCAACCTTCGGGGGGCAGAACCAAGTCCACCCCCTCTAGAGACCAGACCCCTCCCATTTTCAGGGAAAGGATAAATTGGGATCATGGTCTCAGCTCAGGAGTTCGTCATAAGATCTTCAATAGCATCTAGCCAACAGGACAGACCACATTGGCTTACATCAGGAAATATTATTTGGACTTTTCCCATATCTGGATTAACAAGTTTCTCAGCTCATGGACTTTTCAGATGCCAATTATCTTTAAGTATTCATTCTTTTATCCATTTCTTACCCTCACCTGTGTGTTACCATTTTTATGTTCAGTAAATTAATTTAGTTTTTCTGTATATTTTTTATGCACTCTTTTGTCAACTTTTAATAAATGATATAAAATCATTTATAGGCTATTGTCCTATTCTGAGTATATCCCAAAACGAACCTGTGTCTCTGAAGTTACGCTACTATAGAAGAAGTATTGTTTAGGTATATAGATATACTGTATAACTGTGTATAGAATAATAGGTGTGGATTAACCTTACAGGATATATATAGTTAGATATATTTAGTAGGTCCTTCCCCTATTTTGGAATGTGTTGGCAGCGAGTATATAGATATTAAGAAATCTTAATTGTGTAATAAATCGTTTGTTCACTAACCCCACTGGGTCCAGTCTGTTTCATCTGCCTGTCGGTTGCTTGGAATGTCTTTTCCGATAGCTGGTAGGTGGATGGGCGTCGCGGCCCGGAGGGTTTGTGACAATCACACAATATTATGTTTAAGTGTCTTTACTAAGACAACTGCAATTAGATTTAATACAATATAAATTAATTTTTTTTATTTTATTTTTCAAAATGAATAGTAAGAATGCTTGGAAACTTTAAATGATGTGCAATTGCTGCAAGCAGACCTAGACAGATTATTAAAATGGGCAGCAGAATGGCAGATGAGATTCAATGTTGATAAATGTAATGTGATGCATTTGGAATTTAATAATCCCTGTGCCACCTACACCATAAATAACTCTGTGTTAAGTGCATCTGTAATGGAAAAAGATTTGGGGGTTCTGGTAGATAACAGACTTAGCTGTAGCAAACAATGCCAGGTAGCAACAGCCAGAGCTAGCAAGATATTGTCTTGTATAAAGAGGGGAATAGATTCAAGAGAGAAAAATATTATTCTCCCTCTTTACAAGGCACTGGTAAGGCCTCATTTGGAATATGCCGTGCAGTTTTGGAATCCCATATACAAAAGGGACATCTTGGAAATGGATGCAGTTTAGAGAAGGGCAACTAAAATAATAAAGGGAATGGAGGGTCTTGACTATGCAGGCAGATTAGATAAGTGAGGACTGTTTGCGTGGGGATAAGATCACTTTATACAAATATATTAATGGGCCATATAGTAAACACTCTTGTGCACTGTTCTCTAATAGGTCATATCAGAGGACACGTGGACATCCTTTAAGGTTGGAAGAAAAGAAGTTTCATATTTAGGTTAGGAAAGGTTTCTATACAGTGAGAACGGTAAAACTGTGGAACTGTCTTCCAGCAGATGTGATAATGGCAAGTTCATTGAATAGCTTTAAAACTGGGCTAGATAAGTTTCTAAAAATAAAAAAAGTTGAAAATCACTGATAGAAATAGTTTTTTTGTATCTAGGGATCCTTTCTAAATGAAATGTGCAGTCAGGGACGAATTTTTCCTCTTTCCAAAATTGCTCAGCCTATTATTTTTTGCAACTTGCAGGAAACAAAGAGTTTAATTGACTTGTTTTATTATTATTGAAGAAAAGGGCATTGTACAACAAGACTGTGCACAAGGTTTTTATTTATCAGTGTAGTATGTCTTTAGATAATTTTGATCCCCATAACAGTCATTAAAAAACTTGTCACACTTTCCCAGTGATGTGTCTCCTGGTGTTCTGCTCAGGGTGGAACAGGATAATGTAACACTTGGGAATGAATATACAGCCCAGTAACCCTGCACTGGAAGCCAGGATAGCAAGATCTCCACAGCCACCATGTATTTACCCTTGGTACTCAGTAGGCTGGGATGAAGGCACCCAAACACTGCAAACACCGCATGCTGAAAGTGATCAGCTGGGCCTCATTGAAACTGGCTGGTAACTTCCTAACCGAAAGCTACAATGAACTTAATGCAGACAGGAATCCCATGTAACCAATCACAGTGTAGAACAGAGGACACGACCCTTCATACATTGTAAATCATCTTCCCAGGGTAAGTGTGAGTGTCATAGTCTGGGAATGGTGGGGAGGAGATCAGCCAGACCAGGCATATCACAACCTGGACCAGGGTACAGAGAAGCCAACAGTGGACACTCTTGTTCCCACCCATTTCTTTATCTTGCTCCCAGGCTTGTGGCATTGAAGGCAATGACAACTGTGACTGATTTACCAGAAACCAAGATACTGAGATTGTGAAATTGATCCCAATGTAACTTGTCTGAGCAGGCAGGTCACCTGCTCTGGATGGCCAATGAACAAGAAGCAGCAGAGGAAGGACAATGTGAGGGAGAAGAGGAGGATGTAACTGAGGGTTTGGTTATTGGCTTTAACCACAGGAGTTTTATGATTTTTTGTGAAAAGCAAAAAAACTAATATGGCTGTAAAAGATAAAACAGCTGTTAATACAGTCGCAGATTTTCCTAATAGATCCTTAATTGAAAGAAATTCTCTGGTCCTCTGGATACAGACAGTTCTGTTATCATTGGAATACTCATCTTCAGGACACTGGATACAAGTTTCCACATCTGCAAAAGTTCAAATTATTCCTAAATTACATGAAAAAAATATATATGCTTAATTAAGATCAGGGACCAAACCTAATATAGATCCCTGACCCAACCTGAGCCATGCTAGAGGCCGCACTAGAGGCCTTTATGCAGTGGCTAGGCTGTGGATATAGTTCCATCCCCAATCTACCCAAGCCCCCCTTCCCCCGCCCCAGAATGCCAAAACCCTGTCCCCTGTCCCATCAACCCTGGGGACCGCGAGGGCTACAAAAAAATGTGGACATCACTAATAGGACATGCGGACATTAAAGGGAAAGTCCATCCTCAAGAAAAACATTTTTTTTCCAAAGCAGGACCCTCCAAATGCTATTTTAGAAATACTAACTTGGTTCCCCAGCATTCCTGGAAGGAGAAATATACTTGGAATTCCAGGAACACTGGAGAGCCTGGTAAATATTGTGTAAATAGGCTTTGAGGTGGACGTGCCCTTTAATTTTTGTTATTATGTAATCTAAAAATTACTATAATCACAACCTAGCGACCAAGGGACATAATCATTAAGGCCTTGCATCGCTATTTTGCGATACCGTGCCTTTAAAGATTATTGCCATAATCATAAATTTACAATCGTGATTGTAGATTCCTGACCACAATCATATGATTCCCTATACAATACCGTATTTTGGTACCGCATGGTACTGTACCCACGAACGTTTGTACATCCTTTTTTAAAAAATCTTTTGGAATAACAACTTTCCCCCAGCCAGGTAAATATTGTGGAAATAGGGTTTGTTGGGTGGACATGCCCTTAAATTATTTATATTGTTATTACTTTAATTTCATTATCTAAATAGTATAATAATAATCACAGTCTACCATGCAAGAACTTTCTTTTGCATTCAGGGGTGTAGGGATCACTATAGCAACCATAGCAGTTGCTATGGGGCCCAGAGCCAAAGGGGGCCCCATCCAGTTACCCTGCAGACATGTCCACTTTATTTTACCTAGTTCAGCCCAACAAACCCCATTTTTATTTTATGTAAACCATTGAAAGCTGCTCCCAGGTCAAGTAAAATGAAACCAGAGTTTGTGGGGCTGAACTACGTGAGGCAATTTTTTTCTTAGGAGGGTGGACATGCCCTTTAAAATACATTGGTGCAGTTTGGTCGGGGCACTGAACTGGTTTTTATGTGAGGGGGGCCCCATCTAAAATCTTGCTATAGGGCCCCGTGTTATCTAGCTATGCCCCTGTTTGCATTCATTTATTTCTTTCATTGTGGTCCTTACTGGAAACACTCAGCACTCCGAATCCGGCTGCCTGCGCTTAGTAAGTACTGTGCATTTGCCAGCTGACGTCACTACTCTGCACAGTACTTACTATGCGTGCGGCAGCCGGATTCGGAGTGCTGAGTGATGCCGGTAAGGACTTGACTTGAGTATAAGTCGAGGCAAGGTTTTTAGGTTTATTTTAAAACCTAAAAACCTCGGCTTATACTCGAGTATATACGGTATTCCTTTAAAAACAGGAAAAAGCACATTCATGATAGTAATGGTGTTAAGGTATTTAATAGATTCAAAAGTAAGTTTCCAATCACTTATTTGTTATTAGATTTGTATTCTCATTAAGTTAAGATAATGTAATAACTTACCTGTAGTGTTGGAGATGTGTCCCTCTGAGCAGCGCACACAGTCATAACAGCAGGTAAACTGCACATTCCTGGGGGCTTTCCTGTATCCTGGAGAACAGCTCTCACTGCACATGGACCAGGGGGTCTGAAATCAAACATAAAAGTATTTTGGAATTAAAGTGTTCCCTATTATTGACTTCCACAATTGATTTGATAAAGCAGGTTGGTTTATTTATTTATTGTCACTTGTTTTGACACTTTATCCTGAGCAGTTTAATTACACCTCACTCTTAGATACTTTATGGATGTCCCTGACCCCTTGCTGTTATATGGAGGCCCCTGACCCCTTGCTGTTATATGGAGGTCCCTGTTCCCTTACTGTTATATGGAGGTCCCCAATCCCTTGCTGTTATATGGAGGCCCCTGACCCCTTGCTGTTATATGGAGGTCCCCAATCCCTTGCTGTTATATGGAGGCCCCTGACCCCTTGCTGTTATATGGAGGTCCCTGACCCCTTGCTGTTATTGGGTCCTATCCCTTGCTGTTATATGGAGGCCCCTGACCCCCTTGCTGTTATATGGAGGTCCCTGTTCCCTTACTGTTATATGGAGGTCCCCAATCCCTTGCTGTTATATGGAGGTCCTGATCCCTTGCTGTTATATGGAGGTCCCTGACTCTTTGCTGTTATATGAAGGTTCCTGTTCCCTTACTGTTATATAGAGGTCCTTAATCCCTTGCGTTTATGGGTCCTTAATCCATTGCTGTTGTATGGAGGTCCCTGACCCCTTGCTGTAATATGGGGTCCCTGACTCCTGCTGTTATATGTAGGTTCCTGTTACCTTACTGTAATTTGGGGGTCCTTGACTGCTTGCTTTTATATGGAGGTCCCTGATCCCTTGCTGTTATATGGAGTCCTGATCCCTTCTGTTAAATGGAGGCCCCTGACCCCTTGCGTTATATGGAGGTCCCTGTTCCTTACTGTTATATGAGTCCCAATCCCTTGCTGTTATATGGAGGCCCCTGACCCTTGCTGTTATATGGAGGTCCCTGACCCCTTGCTGTTATATGGAGGTCCCCAATCCCTTGCTGTTATATGGAGGCCCCTGACCCCTTGCTGTTATATGGAGGTCCCTGATCCCTTGCTGTATTGGAGGTCCCTGATCCCTTGCTGCTGTTATATGGAGGTCCCTGATCCCTTGCTGTTATTGGATGTCCTGATCCTTGCGTTATATGGAGGCCCCTGACCCCTTGCTGTTATATGGAGGTCCCTGTTCCCTTACTGTTATATGGAGGTCCCCAATCCCTTGCTGTTATATGGAGGTCCCTGACCCCTTGCTGTTATATGGAGGTCCCTGATCCCTTGCTGTTATATGGAGGTCCCTGATCCCTTGCTGTTATATGGAGGTCCCTGTTCCCTTATGTTATATGGGGTCCCCAATCCATTGCTGTTATATTTAGGTCCCTGGCCCCTTGCTGTTTTATGGAGGTCCTGTCCCCTTACTGTATATAGAGGTCCCCAATCCCTTGCTGTTATATGGAGGTCCCTGATCCCTTGCTGTTATATGGAGGTCCCTGATCCCTTGCTGTTATATGGAGGTCCCTGATCCCTTGCTGTTATATGGAGGTCCCTGTTCCCTTACTGTTATATGGAGGTCCCCAATCCATGCTGTTATATTAGGTCCTGACCCCTTGCTGTTATATGAGGTCCCTGATCCTGCTGTTATATGGAGCTCCTGATCCCTACTGTTATATAGAGGTCCCCAATCCCTTGCTGTTATATGGAGGTCCCTGATCCTTGTGTTATATGAGGTCCGATCCCTTGCTGTTTATATGGAGGTCCCCTGATCCTTGCTGTTATATGGAGGTCCTGATCCCTTGCTGTTATATGAGGTCCCTGTCCCTTGCTGTTATATGGAGCGCCTGTCCCTTCTGTTCAAGGTCCCTGTTCCTTACTGTTATATGAGTCCCCAATCCATTGCTGTTTATATTTAGGTCCCTGGCCCCTTGCTGTTATGGAGGTCCCTGGCCCTTTGTAAGGAGTCCCTGGCCCTTTGCTGTTAAATGTGGGAAAATGTATTATTTCTCTAGTGAGATCAAGGTTGACCAAATGGAATGCTTGACACAAAGGGGCATATTTATAAAGGTTTGTTAAACTTTTTTCGCCCTGTATCGCCGCCTTTTTGACAAATTGGGACTTCTCTCAATTACAAAGCAGGCATTGCATGGTGTAAATCCCCTCATTCAGTGTCTGCCTCATAAGCATGCTTGCCTTCACAGAAGGAAGAAGAAGTTACAAGGGAGGGTGATACTGAGCCTGAGCTTATTAAGTACTGAATTAAATCATGCAGCACACACACACTGTACAGGGCCCCATCTGCCATGAGGAACAGTGAGGAAACTGCCTCAGGCAGCACCTTGTAGTGAATAAGAAGGGCAGCAGCATTGTTTGGGGGGGAGGAATGTTTAAAAAAAATTTTTTTTACATAACCAGTCTGGCGCTGTGGATCGCAAGATGTGCTCATGTGTCCTGACTTTTTTTGAGAGGCGGAATGTAGGAAGGAAGGCGGACTTGAGGTTACAGACGTGGAGTCATGGGGCGTGCCATATTCATAACGCACAGCATTGCAAGTTAGTGATGCTGCGCATTATCACTAATGTACGACCGGGTCCTCTTTTTTGTCATCAATCTGGTCACAGGTGAAAAACAGTCCAGCAGCAGCCAATAGAGAGAGGGAGGAAGGGAGGGGCTGATGTGGCACTGGCAGTTAGGCAGATATTAGTAATATACGGAGAGAGCAGCTACGCAGTCAGGTATGAATCTCAGCACCATTGCCAGCCTTTCTACTACTACAGTAAGTGACAGAGACACTGTGACAGACCGAGTTTTTTGTGTGTGTCATGTCAGTCAGTGAGTTTTGGAAACCTTGGGAGGGGTACTGGGCCATACTGGGGAGCTGGGCCTTGCTGGGTGTCTGCCTTTTCCATTTCAGATTATTTCAAATGCTGTGAGAGTGGAGATTTATGGTCAAAGTGTTTTGTGTGCTTGTGTGTTTCTGGGAGCCATTTGGGGGTGTTTGACTTGAAAGGGGTGACTGGGCCTTTGTGTATTGGGCCTTCTAGTGTGCCTGTCTCAGAATCCCACCCTGTCATTTCAGGCTTCCGGGCAGGGTGGAAAGGGGGCGTGGTGTCACGTGGGGGGGATTGGCATCACTTGGGGGTGAGGCCTATGTCCTAGGGATGGGGGGAGGTGGGGTTATGGGTGTTCCCACGGGGTGTTGCCTGTTAAAAGAAGTGCCAGACATGATGCATTATGTTTTTGTTAAACTTATTTAAAATATTTATTCATAATGTGTGCTTACTGTCTGACAAATAGTACAAAATGGTGTATACCAAATACCTTGTGTACTATTTGTCTCCTTAGGAAGGGGATCAAAGCCTGAAAGAGCAATATGGTAGTGGCGCACAAGCTGAAGAGAAAGATTTAGATTTAGATTCAATTTATTATCACACAGACTCCATACACAGTAGTCAGCGAAAAGACTTAACGGTACAATATTGAGTATAGAATGCAACTATCAGGGAGCCATGTGCAATTCGAAAAAATAAATAGAAAGGGATGAAATATCTATGTTTCTAGTATTTACATTACTGCAAACTGACTTTCTGAGGAACGTTTAGATACCTATGTGATAGGAAGGTCAAAATTGTAACACTTGAAACCACGCCCATCAGTGAAGCCACGCCCACCAGTGAGCCAAGCCCACCAGTGAAGCCAACAAGTAGAAATAATCGAGGACAGCATTCAAAAGTTTGCCTCAGGCAGCAAAAACCCTAGAAGTGCCCCTGCACACACACATTCCTCAGGGTAAGCGCTACTTACATGTATTTATAATATTAGATCATTTCAGTATACAGTAGGTGCCCTTTAAGCATAGTGGAGGCAACATCCTGCTTTGGAAATTTTTCATTTAGCTGGAATGGTGCTTTAGTCAAGGTGGATAGCCGAGTTAGGTATTATTATCACGTACAGCAACACATGTAACCCTGCAATCCTGTACCCATCTATGTTATCAAAGAAATGTGCAAACGGACTCACCAAACTTTTGTAACATTTGCAAAAACTTTTATTCACCCCATTTGTGAAAAACGAACCTCTAGGGCTAGAGGTTCGTTTTCACCAAATGGGTGATAAAAGTTTTTGCAAATTTACAAAAGTTTGGTGAGTCCGTTTGCACATTTCTTTGGATGATATATTGGATGGACTGGATAGCAGTGCAGTCGCAACAGGATGACCCTAGGGGGAGTGGTGTGCTCAGTGACTGTAAGTGTTGCATCTATGATATTGGGTATGCAATACACACAAAATGTTGTGTATGCGTTCCAATAACAGATCAGAGCGCAATACATATAGTGAAACACTCCGCCAAACACAATTCGAATCATACTAGTGGGACTAGCCATAAATGCACAAATATCTAAATAAAGGGACAATCATCTGCTAGGAAGCAAATGCTGAAGAGGAACTAGCACACTAGCATGGACAATGGCCCAGAAACACATCTAAATCAACAAAGCAATGGCTTCAACCAAGGACAGTCTGAATGACCCATGAGCCATAAATCCATTGAACATTTGTTGGAGTGACCTGAATTACAGGTGATCTAAAGAATATTACTGGTAGAGACACTTTTAATCACAATTGGGTAGTTTTATAAAGGTTGATTGGCTAACTTGAAAAAATACAATTTGTACAATGTATGTGTACCCACAATTCTTAAGTTTGCTTTCCAAAACATGAATTACTACTGAGGCCATTCACCAATGTTTACTATATAGTTTTAGTAAACAAGTTAAATTGGTTTCTTTTAGTTGTAGATTGTTGAGAAGATATTACAATTTAAGAACTCTTTTCAGTTCAATATAGAATTTAAATCTCACCCTAGGGAAAATATTTATAAAGCTTTGTATCTTTTGCCGCCATTTTTGTCAGAAGTGGGCTTTCTGCAATTTGTTATCGGTGGCAAAATGAATTACCAATACCTTTGCCACTTATCACAGTACATTGCCACGGTAGCCACTCAATCGTATGTGTTTCATTGCATTAAGTTCTGAGTTGGAAAAAAAAGCATAAGTGGCCAAATACTCAGAGAAATTAAGAAGAATTTTCAAAAAACACCGATCCCTGTCTGCTGTAAAAACCAAACAACACACTGAGGCAGCAATTAGTACATTTGAAATATCCAAACCGAAACACAATATAAGCGACATCATATATGCAGTGCAGTGAAGAATGCTCTGATTCGTATGTGGGGGAGACCAAACAGCAACTGCATCAACGTATGGCCCAGCACAGAAGAGCCAATTCTTTGGATCAGGACTCATCGCCGTGTACCTGCATCTTAAGGATAAAGGACATACCGTTGAAGATTGTAATGTTAACATAGTTGGCAAAGGAACATGACTGGTCAGAGAGGGTCAAGGAGGCCATTTATTTAAAATAAAGAAACCAAGCATAAATAAGGTTGGGGGGGTTCGACACCAACTGTCTGCCATGTACAATGCTGTTTTGACACCTTAACCTGGGCGTTCCTAAAACACCTCTTAGCCAATATGCAATCATGCCCTTACACACGGTGTGATATGCTAGTTGGGATTTCCCAGGGTACATAATTGCCACGGATTCTTGTACAAGATCTTCTGAATGAGAAAGCCAATCGATGACTAGCGAAACGTCTTCAAGAACTAAACTTCAAGTCCAGTTGATCTAATGAATACAACAGATATACCATGACCTGGATGAATGAGAACCTTCACAAGCATATGGGGGGCACGATTTTTAAACCCATTGAACTCTTCTTCTCAAGTATTCAATAGCATTTTTCAAATTTTTAAAAGGTTTTTTCATTTTCAAATGGAATTTTTCATTTAAAATGGAGCTTTTGATTTTCAAATTTCAATAAAATTATTGTTTTTCGGATGTAATTTTCAACTTTGGAAAAATGTGTTGACGTACAATGCTTATATTTTACCTCAATACCTAAACCAGTGCAATAAAAAGCTGGAACTACAGATTATTTATATGGCTGCACAAGGAAGGGAAACCATTCAAAAATAAGGGGATTAAAATGATTGGGCTGCCAAATCCAAGAAACAAAACCTGCCATAGTACATGTCTAGATTAGTCTTTGTCAGTTTTCACTTAACCACATATATTTTGTTTAATTAAGAGAACATTATTAGACACTGACCCCTGTAAAATATTTGTTCCATACAATTATTGTCACTTGTTTTGACACTTTATCCTGAGCAGTTTAATTACACCTCCAATGCACTTATATGGATGTCCTGACCCCTTGCTGTTATATGGAGGTCCCTGACTCTTTGCTGTTATATGGAGATTTTTGTTCCCTTACTGTTATATAGAGGTCCTTAATCCATTGCTGTTCCCTTGCTGTTATATGGAGGTCCCTGATCCCTTGCTGTTATATGGAGCTCCCTGATCCCTTACTGTTATATAGAGGTCCCCAATCCCTTGCTGTTATATGGAGGTCCCTGATCCCTTGCACGTCCACTGGAAGACAGTTCCATAGCTTTACCGTTCTCACAGTGACAAACCCTTTCCCAACTCTACTTTATGTATCAATACCAGTAACTTGTAACATTCCTTGTTTGTAGAAACTCATCCAGCTTTCTTTTGAAACTATCTAATGAACCTGCCATCACGACTTCCAATGGAAGACAGTTCCATAATATCACTGTTCTCACAGTGAACAACACTTTCCAAACTTTTCTTTAAGAAAAGAAGGGATGTCCGCTTATCCTCTTGACTTGTTCAATGGTGAATAATGTATGGTTCATTAATGTATTTATACACAGTAAGAAAAAAATGGCCTAGATAAAAATGAACTTAGCACCTTAAGGACCCAAGGATGTATGTATTTTATCCTGTCCAGGGGATTTATTCATATTAAACTTATTTAGTCCTTTCTGCATCATATCCTCGGTTAATCAAATTGCACCTGCATCTTTTACACCATTATATACTCTATGATATCTGTACTTGGATCTTCTATGGTATGTACAGAGGGGAAAAAACTTTATCTGTACTTGGATCTTCTATGGTATGTACAGAGGGGAAAAAACTTACATCTTTATTGCCATCCTCAGTAACTAACTTGTCCCCATTAATTAATGGTACCACATTTTCAGTCTTCATCTTCTTACTGTTATTATGCTTAAAAAATACTTTAAAAATTGTGTTAGTGATGCTTTCTTCAACTATCCTAACATTATTAATTTTAGCTATAGCCCCCCCTCTGTCCCAAATCCACCCCGTCCCAAATCCAGGGTCCCTCCTCTGTCCCAAATCCAGGGCCCCCCTCTGTCCCAATTCCAGGGCCCCCTCTATCCCAAATCCAACCCCACCCTCTATCCCAAATCCAGAGTCACCCCCATTGTCCCAAATCCAGGGGCCCCCTCTGTCCCAAATCCAGGGTCATCCCCTCTGTCCCAAATCCAGGGTCCCCGCTCTGTCCCAAATCCAGGGCCTCTCTGTCCCAAATCCAGGGTCCCGGCCTCTGTCCCAAATCCAGGGTGTCTCCACTGTCCCAAATCCAGGCCCACCTCTGTCCCAAATCACCCCCTGCCCCAAATCCAGTGCTATGTGTCTTTTTTTGTTGAACAATATATCATACAGAAAAAGAGTGTCAATGCACATTCCTGGGCCCCATATCATATATGTGCTAGTGTGAGTATGGAAGGTCCTAAGTAATTACCTTGGATCATTTATATGAGCCGACACCCCTGCTTGGCTGCATTTTCTAAGGAAGGTTGACCCCCCCTGCACCCCAACATGGCCCTTTAATTGCAGGTCTTATGCCTTAGGGTGCCATTGGGTGGGAGGCCAGTTCCCTCCTTGTTAAAAGCCAGTAGGCAGAAGAATATAAAAGCTTCTTACACTAATCCAAGTTCAGGGTGACAACCTTTCCAAGAAAATGCAACCAAGCAAGGGGTGTCAGCCCAGATAAATGACCCAAGGTAATAAGTTAGGACCTTCCATCAATGGTGCCTATAGGCATATTGTTGCATAAACTTGGTGTGGATTTGTTGAGAAAGTGGGCATGGCTTGCGGAGGTTTGCCTGACTTAACACTGGCTGGTGGACCAAAAGGCTGACTTAACACTGGCTAGTGGACTGTAAGTCCAACCTTTATACCCAACCCATAATGTCTAAAAGTTACATAATAACATAGTAAAGTAGGTTAAATAAAGACATACGTCCATCATACATACGTCCATCTAGTCCAACCTTTATACCCTACCCATAATGTCTGTATAACAGTTACATAGTAACATAGTATTGGAGGTTGTATAAAGACATACGTCCATCTAGTCCAACCTTTATACCCTACCCATAATGTCTGTATAACAGTTACATAGTAACATAGTATTGGAGGTTATATAAAGACCTACATCCATCTAGTCCAACCTTTATACCCTACCCATAATGTCTGTATAACAGTTACATAGTAACATAGTATTGGAGGTTGTATAAAGACATCCATCCATCTAGTCCAACCTTTATACCCTACCCATAATGTCTGTACAACAGTTACATAGTAACATAGTATTGGAGGTTATATAAAGACATACATCCATCTAGTCCAACCTTTATACCCTACCCATAATGTCTGTACAACAGTTACATAGTAACATAGTATTGGAGGTTGTATAAAGACATATGTCCATCTAGTCCAACTCCTTATACCCTACCCATAATGTCTGTACAACAGTTACATAGTAACATAGTATTGGAGGTTGTATAAAGACATATGTCCATCTAGTCCAACATTTATACCCTACCCATTATGTCTGTCTAACAGTTACATAGTAACATAGTATTGGAGGTTGTATAAAGACATACATCCATCTAGTCCAAACTTTAAATCCTACCCATAATGTCTGTCTAACAGTTACATAGTGTATTGGAAGGTTGTATAAGATGTATGTCAGTCTAGTCTACCTTTATACTCTACCTGTATAACAGTTACATAGTAACATTGTATTGGAGGTGGTATAAAGACATACGTCCATCTAGTCCAACCTTTATACCCTACCCATAATGTCTGTCTAACAGTTACATAGTAACATAGTATTGGAGATTGTATAAAGACATACGTCCATTTAGTCCAACCTTTATACCCTACCCATAATGTCTGTATAACAGTTACATAGTAACATAGTATTGGAGGTTGTATAAAGACATACGTCCATCAAGTCCAACCTTTATACCCTACCCATAATGTCTGTATAACAGTTACATAGTAACATTGTATTGGAGGTGGTATAAAGACATACGTCCATCTAGTCCAACCTTTATACCCTACCCATAATGTCTGTCTAACAGTTACATAGTAACATAGTATTGGAGATTGTATAAAGACATAAGTCCATTTAGTCCAACCTTTATACCCTACCCATAATGTCTGTATAACAGTTACATAGTAACATAGTATTGGAGGTTGTATAAAGACATACGTCCATCAAGTCCAACCTTTATACCCTACCCATAATGTCTGTCCTTACCAGTTTACATAGTAAACATGAGTATTGGGAGTTGTAAAGAATAATAAAACCTAAAGTCCCATTTTAGGTCCAACCTTTATACCCTACCCATAATGTCTGTATAACAGTTACATAGTAACATAGTATTGGAGGTTGTATAAAGACATACGTCCATCAAGTCCAATACCCTACCCATAATTTCTGTATAACAGTTACAGAGTAACATTGTATTGGAGGTTGTATAAAGACATACGTCCATCTAGTCCAACCTTTATACCCTACCCATAATGTCTGTCTAACAGTTACAAAATAACATAGTAAAGGAGGTTGAATAAAGACATACGTCTATCTAGTCCAACCTTTACACCCTACCCATTTTGAACATAGTAACATAGTAATTGAGGCTGAATAAAGACATGCGTCTATCAAGTCCAACCTATTCACCGTCTTTTTTTTTTTAACCCTACCTAACAGTCGATCCAGAGGAAGGCAGTACAGAACCCTGAGGCACTCCGCTTAGAACTTTAGCCCACATAGATGAAGCTCCATTTCCCTCCACTCTCTGTTTGCGATCCAATAACCAATTCTCTATCCATGCACAAATGTTTTCTTCAAGGCCAACAGTTATCAGTTTATACATTAGTCGCCTATGTGGCACAGTATCAAAAGCTTTCACAAAATCCAAGTATACCCCATCCACTGCTGTGCCTGAATCTAAATTCTTAATCACTTTTTCATAAAAAAAAAACCAATTAAATTTGTGTGGCATGATCTATTTCTCATAAATCCATGCTGACTACTACTAATACCTCTGATGTTAGGCTTACAGGTCTATAGTTACCAGGCTGGGATCGACTACCTTTTTTGAATATTGGTATTACAATGGCTTTTTTCCAATCCAGTGGCACATTCCCAGACCAAAGCGAATCTGAAAATATGAGAAACAGTGGTCTAGCTAGAACTGAACTAAGCTCTTTTAAAATCCGAGGATGCAATCCATCTGGTCCTGGGGCTTTATTGATATTAACTTTGTCTAATTGTTTCCGTACCATATCCTCCGTCAGCCAATGTGAATACTCCTCATTTCTCCCCTGCATATTATTACAATCCCTGCTGTAAGGACGAGGATTCTCAACAGTGAAAACAGATGTAAAAAAAGGGTTTAGCAGATTAGCCTTTTTGGCATCCTCTACAACCATCTTAGCCCCATTTTTTATTCTTAAAAAGCATTTTGGGGTTGGACTTGCTTTGTTCGGCAATCCGCATTTCATTTTCTATTTTAGCTATTTTAATTTTTAATTAATCATGGTCACTATTCCCTTAGCTTCCCATTACCTTCATCTCCAAAATGAGCTCAGGGTTATTAGATATCACCAGATCCAACAACACATTCTGTCTAGTAGGAACTTCTACCATCTGTGAAAGAAAATGCTCATATAGGAAATTTAAGAACTTTATACCTTTTGAGGTGTTGGCAGTTCCCTTACTCCAATCTATGTCAGGGTAGTTAAAATCCCCCATAACCAGAACATGCCCCATACCAGCATTTTGGGGTTGGACTTGCTTTGTTCGGCAATCCGCATTTCATTTTCTATTTTAGCTATTTTAATTTTTAATTAATCATGGTCACTATTCCCTTAGCTTCCCATTACCTTCATCTCCAAAATGAGCTCAGGGTTATTAGATATCACCAGATCCAACAACACATTCTGTCTAGTAGGAACTTCTACCATCTGTGAAAGAAAATGCTCATATAGGAAATTTAAGAACTTTATACCTTTTGAGGTGCTGGCAGTTCCATTACTCCAATCTATTTCAGGGTAGTTAAAATCCCCCATAACCAGAACATGCCCCATACCAGCCAGGATTTTGTCCTGTGCACACAAGTTGTGAATGACTCTCAGGCGGCCAAAGCCAAAGGTCCATTTTCTATTCTCATACTTCTCGACCTCTTCTACTGTATGCTTTAGAAGTACTAGACATAGTGGATCATTACCCCTAATGGAAGTTTTTCACTCCTTGAGCATCCAGAATGAAGAAGCATCCTGGCTACAATCATATCTCTCTAACAAAACCTACTCTGTGTCTTATAATTAAACCTCTATAATGAAACATTTTCTCCACTTCCTTCTTAGTGTGGGGTGGCTGCAGGGCTCTGTTCTTGGACCCTTATTGTTCTCCATCGATACTATTTCACTGGGAGTGCTTATTTGGTTTAAATTATCATCCAATCATGTATCTCCGACTGTCTGCTTGTCGCACCAATACCTTAAACTAAACCTTACTAAAATAAACTGATAATTTTTTCTTCTTAATCAATTCCTATCCCACCTATTTATGTTTATGTAGACAATACCCCCATGTAATTTATGCAATTGGGTAGGAGCTATTTTTTATTTCTTTTTCTCTCTCTTTTTCTAACTACATCTTCTTCTAACTACATTTTACAAAGTTGCTAAAACCTATTACTTATTTAATTGTAATATTACAATAATCCGTAGGTTCCACTCTCTTCTGACTTCCGCTATGCTTATCCATGATCTTATCCTCTCACTCCTGAACTATTGTAACAATCTGCTTTCTGGTGTTCCTGCTTCCCATCTTTCACCCTCATACTAAACTCTTCTGAACGTATTGTCTCCCCTCTAATAAACAGGAACTTAAATCTTCCCTCTCAGAGCATAGCACAGTATAGGACTGCTAAATTTCCACTGTCAAAATACTTACCATGCCACTTCTACCCTTCCCTATATATCTGTATGTTACCCACCTAACTAGATTGTGGGTTGAAAAAGGTCTGAGAAAGTGACTGAATCATTGCTATCTATTACACTGCAATAAAGTTATAAAAAAGGTTTAACATCTTTTTAGTTGGTTAGTCCAGCTATATAGGAATGTGATGTTTATATATTGTCGCTCCCCTGGGTCCAGCCAGAATTACCAAGTCTAGACAAAATACAATAACCATATTCTCAAGGTCTTAATGAAAGACAGCTGTGCAACAGTTGTTGTAATGTGAGGCTAATTGAGTCCAAGTGCTGTGCTTTGATATGAGATTTCCCCTTAATTGGGTGAAAGTTCACCTTTAACTACACCCACTAGGCGTGAGATGTTATGGTAATGGGCCTGTGATGTTTTCTGGTTTGAGATGGTTTCTTGGACCTAGGAGGGGACAGAATAGTCAAAAAAGATAGGGGCAGTGTCCACGTGGCACATGGTAATGGTCTGCAGGGTACAGTATATCAAGAGGTGCAGATTTGGAGACAAAGGAGAGAGAATTTGGAGGAGACCTTTAGAAAGGAAAAACAGGAGGAGAGAACCAAGATAAACTCTAATGCTAACTTCATATTACTCTCTCCAGGCTTGATGACTAAGATACTAAATGTAAGCCAAAACTATATTTTTATATCTTTATATATGTGTGAAGGAAAGCCTCAATAAACTGTGATATAATAGAAGAAGAGCTGCAGCTTCTTTTATTGAAAGGTCATTATCAAACCCAATTAATCAAGAGACGATTGAGACCAAGGAGATTTTGGAAAGGATATTCAAAGGAGAGGAGAGTTGAGAGGAGACACAGGAGAAAGAAGAAGGAAAGACCAAGATCAACTCTAATGCTAACTTCATATTACTCTTTCTAGGCTTGATGAACTAAGCCCAAAACTATATTTATATATCTTTATATATGTGTGAAGCCTCAATAAATTGTTTATGATATAGAATAGAATGTGAATAGAAGTAGAGCTGCAGCTTATTTTATTGAAAGGTGATTATCACCCACAATTAATCAAGATACAATTCATTAATTACAAAAGTTGTTTCACAAGAGCCAAGAGTGCTCTAATTTTCTACTATGATTGGATGGCTATGTGTCTGGTACAGACACAATTGGATCAATTGAGATTGTAAGCTCTAAAGGGCAGGGACCTATTTCATCATGTTAAATGTTTCTAGCATTTGTTTACTTGTTGATGTTCATACATATTTATATATTAATATATTATGGATTTATTTATATTTTTGTCCCCCTTATATGGCTTTTTGCATTATAATATTGTACAGCACTGCGTCGCAACATTTCGGATTTAATTATTTGAAGAATTTCATGTTTTTAAGAGATTTTCTGAAAAAATGAAGGGAAAAGAGGAAGTTAGAAATCTTACCAAAACTCATTTAATAAGAAAAAAATATATTTATATATCTTTATATGTGTGAAGCCTCAATAATGTTTATGATATAGAATAGAATGATAATAGAAGTAGAGCTGCAGCTTATTTATTGAAAGGTGATTATCACCCACAATTAATCAAGATACAATTCATTAATTACAAAAGTGTTTCACAAGAGCCAAGAGTGCTCTAATTTTTTACTATGATTGGATGGCTATGTGTCTGGTACAGACACAATTGGATCAATTGAGATTGTAAGCTCAAAGGCAGGGACCTATTTCATCATGTTTAATGTTCTAGCATTTGTTTACTTGTTGATGTTCATACATATTATTATATAATATATTATGGATTTATTTATATTTTTGTCCCCCTTAATGGCTTTTTGCATTATAATATTGTACAGCACTGCGTCGCAACATTTCGGATTTAATTATTTGAAGAATTTCATGTTTTTAAGAGATTTTCTGAAAAAATGAAGGGAAATTACTCACGGATTCGATGCTCGCGTATAGGTTTTAATGGACACTTTAATTGTGGATTCGATGCTTGCTTTCGCGCCTAGATACCATGTACATTTTACTTGCGGATTCGATGCTTGCGTGTAGGTTTTAATGAACACTTTACTCGCGGATTCGATATCGAAAATCCGTGTCCGGGATAGTTAGAGAAGTCCGAATTCGTTTGAATTCGAATAGTTTGGCTCGAACTCGGGTTCGAGTTCGAGTTCTAGTCCATCTCTATCCACCAATAGGAGCACTTTGGGGCCATAATACTTTTTGCATTTGTGGCTTTTTAAAAAAAGGTATTTTATTTACTATCTTCTTTCATTCACTATCTCCCTGCATCCACTATCTACATTCATTCACTATCTACCTTCATTCACTATCTCCCTTCATTCACTATCTCATTTTATTCACAATCTCCCTTCATTCACTATCTCATTTTATTCACGATCTCCCTTAATTCACTATCTCCGTTCATTCACTATCTCCCTTCATTTACCATCTCCCTTCATTCACTATCTACTTTCATTCACTATCCCCTTCATTCACTATATCCCTTGATTCACTATCTCCCTTCACTCACTATCTCCCTTCATTCACTATCTCCTTTCATTCACTATCTCCCTTCATTCACTATCTCCCTTCATTCACTATATCCCTTCATTTACTATCTCCCTTCACTCACTATCTTCCTTCATTCACTATATCCTTTCATTCACATTCTCCCTTCATTTACTATCTCCTTTCATTTACTATCTCCCTTCATTCACTATCTCATTTCATTCACTATCTCCCTTCATTCACTATATCCCTTCATTCACTATTCATCCCTTCCCTCACCTATTCTCTCATTCCCACTATCTCCATTCTCATTCACTATCTCCCTTCATTCCCTATATCCCTTCATTCATCTATATCCCTTCATTCACTATCTCCTTTCATTCATCCTATACCATATCCTTTTTATTCACCATCTCCCCTAACTCTCTTATCTTCCTTTAAGTGCCAGTGTTTTTTTAATCAAATTATTTTTCCCTTATCTTTTTGTATATTCAAAAGATTTTTTGGTATTTCACTTATTTATCCTTTTCATTTCTGTTTCAATAGTTTGTTCTTTCCCTTTCATCTTCCTTTCCCTTGCTTTTTCCCACTATGTTTTTGGTCAAAATTATCTAAAAATCTCCTTTTAATTCTTTTAAAACACGAACAGCTCCTACCTTCTCTTTTCTGGACTTCAGAAGGCACTACAGGACAACCATAAGGAGCTGAGGAGAAAGGAATTATTTTTTAAACACTACACAGTGGGGCCAGCACCGAGGCAAATTTTGGTTTTGGGGGTGGACATGTCCTTTAAGACATGTAATAAATCCTCTACTGTTTCCTAGGAACATCTAATCCATATAATAATAACAGGCTTAACTGGCTAGTATTAAAATAAAATGTCAATAAAGCTAACCACCATATTTTCCCATGCTAAGTTTATTGATAATTATTATTTTTAACATTATTAAATGTTCCTTCTCCCTATTTTCATATATAAACCCTCATAGTCTGGTGCCAGCGGGGTTCTAATGGACATTGTACTCTTTTTCAAATTAAATATTTTTCTTAATACAAATAAGTACATTTACCAAAGACCTCAATCATAATATTATTTCAGTGCCTGTCTCTCTTCATGCAAGGGTACACACAAGGACATGGCCAGAAAATAGCTCCAAAGAACCCAGATCATACCTTTGGGGCTATTTGCTCTAAGGCAGCTAAGTATTTTTTAAGCAAAAAATACCCATTTACGTGTAACATTAAACTAGATATTTTGGAAAATAAATAGCCCAGCTACTGTACATATTGAGTGTCATTCTTTCATTTATATATACATAATATTTTCGAAGATGTAATCCTCGAACGGTCGAAAATCTTTAAAATACGATCGGAAACTCGAAAGTGGTCTCCGGTCGTATTTTAAGGATTTTCGTACAACAAAGAATATCTAAATCATCGAAAATAGCTCTGTACATTCAAAATCTTCGAAAATTTGTCCATTTTCGATCTTCGGGATTTTCGGATTTGTATGGATCTTTCGGAGTTCAGAACCGAGGGGTTCCGTGTCGGATCCAGGTTTGTGTCAGACCCTGATCCCATTTCTAATGACATGCTTCTACAAGCATGTCATCTCATTGGCCGAAGTCACCGACTGAGTGGAGGATGCAGCCAACGAAGCAACTTCGTAAAGAGGATAGAGAGATAGAAGGTGATCCCAGTGGTGAGGACCTGCGGGTTTGGTCCTCACCCTGTTACTACCTACAACCGGAGGACAGTGGTTTAGTTTGAGTAAGTTGTCCTTTAATGCAAGTGCAAACTTTTTTTCTGAACACCTTCCTGAAACAAATGCCATACATATATTTTTGGAATAAACATACCTTTGCTACATTAGATAAGGAATTTTTAGTTCAAGCATGTTGGATCTTGGACACAGTTCTTCATAGAATTAGCACTTTTGGCATATTTTTTATAAAATTAAGAAAAAAAAAAGAAAATCTTAAGTTAGAAATTGATCCCAAAGCTTCAGCACATATTAATAACACACAAACAGGAATGTACATAGGACACTTATAGCCCAAAATAGTGCCAAAACCTAAATGAATATTGGGATAGCATGGATTTTTTTTGTGCTTTGAAGGGCCTGCATTATTTCTGGTACTTTGCATCGATTCAAAAAGCATTTTGTACAAAATTTAACACTTTTGAATGGGCCTGTGAAAAATACCATGGTCATGGTATATCTGTTACATTCAATTAGATCAACTGGACTTTAATTTAGTTCTTGAAGACGTTTCGCTAGTCTCCAACGGCTTTCCTCAATTGAGAAGCCAGTCGGATGACTAGCGAAACGTCTTCAAGAACTAAACTTAAGTCCAGTTATCTATTGAATACAACAGATATTCTTGTAAAATGTTTTACTTTTAGAAGAGTTTCTGAAAGAATTAAAGAAACGAAAATGCAAATAGTAAAAATCAAGTCCAAAACGCACAAGACACATAAAAAAAAAGAAAATCTTTATCTTCATATGTCCTGAATGAAACCCGCTTGTATTAAATTTCAAGTAGGCTAAACCATAAGGACCATTACAGCTAAACATTTCAGCCCCCTGATTGAAATTAGTTTTATATTTTTTTTACATTAACAAAAATTTGCAATACTTCTGAAATTATACAATAAATATTTTCAGCTACATAGTGGATAGATAGAGTTCGGATAGAATGAAATTTAACTACATTATCACATCCACACCTCAATTTCGGTTGAAAATCTGGACATGTCAGTAATTTCTCCTAAAATATGAGGTCCACGTTGCCTCTGCTATAGTCTATCAGTAATATAATGCACTAGAAAATGTATTATTATAAAGGGCATGGTCCACCGCCGCAAAACAAGGGACCATATCCCAATGCAGTTCCTCTGTCCACTGTGAATAACCCAACTTATCAAGAAGAATCTATCGATGTACCTCCCAGTCCAACTCATCCCTCTGGCCACCTCATTGCCAGATACAATACTAAGGAATAGAGAAAGTAGGGCTGTCCTCGTTTATAATTTACAAGGGTAATCCCTCTTTATGCAGTTACACACCACAACAAGGCCTAGCGACTGAACGTTGTGTGTTGGTGTAACTGCAATAAAGAGGATTACCCCTTGTAATTAAAAACGACTGGACAGCCCTACTTTCTTTATCCTAAACTTATCAAGCTCATCTATTTTCTATTCCATGATGTCCCTTTTTTATATGGGATTTCAAAATTCAAATGCATATTCCAAATGATGCCTTACCATCATAAAAGAGGAAAAATAATATTTATCACTCTTGAATCTAAACCCCTCTCTATAAACAATATTGTCTTGTAAATTCTGTTGGCATGAAGTAGGTAAAATCCTAATTGATACTTTCATCAACATTGAATCTTCTCTGTACTTTATGACATTTATACAAAACTTCAGTTTTGCATCAATTGCTCAACATACTGTACTAAAGGCTCGGACACACCGATCAATTTCCGAGTGAGGAACGACCCCGGATGGCCGAGCGTTACATGCGGCGAACGCCGTTTTGCCTGAAAATCGTCTGTGTGTATGCATTCGGTCGGGGGGTTGTTTGTTGATCCGCCTGGCGAATGCATACACACAGACGACTTCTCGGCTGTGCTCTTCCCAGGGGTCGTTCCTCGTTCAAAATTGAGCGTGTGTACGAGCCTTTAGATTTCAATTCCCCACTAGTTTTTAATCTATAGCCAATACAGAGACCTTGCTCTCAATATTTACTTTAAGACAGATTAATGTGGCCCTAGTACAGATCTTAGTTTATACATACAGTAGTTTTAGGTGGCATAATGTTAAAGGGTATCTCCACTCATAATTTTAAGGTTTAGGAACCAGTTCTATTGGAACGGAGGAAAGGTGCTGTGCCTTACCTTCCGTTCGTCAATAAACATACCGAGACTGTGAGAAGTTTAAGAAACTACCCGCTCCGTCGCTCCCCCCGGCGCGTAGTCGGACAGGTCCGACGGACCTTGTCTTTTATGCGCATGCGCGATCTATGCGCATAGAAGACAAGGTCCGTCGAGACCTGTCAGACTAAGAGCCAGGGGAACAAGCGAGCGGTTTTTTCTTACCTTCTCACCAGTCGTCCTTATGTTCTATTGATATCTTGGATATATAATACAAATCTTGTTTTTTTTTTAATCCAACTGGTAGTTTTGTGCAATGGAGTTTCATTGTTATTAACTTTATTAAGCCTTTTAGTTTCTGCACCTATCCTCATTTATCCTTATACCATTATTGCTATTATACATTCAGGGCATTTGCTTGTCGGCATCCTCTTTAACTATCTAATCCCATTATTAATGGCCCACACTTTTTCAGTCCTCATTTCTGTACTATCATATAACTTAAAGGGACTAGTCAGTGGATTTTTCAATTTTTGTGAATTGTTAGTTTGTGTAATGCCTTCGTAGTTATTCCTACATATTCTCTCCCATTTTGAAAAATCAGTTGATTTCATACGATTTCCATCCAATGTGATGGTTTCTGATAGGCAAATTGGAGGTGCTCTCTCCACAACCTGGGCCACTGCAGTAAGTGTAATTAGAGACATATAGTTTTCCCATAAACTGGTTACATATAGTTCATAGGACGCACACCATATAGTATTTAAACATACTCCCATTTATTAGTGCTGAAAAACAGAATGCCAAAATACCACATTATCCACATCGGGGGGTCCAACCCCCTCCTCAGGGACCCCCCGAACGTTGTGTGTATTTTGGCATTCATTGTTTTTCAGCACTAATAACTGAGTATTGTTTAATACTATATGGAGTGTGCCGTCCTATGAACTATATGTAACCAGTTTATTTATACCCTTTGCTGTTCCTACTGTTGATATTAGTGAGGCTGACATTTGCAGGTTCTAACGGGTCCTTCTTCCCAGGATGCACCACTTCCTTGAATGTTCCTAACAGTAATTTCTACTGATTTGGCTGTTGGATGGGTCAAAGATGCTCAGATCTCTACTGAGCACTGAATCAAACCCAGGCGCTGGGTCAAGGGCAAGACCATAAACGATCTCTACTAGGGGTCCTGCAAACAGAAGTCAGTATTTCGGTTAACTTTATTATACACAGACACAATGCTGAATGGGCAGGTTATGTCCATTGGGATGAAAAAATACTGCTCTTTTTCTGAAAGTATATGTATTTGCAACCTGAACTTCCCCTTTAAAAAGGGCTTCAATCTTTGTTCGCTCTCCTACTACTTAATATTTATTTTAACTAGCTTAATTACTTTCCTTACAAATCCTTCTTACAGGTTTCATACTTCTATTCATTTTCTATTTTAAATGCCATTCTGAACTAGATGGACGTATGTCTTTACAACCTTCAATACTATGTTTCTATGTAACTGTTTATACAACATTATGGGTAGGGTATAAAGGTTGGACTAGATGGATGGATGTCTTTATACAACCTCCAAGTACTATGTTACTATGTAACTGTAATACGACATTAAATTGGTAGGTAATAAGTTGGACTAGATGGACGTATGTCTTTATACAACCTCCAATACTATGTTACTATGTAACTGTTAGACAGACATTATGGTATGGTAAAAGGTTGGACTAGATGGACGTATGTCTTTATAACAACCTCCATACTAATGTTACTATGTAACGTTTATACAGACATTATGGTTAGGGTATAAAAGGTTGGACTAAGGGATGTAGTCTTTATAACCTCCAATACTATGTTACTATGGTAACTGTTATACAGACTTATGGGTAGGGTATAAAGGTTGGACTAGATGACGTATATCTTTATACAACCTCCATACTATGTTACTATGTAACTGTTAGACAGACATTATGGGTAGGGTATAAAGGTTGGACTAGATGGACGTATGTCTTTATACAACCTCCAATCTATTTACTATGTAACTGTTATACGACCTTATGGTTAGGGTAATAAGGTTGGACTAGATGGACATATGTCTTTATACAACCTCCAATACTATGTTACTATGTAACTGTTATACACGAACATTATAGGTAGGGTATAAAGGTTGGACTAGATGGACGTATGTCTTTATCAACCTCCAATACTTGTTATTATGTAACTGTTATACAGACATTATGGGTAGGGTATAAAGGTTGGACTAGATGGACGTATATCTTTATACAACCTCCAATACTATGTTACTATGTAACCTGTTGACAGACATTATGGGTAGGGTATAAAGGTTGGACTAGATGGACGTATGTCTTTTAAAACAACCTCCAATACATGTTACTATGTAACCTGTTATACGACTTCATGGGTAGGGTATAAAGGTTGACTAGATGGACATATTCTTTATACAACCTCCAATACTTGTTACTATGTAAGGTTTATACAGACTTATGTGTAGGTATAAGGTTGGACTAGATGGACGTATGTCTTTATACAACCTCCAGTACTATGTTATTATGTAACTGTTTACAGACATTATGGTAGGGTATAAAGTTGACGAGATGGACGTAATGTCTTTATACAACCTCCAATACTATGTTACTTATGAACGTGTTATACAGACATTATGGGTAGGGTATAAAAGGTTGGACTAGATGGATGTATGTCCTTATACAACCTCCAATACTATGTTACTATGTACTATTATACAGACAATTATGGGTAGGGTATAAAGGTTGGACTAGAATGAAACGAATGTCTTTATACAACCTCCAATACTATGTTACTACTACGTACGTACTGTTATACAGACTATGGGTAGGGTATAAAGGTTGGACTAGATGGACGTATGTCTTTAAACAACCTCCAATACTATGTTACTATGTAACTTTATACAGACATTATGGGTAGTGTAATAAAGTTTGGACTAGATGGATGGATGTCTTTTACAACCTCAATACTATGTTACTATGTACTGTAATACAGACATTATGGGTAGGGTATAAGGTTGGACTAGATGGACGTATGTCTTTATACCACCTCCAATACTTGTTACTAGTAACTGTTATACAGACATTCATGGGTAGGTATAAGGTTGGCTAATGGATGTATGTCTTTATACCAACCTCCATAACTATGTTCCTATGAACTGTTATACAGACATTATGGTAGGGTATAAAGGTTGACTAGATGGACGATATCTTTATACAACCTCCAATACTATTTTTACTATGTAACTGTTAGACAGACATTATGGTAGGGTATAAATGTTGGACTAGAGGCGTATGTCTTTATACAACCTCCAATACTATGTTACTATGTAACTGTTATACAGACATTATGGGTAGGGTATAAAGGTTGGACTAGATGGACATATGTCTTTATAACAACCTCCATACTATGTTACTATGTAACTGTTATACAGACATTATAGGTGGGTATAAAGTTTGGACTAGATGGACGTATGTCTTTATACAACCTCCAATACTATGTTATATGTAACTGTTATACAGACCTTATGGGTAGGGCATAAGTTGGACTAGATGGACGTATGTCTTTATACAACATCCAATACTAGGTTACTATGTAACTGTTATACAGACATTATGTGTAGGGTAAAGGTTGGACTAGATGGACGTATGTCTTTATACAACCTCCAATACTATGTTATTATGTAACTGTTTATACAGACATTATGGTAGGTATAAAGGTGGCCTAGATGGACGTATGTCTTTATACACCTCCAATACTATGTTACTATGTACTGTTATACAGACTTATGGTAGGGTATAAGGTTGAGACTAGATGAACAACTGTCTTTATACAACCTCCAATACTATGTTACTACGTAACTGTTAGAACAGACATTATGGGTAGGGTATAAGGTTGGACTAGATGGACGTATTTCTTATACCAACCTCCAATACTATTGTAACTATGAACTGTTATACAGACATCTTAGGGTAGGGTATAAAGGTTTGGACTAGATGGACGTATGTCTTTATATAACCTCCAATACTATGTTTACTATGTCACGTTATACAGACATTATGGGTAGGGTATAAAGGTTGGACTAGATGGATGTATGTCTTTATTCAACCACTATTTTAGTTTACCTTCATATCTATATATGGCCTGTGTCATTAGATATTACCAGATCCAAACAAAGCGCCTTTTTGAGTAGGAACTTCAACCAACTGTTCATGTAGCAAATTCAGGAACCCTATCCCTTTACTGTGTTTGGCAGCTCCACTAGTCCCATCATGTCAGGGTGATTAAAGTCCCTCATAATCAGGATGTGCCTCAAATTGCAAGCCCTTTCCATCTGCATATGAAAATGACTCTCCATGCTAGCTTTGGTGGCTTTATCGACACCAACATAACTTTAACCCCCCTTCCTGTGCTAAATTACCGCCCATATTGCCTCTGCTTAACATCTATATTGAGTTATTTTCTCTTTTTAATTTGGCTTCAACTCTGTTTTTTACAATAATACATCCCCCTCCCCCTTTCTCTATCATGCCAAACCAAGGAGATCCATTTAAATTTACAGCCCAGTGTGAAAACTATCTAACCCTGTTTATGCAATACCCATTTCATCTTAGTTTTCATTTAAAGCCATTGTCTCTTCCATCATCTCCATTCTTTTAGCCAGGCTAAGAATTGACCTCCTCCCTTCATCACCTAAGTCTAAATCTGTGGGATGGACTAGCTGGGAAGACGCGACCCTACTCTTGTGTTCCCCATGGTCCCCTAGTAACCCTTACAAAATAACTCTCTCCTCAACCTTCCTGCCCCATTTCCACCCCCTCTATACTGGCCCTATCCTGCTTGCTGTTCCCTCAAGTTGTCCAGGCTCTGAAATGCTACAATGCCCCCATTTTATTTCCCCACCTTAGATTACGATGGGCTAACCCACTCACACCTGATACAGACATAGGTCCCCTGAATTCCCCTGAAGTTCCTATACATGTACAGGAATGATGCCTCATGCTTGTACCAACAAACTATCCTTCTAAATACACACACCAACAAACCAATCATGTTATAAGCCCATGAGTCCATGAAACTTGTATCCAATATGTGATATAAATGAAACAAAATTACCGTACATCTCCACATATGAAATATTTCCGTTTTTTTGTGATTGGATAATATCTACAGTCCAAAGATACTAAACATGATAAAGTTATAAGTGATGAGTTGACTAAGAATATAATATCTCAAGTTCCCTTTGGATATCCTCTAATCAAGTTATGGACAGATACATTTTGATTTCCCCGCGTTAGCTGACCTTATTTATGAAATATTACATAATTCTTTAACCCTGAATTATTATGAAGTATGAATGGACTTTTTGAACTGACCTTTTAGCTTTGTTTAAGCAGCAGACCACCTGTGGTTCTACTTCCAAAAAGTCTATTCATCTGTGGCATTTTGCTGCTGGGGCAGTGATTTTTCACACCTATTGCCTCTTGAACGACCCCATGCTGGTTAAACATTAAAGAAAACTCAGCCTTTAATTACAAATGTCAGCAAGATTTGGTAACCTCCTTGCCATATCTGATTGACACTGCTATTGAGGGTGGGATAAAATTTGAAATTGATGCTGCAGTTACAGATATTGCCTATGGAAGTTAAAATAACACTCACATTCGCTACACCTCACTTCCCAAAAAGCTGGAACATTTAAAAAAAAAAAAATTATTTCCTTTTCCTCTCCCAGTCCCCATAACTTGCTTAAGATTCTGCTAAAATAAAGCTGCACTGGCACTACCTCTTCCACACCTGCCTGTAATAGCAATATTATATCTTCTACTCTAGTGCAGACCTTGCTAATCAGCCTCTGAAATAGAAGGTAAAATGGCACTTTTACAGGAAAGTCATGGGGAGTACAAGTGTTTAGAGCAGCTTTGTATTAAAATTGCAGTTCAGGAAATTTACAGGCTGGACAAAAATGGTCAAAATGGGTGCGAAACTGAAAACAAAATGTGCTGACCTGCCCAAACTGCCACTATACACTTTCCACAATCACACACCACGAAGCCTGCTACTGCCTCTGATTCCCAGTCGTACCTTGGTGTAGTGGTACTCAGTAAGGATAGACATTCCTAACAGAATAACAGTACAGTACCTGGGGGTAGTGGTACAGTCCAGTAAGAATAGACTTTTTAATACACATAAAGTACAGTACTTGGGGTAGTGTACAATCCATTAAGGATAGACATTACATAACATAACAGTTACAGTACACATGGGGGTAGTGGGTACAATCCAGTAAGTAGACATTCATACCACATACAGTACAGTACCTGGGGGTAGTGGTACCATCCAGTAAGATAGACATTATACAAACTACATACAGTCCCTGGGAGTCAGTGGTCAATCCATAAGATAGGACATTACATTACTAACAGTACAGTAACCTGGGTAGTGGTACAATCCAGTAGGATAGACATTACAATTACATACCAGTGAGCATGTACCTGGGGGTAAGTGGTACAGAACCCAGTAAAGGACAGACATTCCATTACATAACAGTACAGAGTACCTGGGGGTAGTGTACAATCCTAAGGATAGACATTACTTACATACAGTACAGTACCTGGGGTTTGGGTACAAATCCATGTAAGGATAGACATTACATTAACATAAGTACAGTAGCCTGGGGTAGTGGTACACATCCAGTAAGTGAAGACATTCCATAACATAACAGGTACCTGGGGGTAGTGTACAATCCGTAGGATAACATTATCAACATCACATAACAGTACCTGGGGGTAGTGGTACATCCAGTAAGTGTTTGAGAGCATGCTTTGGTATTAGAGAATTGCATTCAGAAATCTATTTACAGCTGGTACAAAAATGGTACAAAACGTTGCAGACTCTAAACAAATGTGCTGGTACTGACCCAAACTGCCCTCTAAGCACTTTCCAATTACCAAGCAAAATTACGCACCAGACCACAGCCTCTACTGTCATCTGCATTTCCCGTACAGTACCTGGGGGTAGTGGTACAATCCAGAGGATAGACATTACATAACATAAACCGTACAGTACCGGGGGTAGTGGGTAAACAATCCCAGTAGAGGACAAGACATACCATTACATAACATTACAGTACCTGGGGTAGTGTGTACAATCCAGTAAGATAGACCTTACTTACTTACATAACATACAGTACCTGGGGTAGTGGTACAATCCAGTAAGGAACAGACATTACCATTACATAACAGTAAATATACAACCTGGGGTAGTGGTAAATCCATAAGGATACTTACACTACTAACACCAGTATACGGTACCCTGGGTAGTGGTACAAATCCAGTAAGGATAAACATTGCATTACATAACACTACAGTACCCTGGGTAGTGGTACAATCCAGTAAGGATAGAACTGACATAACACTAACGTAGAGTAAAAACCTGGGGTAGTGGTCATCCAGTATGGAATATACATTCCCATAACAGTATCAGTACAGTACTAGGGGTTAAGTGGTACAATCCATAAGGTAGACCATAACATAACAGTACAGTCACATGGGGGTAGTAGGTACAATCCTACATAAGCTACATTGGGGGAAGTTACATCGAAGATGCTTACGATAACAGTACAGTACATCCTGTGGGGAAGTTGTACCATCCAGTAAGGATAGACATTACATAACGATAAACATAGTACAGTACCTGCCTGGGTAGTGTAAATCCATAAGGTGACATACATAATAAGTACATTACCCGGGGTTAGTGTAAAACATACGAAACCTCAACAAGTACGTCCTGGGTTAGTGTACACTCCAGTAAGGATGAGACATTACCTACGTACAGTTACCTTAGTGGTAATCCAGTAGATAGACAACATTCATACAGATCAGTACTGGGGTGTGTAATCAGTAAATAACAGTAACAGTCACTGGTGTATTTACAAATAGTGACATAACAAACGTACAACCTGGGGGTAGTGGTACAATCCAGTAAGGCTAGACATTATGTAGATGGCCAAGTGTCAGATCCCCAATGAAACCAGCCAGGATTTCTCTTCTCTCCACAATATAATTGGGGACCAGTTTCACTCTTCCCCCTGACAGTATTAACATGGTGCCCAGTAATGCGTTCTCTGTCATTATTTAGTTGAATCAAATAAGAAATATAATCCCCGGTGTGTTTGGTCAATATCATTCCTTTTATTTATTTCTTCTATTGTAAAAATAAATGCAAATAATGTTTGTCGCATTCATGTATCAAGGTCTAACAACGAATCAAAGGTAGATCTAAGTTCGTATATAAAAAATAATTACTGATATCTTTTCGTACATACTTATGTAAATATATGAGATATTTTTTTATCATTATTTTTGATTTATATGGCCAACCTCTCCGTGGCCCCGCCTACATTACACAGTGATCATGTACTACAGGGTAATCATATTATACAATGTCATACATATTGCATACACAGGTAATACATAATATAAGAGCACCAGGCGATGAGGGTGCTTCACAATACCGCGATACATTGGAGAGAGGACCCTGTCCAAAGACTTACCAGTCTAGAGGATAATATGGGCGTGAACAGTACAGGTGATGGAATCTATTTATACTACAACTATACATACCCGGTAATACCATACATATAAGTAAAGAGTGATGAGTTTCTTTTACAAGCAATACCGTGATACAATAGGAGAGAGGAAACCCTGTTCCAAAGAGCTTACAGTCTAGATGAGTATGGGTTGAGACATAAGGTTGAACAGGAATCGTAGGTTTATTAACATATTACAACACCATGTAACATAATAGAAGTAACAGTGATGATGTTTCTTACAGCAGATCGTGATACAATAAGAGATGGACCCTGTCCAAAGAGCTTACAGTCTACAGGATATGGGGTGGACATAAGGTGACAGGATATCGGGTAGGTATTACAATTACATACACAGTATACATTATATAAGTAACAGAGTGATGAGTTTCTTACAGAAATAACCGTAATACAATAGGAGAGAGAGACCCTGTCCAAAGAAGCTTACAGTTAGAGGATATGGGTGAGACTAAGGGTGGATGGAATCGTAGGTATATACAGATTAACCATACCAGGTGAATCATACTATAAGCACGCGCGATGATTGCTTACGCAATACGTGAAATACATAGATAGAGGCACCCTGCCCAATAGCTTACAGTCAGGATCATGGGGGTCAGACATAAGTTGTGGGAAAGTACTCTGTAAATTAGATTGGCCAGTGGAGTGTTGATAAGGTGGTTTGATCATATTGGGTATCAGCGCGAGGGTCATGTCTAAGGCCAGGTTATATGCTTGCCTGACAGGGTGGCTTTAAGGTTTCTTTTGAAATATTTTTGAGGGACGATAATGACAGCAGACTGAGGAAGGGAGTTTCGCAGATCAGAGGGCAGCACTAGACAAAGTCCTGAATGCGTCATGGAAAGAGGTACCATGGTGTGATGAGAAGAGGAGATAATTGCAGAGCGTAGGTTTGCATCTTGGCCGTTTTTTCGCTTGAAATCAGCTCTGAGATATATGGAGAGGGGCTGTGTTGTATAGGGCTTATAGGAGGTGAGCACTTGACTGGATCCTTTGTAGATGGGGCAGAGCCGGTGGCAGGAGAGAGAGAAGGCATTAGAGAAGTGAGAAGAGAAATAATGAGCCGGGCAGTCAGAGTCAGGATGGATTGAAGTGGCTGTTTTGGTAACACCACATTTATACAACCTTGTTTATTGTGGTGATTGTCAAGCCTGTGTATATGATTGTGGGTATGTTTTCCCCATATCCCCATAGTGACGAGAATAAAAATCCATCATAGACTATCATGTTTAAGTACCTAGTCATTTATCTTATTAACTTTCCTTGTGGACGTCTATTACATGCAAAACAACCACCCACAAAAAGATGTCTGAACCACAGACAAGCCTGAGATTAATCTACTAACTGATACTTAGAAAAGAGATGGCAATCGTACCTATCGGTGGCCAGACATTACAAGGAAGCGGCCAAGAATGTATGGTGGTGGTTTCACTTAACAACATAGAGATTGTCCTGTAGGTTCACATGTTTGAATAACTTTATTTAGCATGAACACACAAAATAGTTTTATTGCTCAATAACTACACTTATACAGCTGCTTAACAGAAGACCTGGCCACCATTGACAGAACATTTAATAACTTAATATATAACACTATATAGCTAGGGTGTCCCCCATTCCTATCTTTTTCCTATGACAGAATCTAGCCTCCTTCCCAAAAAAACACTGTGGAGGAAGCAGATATAGGGGCCCCATTGGGGTAGTTTTTGCTGGGGGCCCCAGTTGATTCCCTAGTTACGCCACTTGCACTGAAGTCAAACACCTGCTAGTAACACACTTTTAACCTGTAATGTTATATGTAAAAGATTCCTCATGACAAATTAGCTACTCACATCCCAATAGTCATTTGATTATCTCCAATTAATATACTCCGTCCCTGGTTAAAAACATGCTATACGGATGTTAATCCTTAAGTCATTGAGGACTTTATAGTCAACTCACAACAGGGGAACAAAATACATTAGGCCAAAGACTGTGAAAAGTTGAGTTTCTTGACCAGTAAAAGAGCCATGAAGGGAATCATTAGACCAACCTGTAATAGCTGCATAAGGTCAGTAGAGACCATAATAATAATCACATAATAACTAATAATAATATATGATAGATCTATACGCTGACATCTTGGCTGCGTTGAAACATGGATTATCACAACCTCTGTTTTATAACAATCCTGAACAGTCTCCTTCTCTCTAACCTGTAAATTATAATAACAGTACTTTACATGTTTTCTTAAACTAGACAGATCTCTGCCTACAGATAATTGTACCTCCAGTTATTTATATTTAACGGTACTTATCATCTACAGAATTCTCTGGAACTTGGGACTCTACATTCAGCAATCCCCATAGGACGGACCTGAATAGTAATAGTTTTTACCAGGAATGTACAAAAAGGATTTAATTTTCTTTAAAGGGTTGTTCTCTACTTCAAAACTCATAGATATGTTAATGGGCCACTACTAAAACACTTTTTCAGATTTGAAATCAGAGCTGTAGATACTCAGAAATCGTCAATTTATAAATACACAGCATGTACAGGGACAAGACCTGCTACTCAAAACCAGGTATTTCATAATTTTGTGTCCCATCAGTGACATTACTAGTATCTCCAAAACATGTCCAAAACAATTGCATTAATCTTCTAAGACAATTATATTGGAAATATCGACCATAAGAAAATTATTTATAGGTTAAATAATTGCAAACCATTGCAAACTGCATAATTAATACTTCATCACAGATCGAACCATTTTGAATCATTCACAAAATTCATTTAAAGGCAACTATACTTTAAAAAAAATGAGTTTTGCATCTTAATTTATAGATCAATACATATAAAGTAAGCCGGTAATGATTGCCGAGTGTCCATTTGAAGGAAGAGCTGGGCCTTCCATGAATTTGGAAGTCTTTTTTCCTCCTTATTGTTAATATGGGATGTTTACATATACAAAACTTTTCTCGTGATTAATGGGACTTCTGCAACAATTATATAATTATCCAGGGGAGTGCTCATACAAACCTGGTCATGTTTGTTTTATTTATGGCTTTAATCTAACTAAGCATACACAAGTATCTAACGTATCATAGAAATATCACTCTGCTGTTGTCCTCTGAACCTTCTATCAAATACACATTTCCTAATAACAATTTAAGGGCAACGATACTGAACAAATGACTTGCCTCATCTTAACTAGAAGTGAAATACATTAAGGGCCTACTCTGATTTGCTTGTCCTTAACCCCCCATTCTTTTCTTTGGCAGTTGATCTGGACAAAGCCCTGCCCAAATGGCGACCCGATGGTTGCATCCTCCCTGCAAACGTATTGTGTTTGGCCACAAATAATCCCACAAGGCAAGATTAAGTAAATAAAAGCCGGGAGCTATGGTACAGGTCATAACAATGTCTTAATCAAAAACCTCTTCTCCATCTCCATCTGCAGATGAGGTGCATTGCCTGGAGGCAATGGATAATCGTAATGGTAAACTGGATGTTGGTGATGGGGAAGCTTTGCGGACCCAGGCAAGGCAGCTTGAGAGAACTACAGGAGATTCAAATAAAAGTTCGTAATCGTTTGAAATGGTGCTAATTTTGCTCTAACCAATCAGATGTTAGCTTCAAATGTTTAAAATACGTCTGCTGGGTTGGGGCAAAATTATCACCATTTTAAAGGATAATAACTTTTATTGAATCTCGCCTGAGTGTTATTATCATAAAAGCTGGTTAAGGTGGGTTTTTTATTGCTGAAATGAAGTGGGGGTTGTTGTTACTATTTTAGATGTGTCACCTTTAATTAGTTTGTACCCTGATGACGGCCTTGAATTTTGGGCTGAAACACGAAGGTTTCAAATAAATATGTTTCTGATATATGAGACCCGTGAGTGGACTAATTATTTGTGTATTTACACTTATTTTGATCACCGGGTCAAGTGGATTCTAGGAAGAGGATCGTCATGATAAATTAGAATATAAGCTGACAGCTGACACGCCCCTATATATATATAACATCTAAGTGGTTGGGGCAAAATTAGCACACCATTTATACAATAAGAACTTTTCATTAATCTCCCTGATATTGTGCTATTAGCCTAGCTAACGAAATCCCCAAACGCATTATGGCGAAATATGGACATTTTGCCAATCTACTATTTGACTTTTTAAGGTTTGGTTTCATGTGATCCAAAACAGTTACAAAAACAACCCATACTCCATACGGACACAGGTCACACACCCAGACTGACCTACCTGCAGCCATATAAAGGGCATGTCCACCCTAAAAAAAAAATTTTGATATAGATTCCCCCTGGTCTCCCAGCCCCAACCACTATATTATTTTAAGAAAGCCCCCCAAACTCCTACTTAACTCCCCTCTTTCCTCCCGCCGTGCCCCGCCCCTGCTTGCGAGAAAATGCAAGCAGGGGGGGGGGACGCGGCAGCTGCTTCTGTGATTGACGAGTGGCAGCCAATCACGGACGCGGCTGCCGGCCGCTCACTTCGGTGGAGGAAGAGGGAAGTAATTAAAGTTTGGGGGAGCTTTCTTAAAATATAAATATAGCTGTGGGGCTGAGCCAGGGATCTTCACACATTTAAGGGCTTTAACGCTAGGGGGAGGGGAATCGGAGAGGGAAGGGAGAGGTAGGGGGACGGGCTTGCAGTACCCTGCAAACTTCTCCCGGGGCAGTTAGGGCAAGAGTCCCTATATGGACTCTGCTATCCTAAGCCTCCCTCCTGTGGGTGGGCAAGTTTTTTTGGGACTTTGGGGGGTAACTACAGGAGAACCATATGACTGGGATGTAGGTAAGGAAATCTTAACTACAGAACACTACATGGTGGGCCAGTAGTTGGGGGATTATATTTTGGGGTGGACATGCCCTTTAAAGGGTAATTATGTCAAAAACATTTTTGTTTTGTTGATCAGTCATCAAAAAAGTTAGTTTTATTATCTTAGATGCAGAAAATGCATTACACCCCCCCCAAACCTGACACAGGTACAACACACACCTACTCCCACTAATTACTGTATGTTCCTTGGTCACATACTTTAAGGGTAACTATAGTCAAAATACAAATTTGCTCAATCATCAAAAAATTTAGTTTACAATACATTCCAAAATATTTACCACCAAAACACATCTACTGACCTTCATTTCCATGCAGTCCTACTTAAATGATAACTTTATTCCTCCATTATAATTTATGGCTTTTAAGGTTTAACCTAATATTATTTATATAATTTATATAGTATGTACTGAACTATTTGTGGATTTTATATTTTTATGTCCATGTGTCTTGGTTTGTGGTTGTCTGATAGTGTCATTGTTTGTTGGTCGCCCCTTGAACCTAGTCCTAGAAGTGTATGTACTTATTTGTATTTTGTTATTGTACAAGCACTTAAATAGTAACTATAGCCAAAAAATTATTTGAATCATTATCAAAAAGTTCCTTTCATGGTTCTACATGCAAATATATACCTCAACACACACCTACTGACCTACCCCCATTTTGGGTGGCAGACATGATCAATCACCACAAAAAGTTAATTAGTTTTTAGGTCATACAGCAAAAAACAAACCAACCTGACACAGGTATCACACAACCTACTGACCAACCTATCCGTTTCCATGGCCGCAAATATGTACCTCCAACAAACTCCTACTGACCGCCCTTCTATTTCAGTGTAGCCGCCTTGCTTAAATTTTAACAATAGTCAAAAAACTAATTTTGATCAATACTCAAAAAAGTTTATGTTAATACAGCCATAAACACAAAAAACCTCCCCTTACAACCATATAGAACACAGTACACACACCTCAACACCCTGTTTTATGTTTCTATGACTTAACCTAAGTCATTCAAAATCAAGATCAATAGAACAATCCTTAAAAGGCTTATCTTGGATTTGTACCTTCAGTTTTATTCCTTATATTAGACAGAACATTCTCTATTTAAGTTCACTGGTTAACATGAATACATAAGCACTTATGTTAGTTTTTTATATATGTAAGTTTTTATATAAATTATATATAATTAACGAACTTCCCCATATTTCTTACGTTCCTTTTCTTTTTAATTAAGTTTGGTTCTGTAACTTTTCAGTGAGTATAAATAAGGTTAATAGTTAGATAGATATTGTGTTTCTTAAACAGAAATACAGTTCTCCTTTGGTTCCATGAATTTTCTCACTGCAACACATCCAATTTATTTTCATAGTTTCAGCTCCTTTCCTGTCTATTTCCAGTCACACATTTGTTATAGTTTCCCAGTGATTTCTCCTGGTGTTTCTGCTCAAGGGAACAGGAAATATAACACTTGGGAATGAATTCCAGCCGCCCCATTAAACACCCTGCACTTGAACCAGATAGCAAGATCTCCACAGCCACCATTGTAATTTACCTTGGTACTCAGGTGGCTGGGATGAGACAAGCAAAAGTTTGATGAAGTGCACTCTGTTTTATCAAGAAAAATATTCTGTTCATTGCCTCACACAAATAACACAATGTTTCGGAGAACCTATGTTACCTTCATCAGTGATACACACATCTAACCCTACCACCATTTATAGACCCAGTGAATCCAATATTATTACTCCCCCCTCCCACCTTTTAGGAGTGGCCAAAAGTATTAACATTCCCATCAGGTGTCTTTGCCAGCATGTAAAATGTCCATAAGTGTCCTTTGTGAAATGTTTCCAAAATTTCGTGAGTTATGCTTAGAGTCCGTGACTTGTGAATAAAGTTCCCTTCATCAGAACTTTCTTCACAGGTTAAGGACTATACGCATGACTCACTATAATTTTGAACACTGCAGAACACCAGCATCTGAAAGTTATCAACTGGGCCTCATTGACTGGCTGTAACTTCTCTAACCGGAAAGCTACATGAAACTAATGCAGCAGACAGAAATCCCATGTAACCATCACAGTGTAGAAACAAGGATAGACCCTTCATACATTGTAATATCATCTTCCCAGGGTAAGTGTGAGTGTCATAGTCCTGGGAATGGTGGGGAGGAGAATCAGCCAGACCAGGCAGTATCACAACCTGGACGCATGGTACAGAGAAGACCAGGCAATGGCACTCTTGTTCGCACACCCATTTCTTTATCTTGCTCCCAGGCCTTGGTGGCATTGAATGCATGCATACGTGACTGATTTAGCCAGAACGCAAGATACTAGATTGTGACATTGATTCCCAAATGTAACTTTCTGAGCAGTCAGGTCACCTTCTTGGAAGGCCAATGACCAGAAGCAGCAGAGGAAAGGACAACTGTTAGGGAGAAGAGGAGGATTACGGAGGGTTTAGGTTATTGGCTTAACCAAGGAGTTTTATGATGTTTTTATATAACAGTCACAAGAACTGACATGACTCATAATATAGAAAAATTTGACAATGAAGCCAAACAATTGTCCCTAAAGAATCTTCATATGATAAAAATTTTCTATTGTCCTCTGGATACAGACAGTGCTGTTTATCATTGGCCAATGATCATCACGGGCACTAGGATACGTTTCCATATTTATAACATTAAATCAACCAAAATTTGTGAACGATATAACAATGATGTAAATATAGCATATACTAGGACAACAATAATATATATATATTAATTGTTATTATTACCTATCTAAAGCAAAAGCACAACACCGTAATACTCAAATACTTTTTTTCTAGACAAAAATGTAGAAATTGTGGACTCATTATTGCTTATATTCTGCATGAGGAATGGAGCAGGTCGTGTATTATCCCAATAAATCCTAAGAACCAAATGTATGTTTTCTTTTTCTTTCAGCAGAGACTATTTACGTCAACCTATAATGTAGAGTTTTAGATGTTGGTATTATTGTAATATACTTGTAATTAACTGTTTATAAAGATGTTCACTCCTATGTAATGTAAGTTTTTATTTAAAAACAAATTGACACTAAAAATTAAATTTAAATATACTTTGATCATCCTTTAATAAGATTTCACTAATAAATGTATAAACTAGGGAAAGAAAATGCATAGACAGCAAATAGGACACAGACTTCGGGTAATTCCATGTGTTATCATGTAGCTTTAGGAAGCAGTTCCTATAAAAGGTTTTTCCAGATTCCACATAGCAAAATCCAATACAAGAAGAGCCATTTACCAGACCAGTTGCGCTTTATTGACCGCGTTGCAGTGGCAGGCCTCTGGTTTTTACATTTGTAAAGAGCCTAAAGGCAGGTGTCCTTAAAACCCTTTTTCAATAGGAATTGCATTTCCGAAAGGCTACCATGGAACATGTTAATACCCAGAAGTCTCCGTCCCTTTAATAAGAAGCACCTATATTTTTTATGTAACATGCTAAGTTTCAGATCTTTCTCTCTACCCATGCGTATTTGCTGCATAACACAATCTTGCCAATCAACGTCGTTATTTGGCAATTGCTCCAAAGTGTGTATCCAGATGCCATTAACCTGTTGCAACAACTATTGTAATTTAGAAGAAGACTGAGGCAGAGACCATGAATGTCAGATTTATTTAGAGTTATAAAGATGTAGCTTTATCAGAAAAAATTATAATTTAAACTTAGATTTAAGGTTTGCCATTACCATGATTGTAAGTTATTATAGTGTTTTATGTCGTTGTCCCAAGGCCGACCTAAGAAATTGTAACTAACCTGTGTCATTGGAGATGTGTCCCTCTGAGCAGCAACACACAGTCATAACAGTCAGGGAACTGGCACATTCCCTGGGGCGCTTTCCTGTATCCTGGAGAACAGCTCTCACTGCATACAGAATGGGGGGTCTGGAATTTGATTAATGGTTTTTGTTGATGAATTTGTCCAGCACATACTTATAAAAGACGTAAGTAGTTCAAAAGTTCAAATAGTCATTGACTGCATAAGAGGTTACCGTATATACTCGCGTATAAGCCGACCGAGTATAAAGCCGAGGTACCCATTCTTACTGAAAAAGTAATAAAAACCTGTATTGACTCGAGTATAATCCTATGGTCTAAGGTTCACCACTACTGTTAAAACCTGTAATTTACCTAAAATGATATAAAAGAACATGAATAGGAGGAGTCCATGTTTTATTTTTAGAGTATTTATTTTCAATAAAAACAACCTTTTTTGTAGTCACTATAATGCATTAAAGCAACATTAGATACCACAAACCTAAACGGTACCCATAAAACTAATGCCAAAAAAGTATGGAAATATTTTAAAACTGAACTGGAAACCTTTTGCTGAAATCACAGTTCAATGGCTTGCGCAGCAATATGAACATGCAGTACGTTACTCTAATTAAAATCCTTCAAATTCAGATTCTCATCCTCAGTCTTTCTCCAAATAGTGCCTCCAAATTCAGCTGTGTATATTCATTGCAAGACATTAGCATCACCATCATCAATATTTACATCTCTTCAATCACTGCTGCATGCGGAAACAAAACCTCATCTTCTGTAACCATCATGGCATTACTTATAAACCCGCCTGTTTAGAAAAGCACTTTTGATGGTGTCCTTATGGAAATTCCTCCCCTCTATCGTACTCCACTTTGGCTACTAATTTCTAATCAGCTTCATAAGATTTCCTTTCTACCTTTTTGTCAATTTGCTTGACTTAATGACTCCATTCGTGCCACATTTATATCACAACGGTCTTTAAAAAAGGTTTGTTTTATAGACACACACAATCCAGGCTGTAAAACAGATGTTAGCTCCCACCTGTAATACAGCCAAAGTGGTTTGAATGACTTAGCCAGTGTTTGACCATCCTCACCTATATGTGCTTTCCCTTAAACATATCCCAAACTAGCAGTTGATGGTTTGTTTTTTTAAAAGCCACTCTGGTCGTCCCATTCCAAATCTCCCTCTAGCCATGTTTTGTTTCCATTGGTTTCATCCATCTCAGCCTTAACATGTGGCGGACAGTATTTTTTCGCCGGGGAATTTTGCATTCTTAGGCAAGGTCTTCCTTTAAATATAATAACAGTCCGCAGCTTGACTCCATTGGCCAAACATGCCAGAACCACTGTTGAAATGATTTTTTTCATTCCCTGGTGTTCAATGAAAATTGTTTTTTCTCCCCATGGATGCCACGTCTGTTTGCTTGAAGATCAAAAGGTCATGCGTCCATCCATATTCCCGATACTTCAGGTCACTACATTTATACAACTTTCTTTGTTTTATTATAATTGATGGAATGACATCACCTTTTTTCTTCCAGATTAATTTGTGGTAGTTTTTGGAAATCTTTGGTTCCTGGCGGCAAGCAAAGCCAAACCTATTCATGAATCGGGTACACATTCCAGCTGTGCAACAAATTTTCTCAATACCTGCTGTTTTATATTTCTCAATTTTAGCCATTTGATGGGCACGTAATCGATTCCCATTCGTGTTTTACACAGTATCCATTTTGAAGGACGACATTTCCAAAACCCATTTATGCAAGTCCAGTCTCTAGAGCCCCCTATGAGGTTTGTTAAACCACGACGAGACTTTTTTTGACTTCGGCATCTTCTCCAATTCTGACTTATTTTTTCTCGCCAACTCGACCTGTTTTTTTCGTCACGCCAAATTCCCCCGTTTTCTGCCTTGACTTTTTTACTTTCCTACTTTCCTCTGCGCTTGAAACAACCGGTGAGTTAAATCCAGCGTCGTATATCTGCGTTTGTTTTTTTTTTTTTTGTTTCTTCCACGAACCAACCGTTTCTAACAGATTTAAAAAATACCCAGAAGAGCCAGTAAGAAGACTTACAACCCACCTACCTTAAGAGCAGAGTTTTTACCCATAGTTAAGTGATGCCAGATTATCTGCTTTTATATCAAGGTATTATCACCTTCTAAGTCGTATTGTTTTGATGCTTTAGTTTGCCCTTTAAATAGATAGCATAGTCCAATAAAAGTACTGTACGGTAATCCCTACACGTAGTCCCACCAATTGATGCCGGTTATAGCCAAATCCGTACTGTACTCATGCCTTGGCACTTCAATGTTTGGAAATACCTGTACATCTACTGGCAAGTTTTTCACCAACAAAAAAAATCCCCTTGCCCACTTGGGTACACAATCATTTTATTCTTTTTTAGGCAACTCCAGATGTTTGGAAACTACCAACTAAACTCCCAGCATACTTTTGGTTGCTGGAGTTGTAGTTCGCTAACCATCTCTATGTGCCAATTCAAAAAAAAAAAAATTCCCAGTACCTTTCCCACTTTCCTGTAACCCATCTTCTGTTGGCACTCCATAATGTTTGGGAAACTACAACCACAGCATACTTTGTTGCTGGGAGACGGTATTCCCCTAAACTCTCTATGCCAGTTCACAGAAAAAAAAAATTACCAGTACCTTTCCCATCTTTCTGTCAACAATCTTTCTGTTGGCACTCCAGATGTTTTGGAAATACAACTCCCAGCAATCAAAGCATGCTGGGATTTTAGTTTCCTACACATTTTATTTGCATTTGTACCCAAAACACCCCAATCCCCAGTAAGAATAACCATATCAAGGCAATAATTGAATATTGGTAGTACTTACCGTCCCACAGGACCGACAGGAAGAATAGGAAACCTGCTCGCTCTTCCCTGCTCCTCCATTCCCGGCAGATTACGGCAGTACAGTGATGTACGTAATGGCGCCGCCCGCGCCTAACGTGTCCCGCGTGCACATACCAGGACCCGCTCCTTCTCCTCTCATGTCTGCATCGGTCTCTCCCTGATCGGTGTCCAGTATAGCGGCAGCGTATCAGGCTCCGTATGGACGGTACCGTAACTGAAAAACCTTACCAATCAAAAAACATCATTTTCCCAGCTTTTTTTGGTGTGACTCGAGTTAGGCCGAGACAAGGTTTATTAGGTTATTTTTAACCTAAACACCTCGGCCCTATACTCGAGTATTACTGTAATGCTAAATAACTAAATTCACAGCTTAACATCTAGTTTAATATAGATAAAGGCCAGACATGAATATGAAAGAACTGGATAATTTACAAATTTTGTACACTATAGAAAAGAATGCGCTTGCGGTGGGATATGATTACTGAAATTTTGAAGGGTTTTCAACTGTGAGCGGTAAAGTATGGACCTGCTGTCTTCCAGTGTACGTGGTTATGGCAGGTCACATTGATAGTTTTAAAAAAAAGCTGGGTGATTTCTACAAACAAGGATTTTACAAGTTACTGGTATTGATACATAAAGTAGCGTGGGGAGGTTTGTCACTGTGAGAACGGTAAGCTATGGACCTGTCCTTCCCGTGGACGTTTGTTATGGCAGGTCATTGGCAGTTTTACTCAACAAGCTTGATGAAGTTTCTACAAACAAGGAATGTACAAGTTACTGGGATTGAACATACAGTAGAGTTTGGGAAAGGGGTTTGTCACCTGTGAGAACGGTTAAAGCTATGGAGCGGTCTTCCGTGGACAGTGTTATGGCAGTTTCATTGGTCAGGTTGTTAATAAAAATCTGGATGCAGTTTCTGCAAACAAGAATGTTTGCAAGTTACTGGTATGGATCATAAAGTAGAGTTTGGGAAAGGTTTGTCACTGTGAGAACGGTAAAGCTATGGAACTGTCTTCAGCTGGACGTTGTTATGGCAGGTTTCATTGGTCAGTTTAATAAAATAGCTGATGAGTTTCTACAACAATGAATAGTTACAAGTTCTGGGATTGATACATAAAGTAGAGTTGGGAAAGGGGTTTTGTCCAACTGTAGAGAACGTAAAGCTATGGAACTGTCTTCCAGTGGACGTGTTAATGGCAGTTTCATTGGTCAGTTTAATACAAGCTGGATGAGTTTCGCAAACAAGAAATGTGCAGTTCTGGTATTTGCAAGTTGCATATCGGGTTGCCCCCTTCAGATGCATACTGCAACTGAAAAAGGGGGCAACACTGAAATGTTGTGCAAATGTATGTCACAATAACTAAAGTTAAACATTAATAGTGTGTGTGTCTCAGCATTTTCACACCTGGAATGTGAACGTTTAATCTGGTTTTTATGGTTGAACAGACCAGAGGAAAACCATACTGTACTAGACTATACTATATTTCTCTGGTCCAATCTTTTATTTGTCGTATATGAATTATCCACTTTTTTCTTTATCCATTTGGTTCTGATGAATTTATTAAGGAAAGAGTGTTCCATTTCAGTCCAACAGACCGCAGTGTATCTTCCCCCTTAAACTTCCAATCAATAATAGAACTCAAGAGGAAATCCTTGGATCTTTCTAGAATGGAAAGTCTTCAAAAGGTTGTCCAATTACTTACCTTTTTCCCTTAACTCACAATGTCACAGGGAAGTCTGTTAGAGAGAGGATCACTGTTGGGAATAGGGTCCTATAAAGATCCCACACACTATCCTGCCTTGTTTCTATCTTCTTAGATTTCATCAGTGCCCAGTCCCTCCATACAGTCAATCAGGGTGTGACTGCAGACCCTCATAACATTGATTACTGCTTTTGTCATGCTGCCCATCCTCTGCCCCTGTCTCCAGCGTATAACAAGCTCACTGAGCAAATGGAGGAGCAATACCTTTGCCAGAATGAAGAAAAATGAGCATGGTTCCAAATAGTTTGTAATAAACGGCGAAAAAAATATCATTGAGGCTGCTGGCATTCCACCATTCTTTTGGTGTTTTTTAAGGGTGGACCATACCCTTTTAAATTTATTAACTACTATTTAATTTAATATAATGTTGAAGTATTTTTGATGCTCTAAAACCACATTATTCCGACTTGGCGTGGTTATATTTTTTAAAAAATATCCTTTAAACCCCTTTTCACTCTGCCAGAGAATTTTCATTTTTTTTTGCGTTAACTCCACGAAGAATTTTCACAGGATTTTTGTCCTTAATCGCTTAAGAACTATTTTTACAGTAGGAACCATTGAGTAAATCAGGAATATTATACATTGTTTTTTTTTTCTAGCACAAGTCTACTTAACATGTAACAGAATTTGTAACTTTTCGTCTTGAAATTTTACTGGAATTATGGGTAAAATCATGTAACAAAATGAAATGTCAATTTTCATGGATTTTTTCCATTTTTACTTTAGTTATCTTTAAGGCTACCACAAATCTACTGTTTTTCTAAACTCAGATACTCCCGATACACGATACCATATATATGTAGTGGAACCCGAACTTTTCCTGTTCATGAGACCCCCAAAACTAAAACTGCACCTCCTAGAATATTACACCCAAATTAAATGTATAAACCCTACTGACAGTTAACATATAATATCTACCAAATTAACTAAAATATCCCCACAAGTGAGATATTTTTTAGAACTACACACCCATGATTTTTAACGAGTGAGGTAGTTTTCGATCAAAATGCAGATACCCGGGGCGCACTCTTCGTCATTGTAAGTTACTACTTAGCTTCGTCACAATTTTTTCCTTTTTTTCTTAACTGAAAATCAGAGACAATCAAATGCGAATTCAGCTAAAAACTGTGGAGGAAAGTCAAAAACGCACTCAAATATGAAAGCCTAACCCCTCCGAATAAAACGGTCTGCCACATCTGGTTGTACTCAGAACATGGCTACCAACTAACCCCGAAGCTTGACCCAGTGCCACCCATGTCAGTTAGCAGCAAAAAAAAATTAGCCAGTTTTGTAATTTGAACACTCGGCAGTTTTCTACAAAACACCCCCCCCAACTCAAAAATACCCCCCACAAACTATATTATATTTGTAATCTACACCCTCCTACCGCTATGTACGCTGTAGTTCGTTCATTCATATCTATGGTTGCGCAGTTCTCTTCGTAGACAGTTGCACTTTTACCACACTTTTCAAAAAAAATTAACACTATCAACAACGTTCAAAGGTAGAATCATGCCAAACCCCATGGATGTAAAAAGTACCAATATCACTCTCCCAATGTTCCTAAATCAAACGGTATGCCATATGTGTGGTTACACACGCAGACGTGGAAGCGAAAAGCCCAAAGTGAGACAATGCACGTTGCTCAGACACGCGACCAACGATTTAGCCAACTCCGAATTTGGAAAGTCTGATTTTATCCACAAACCACCCCCGTACTTAGAAATAACCCCATAAACTATGTGTTCCCGAAATCACCACTTCAGCTATGTAACTCTGTAAGTTTGGTTCAATTCATACATCAATGGGGTGGGCGCAAAAAAAGTTCATTTGTAGAAGTTCGCATTTGTCTGAAAATGAAACAAAACAATTCAAAAGGTAGAAAAATCATGCCAAACCTCATGGAATCTAAAAAAAAGTGCTAAATATCAATCTCCAAATGTCCTGAATCACGTATGCCATATGTGTGGTACCACGCGGACGTGGAAGCGAAAAGCCCCACAGTGAGCCAATGCACGATGGCCCGAAAAGCGAACATATTTAGCAACTCCAAATTTGGACAGTCTGCAGTTTTTTTCCACAAAACACTCCCGTACTCAGAAAATACCAATAAACCCCACACAAACTATATATTCCTGATCTACACACCTTCAGCTATGTACAGCACTGTAGTTCGTCTCATATCCTACCATCAATGGTGTGGGCGCAGTTTTCGTATAATTTCCAATCCCCCTTCTACACCACTTTGCTGGAAAAATAGAGAAAAATACATTTCAAGTTACGAATCCACAACCAAAAAACCCCATTAATGTAAAAAAACTTACAAATTCAATTCGCTAAATGTCCCCTGAATCAAACGGTATTGCCATATGTTGGTTAAAATGTAAAACAATGCGCAGTGCGCCAATAACAGCATTTTCGTCTCCCAGATTTTTCAAACTGACCCCTCTACTTGGAAATACCCCTGCAAAACTATATATTCTCAGAATCTAAAATACCTTCAGCTACGTACCTGTAGTTTGTTCATTCATACCATCACTGATGGGTGGGCAGTTCTCGTAGAAATGCGCATTTGTCTGAAAAATGACAAAACAAAACCTTCAAAATCAAAAGGTAAAATCTATCATGCCAAACCCATGGAATGTAAAAAAAGCTACTAATATCAAGCTCCCCAAATTCCGATCAAAAGGTATGCCATATGTGTGGTTACACAAAGTGAAGACCAAGTGAACAATGCACAATGGCTCAGAAACAGCAAATATTCAGTCAAATCTGAATTTGACAGTCCTGCAATTTTCCCCCACAAACAACCCCACAAACCATATATTTCCTCGAATCCTCACACCTTTATTCTAACGAAATTCTGTAGTTTGTTCATTCGTACCATCAATGGTGTGGGTGCAGTTTTTCGTAAAGTTCCCAGTTTTATCAGATTTTCCTAAAAAATTGAAAAAACACTCTCAAGGTAGAAATCATGCCAAACAAAGTTACCAAATATCAATCTCCCAAATGTCCTGAATCAGACGGTATGCCCTATGTATGGTTACCCCGCAAACGAGAATCAACTAGCCCACAAAGTGAGGCCAATGAAACATGGCCCAATTTACAGCAACTTTCAGATTTGTCAGACTAAACAACAACCCCCTCTATATTAGAAATACCCCCGCCCAAGAACTATATATTTCATTGGAATCTATCTACACACCTTCAGCAAACACAATGGTGTGATTCCTTTATGCTACACCAATGGTGTGGGCGCAGTTTTCATTTAACTTTCGCTTTTTTTACAGATTTTACATTCACGAAAAATTTATAAAAATACAATTCAAAGTTAAAATCCTGCAAATTTCCATGTCATTAAAAAAAACTTGTCATTATCAAATCTTCCAAATGCCCGACTCAACGGTAGCCATATGTGTTACTGACACATGGACATGGCACCAACTAGCTCAAATGGACACATGCACAAGTGTAATTACAAGAAACAAATCCAGTGCTCTGTAATGGTCATACCGCCCCCAAAACTTGGAAATGCCCCCCACAAATAAAACCCCCCACGAATATCAATCTCCACTGTTCTGAATCAAACGTATGCCCTATGTGTGGATGCACACAGAGACGTGGCCCATAGCTCAATGGGAACGCTGCACAAATCAATTACAAGAAAAAAATCAAAGTGGCTCTGTAGTTAACCGCCTACACTTTTTTCTAAGAACAGTCCCGAACATGGAATTCCCCCCCACCAACTAATATTTTTTGGAATCTACAACACACCCTTCAGCTAGTTAGGAATTCTCATACATACATGAAGATTCCAGACCCGTTGATCCAAGAACTCTGTGTTTTTGAGGTTTATGTGAAAAATAAAATAAGTGATTCAAGATTGAAAAATCCTACCTAAACCAACTTGACCAGCAAAAAAAACCCACTAAATGTCAATCTCACATATATCCTGCCTCACAAAACGGTATTGCCATATGTGTGGTGCACACAGAGACTGCCACCAACTAGCTCAATGGTACACATGCACAGTGTAATTACAGCGAAAATCAAAGTTCTCTGTAATTTCAAACAGCCCCAAACTTGGAATGCCCCCACCACTAAACCCCCCCCCCTACTAAGATCACCTCTCCCACAGGTTCTGGAATCAAACAGTAAATGCCATATCGTGGATGTACACAGAGACGGGCCACCACTAGCCCCCCCCTCAAATCTGAAAACGCAGTTCGTCCACAAGTGTTAATTACAAAGAAAAAAATCAAGTGCTCTGTAATTTCATACAGCCCCCAAAACTTGGACATTCCCCCCACAATAACCCCCCCCCCACTAAATATCACTCTCCCCATCATGTTCTGAATCAAACAGTAGATGGCCATAATGCTTGGAAGTGATGTCACAAGACTGGCCCACCACTAGCTCAACATCGGACGCACGCACAATGCAATACAGAACAAAAAAAAAATCAAAGTGCTCTGAATTTGAACAGCCCTACACTTTGTCTAAGGACACCGGCCAGAAACAGGAATTCCCCCCCACAAACTATATTTTTTTGGGAACTACACACCTTCACTACGTTACAAAGTCTTCATACATCATAGAATTCCAGACCCAGTGATCCCAAGAACTCCTGTGTTTTTTACGAGGTTTTGTGAAAAATACCATAAGATGATTCAAGGATTGAAATCCATCCTACCTAAACCAACTTGACACGCAAAAAACCCACTAACATTCAATCTCCCATAGATCCTGCATCAAACGGTAATCATTGTGTGGGTGCCCACATGAGACGTGGCACCAACTACTCAAATTGGACACATGCAAAGTGAATTACAAGAAAAAATCAAAGTTCTCTGTACTTTCAAGCAGCCCCAAAACTTGGAAATGCCCCCCACAATAACCCCCCCCCCACTAATATCACTCTCCCACATGTTCTAATCAAACAGTATGTGCCATATTCGTGGTGTAACACAGACCGTGGCCACCAACTATCTCAAATCGGACGCCCGCACAAGTGTAATTAACAAAGAAAAAAATCAAAGTGCTCTGTCATTTTCATACAGCCCCAAAACTTGGAAATTCCCCCCAAATAACCCCCCCCCCACTAAATATCACTCTCCCACTGTTCGAATCAAACAGTAAGCCATATCCCGTGGATGTACACAGACGTGTCCACCACCTAGCTCAAATCGGACTCATGCACAAGTGTAATTTCAAGAAAAAAATCCAAGTGCTCTTAATTTCAAACAGCCCGCAACACTTGAAATGCCCCCCACCAAAGACAACACCCCCACTAATATCATCTCCCCAATGTTCTGAATCAAACGTTATGGCCATGCGTGGATCCCCCAGAGACGTGGCCACCAACTAGCTCAAATGGACTCATGCACAATGCAATTACAAGAAGAATCAAGTGCTCTGTAATTTGAACAGCCTACACTTTTTTCTAATGACACGCCCAAAACATGGAAATTCCCCCCCAAACTATATATTTTGGAATCTACACACCATTCAGGCTACATTACCATGCCATCTTTCATCCATACATGAAGACTTCCCGACCCACTTGATCCCAAGAAATCCGTGCTTTTAGGAGATTTTGTGAAAAAAATAATAAGAGGACTCAATGAGTTGAAAATCCTACCTAAACCCCACTTGGCAAGTAAAAAAAACCCCCTAAAACTGCAATCTCCCACATGTCCTAATCAAACCGTAATGCCCATATGAGTTGGGTGCAAACAGGATACGGGGCCCAACCAAACACTCAATGGATCATACGCAATGCAATTACAGAAAAATAAAATGCCCGTTTTCATCGAAATCCGATCGAAATCATTGCCCGGAAAGCTTTTCCCGGAGTGATTTTTCATTCATTGCAAAGATCAATAATTTGGTGATCAGAAGTAGCAAAGACGTAGAAAAATCCTATTTGTGAATGGACTTGAGTTCATTCACAAAATTATAGTAAAAGCGTCATGCATGACCGCTTTACTATACTAGTTACTGCAGCATGATCTATCTGGAGATCACACTGCAGTACTCCATCTGGACCATACGGTAGCAGTGTACTTCCATATGGGAATACCCCCGGTGAAGGAGGAAGTTCTGTGATGTCACCGGGTCCCCATTCAAGCTTCCTCCTCCTAACTCAGTGGGACCGGCCGCTCATATGCAGGGCAGGCTTCAAGGTAGATATTCTCCGATCCCCCCTCGGATTTGGACGAAACCGAGGGGATCAAGGGACCTAAGGAGGGCAGTTTTGAATGCTTGCCCCCCGATCGCCCCTAGCAGGGGAAAAAAAAATTTGGAGGGGGGAAGCCACAGATCTATATTCACGATCTGTGGCAGTTTGTGCATTCACTGCACGATCGTGAATATACGATCTTGTCATTGAAAAGGGTTAAAGGTAGTGTACACAGATTTTTTTTTTTATATAGTTTCATTAGTGAAAACTATAATTCATCTCGAACTATCACTGTTTCAATTTTTGTTGATCTGCCCCTATTTCATTTAGATATCAATCCTGAACACTCTTACGTTTTTAGGCATTTCCTGTAAGCAGTTTTGGCTGTAGCTGGAATGGTTTTTGACAGTGGTGTGCTGTCTACATACACATATATATCCATAATTGATCTTTGGATGTGGGCCAAATAGTCAGGTCGTGGTCAGAGCCTGAGCAAAACAAGTATTGTATTGAAGGCATGCAGCTACACACCACCTCAGAAGTAAGGCTACTTACATGTATTTATTCAAGATTAATATGGCTGCAAGTAATTTTTCCATTCAGTATCCATACACTTTAAATCCCCAGTCTTTTTAAATAAGTACTGAAATAGGGAACCTACACTCTGATCCCAACTATCACTGGGACAAGGAGGGTTTGGGGGTTCCCCCCCCCCCCCCACCCCCCCCCCCCCCCCCCCCCCCCCCCCCCCCCCCCCTCCTGGTTTTATATAGACCCAGACGGAGAAATTCACAGAACAGTTTTAGAATGTTCTTCTCTGCAGACTACTAACTGCTTAACCACTTTTCTGCCACAAGCTCATACAAAGTTTTTTTATTTTTTACTTATTTTGCATTATAATAATTCCCTTGCCATTTATAATTGTACAAGTCACAGGCTGAAGAGCTTTTTTATCCACGGCAGGGAACTCCTAGTTGACTTTAGCAAAACACTGTAAGGGACTTATTATTTCTTTAATACATAAGGTTTCATTATTTAAATAAAATGGTGTTTTTTTGGGGTCCTTGTTTTATTTAACATATTACCCCTTCCCCAACACAAATACTGCCACTCGACAAAAAAAGGATTTTACTAATTTAACTTTAACTTATATTATACAGCGCACAGACCTGAATGTATTTTATAAGTGCAACCAAACCACCGGCATTCATTCCATTCAGTGAATAATAAGCATTGTGGTTTGAGGAATCATGTAATTTTAGAAGACTGTTGGAAATTGATTGAAAATAGCTTTGCTATATTTTGGGAACATATGTTTGTGTGTTTTGAAATGAGTGGGCCCTAAAATTGTTAATGATGGGTAGAGATGTCGGAACTTCCGCAAAATCCGGTCCCTCGAGGATCCGCAATTTTTCGGAAATTTTGAAAATTCGAAGCTCCGCGAGCTGACCCATTAAACCCCTTAAATGAAAATCCTCGAAAATACAAGAAGTCCTCGTATGTTAAAAATTTTTTCAAATATACGTATTTTCCCCCCGCATTTTTCCGAAATCGTAACACCCTTGTAATTCAATTCAAATTTTTTCGAAATAGTATTTTCATGCTTTTCGAAATACAGAAATCCTCTAATTTTAAAAAATTTCGAAAACGTGGTTCTGAAAGTTCGAAGGCAGAAACCTGAAACAAATTTGCGATATCCTCCGTTCACGAATGAGGTAAATCCACGCGGCTTCGGGTTCGGACTGGGCCATCACTAATGATGGGAATGATTATGTGTTTTTCGGTGGCCGATTTGTATTTGGCGGCGGGTTGGGGGAGGGGCAATCTCCAAAATTTGCATCAGGCCCATAGGTCCGTAGCTACTCCACTGCATAACAGCAAAGAGTTTATGCGATCCACTAATATGGTACAGTGATAGCTGAAGATTATAGTTTCCAGTAATGGTGGGCATTTTAAAATAATACATGTCAGGTGTACATTAAAAGTGAAACATTAAAAACACCTGAACAAATCTCAGCACCTTAAATTGTTTAGTGGCTGGATAAAGAAACACAGGAATAGGAAATTTCTGCCTAGTAGGGATGTTCCCTAGTGGGATGTTCTCTAGCTCTGTGTTGCAGGGTTCTGATGACCCCCAGCTAGTGATCTAAAGGGTGTGGAGTCAAACATCAATACTTGATTCTGTGTGTGTTGGTTTTCTGTAAAACCTCTACTCCAGTTTAACCATTCTCCCGACATCTACCAAGCAGTCCAAGAACGCCATTTTGTTGTTTTTTATCTATATCCGTGTAAATCTGATGCCTTGTACCACAGGCCATTATGTGTTCTGTTGAAGGCTTGTACTTGCTTAGGACATAATGTCCCCTGTCTTCTTGAAACCGCAACAACCATCCAAGTGCATCCAAAAGGCCCAATAACAAAATATAAGAGGAGCAACATCATATACTGTATGCAGTGAGGTGTTAAGTGCTCTGCTAGCACAGAAAAGAAGATGCCTAGGGTCATCCACGTAACCTGTATCTTCAGGAAAAGGGACTCGCTTAAAAAATGGCAATAACTTGGCCAAAGAACGATGGTTCAAAGATTGGTAATGTAGGCTTATATTCCTGGCTCCTGTCAGGGCCATCTACCATGAGGCACTAGTGAGACATGTGCCTCGACTCCTCCCTGGACGAAAGAACCCACGGAGGCAGATCAGTCCTCCTGTCTTCCATGTACAATGCTGTTTTAAAAAAAAAAACCCTTACTCGGGCGTTCCTATAACAACTCTTAGGCCACTATCTACACCCCTAACACCTGGCTGTGTGATATGCTAATTGGGAGTTTATCCAGGGTCATAATAGCCACAGATTCTTGTACAAGTCCTCTGAATTGAGAAGCCATTCGGATTACTAGCGACCGCTTCAAGAACTACCATTTCAAGTCCAGTTGATCTAATTGAATACAACAGATATACCATGCCCTGGATGAATGAGAACTTTCACAAAATCATTTCTAATCATTTTGGGGAGAAACCCTCAAACTTGTACGGCAATATGAAAGACAGCAAGGACAATTGGCAGACTACAGAAACCACCTGCGATTTAACCTCCGATGTCAACAACAAGGCTAGTACCTGCAGTATCTCTTGGATTCCACGGTTAAAGGCATCAGACCAAACAGATACTGCAAAAGGCTCAAACCCAGCTCCTAGTGAACGGGTACGACAGACCATTTTACAGTCTGATGCTTTGATGCACAACATTCGTCAACAGAACAGAACCTGGCCTCACAGCTAACCTGTGTCCATCTGGTAAAGAGTGTGAGTTCACACCAAACAAGCACAGCTTTCCTCAGCACTGTAGGGCAACACAAAGGCACCAGCACAAGTTCTCTATTCGTCTCCCAGAACAGCCCCAAAGGGAACAACTACTTGGATACAAAAGAGGGAAGTGTCCTTCATCAAACAAGAGGAATGGTGAGAAACTTGTCTAACAGGACCTGACCCAGCCCAGAAATGGAAGTCCTTGGTAGGCTTGAATTTTGCATCACCCCTAACAGCCTCCCTGTGGTGGATATTATAGCAGCACAGAACCGCCCAAGCCTCTATCCACAGTAATAGGGTCTCACATAGTGAGGCAGAACACTTCGCCTTAAGTATCTGCAGCCTTGCCAGTTCTAAAACTCCTTCATCTAACCTGACTACACAGGAAAGAAGAGCCTTAACATCCCGTGCAAGAAAGATCAGGTACACCATTCTAACTTCTAACCGGCAGACAAGGGAAGATGCACAAGTGGTACTCAACACCTCAGACTACCATGATTAAGGGTGAACCATGCTCCTGGCCGATACACACATATTAGGCTTTAACAAGGGATCCCACCAGCCGTTACAGAAAGAGTCATAGACTTACTAAAAACATCTTCAAAAGGATACGCCCTTGAACCACCGAGCAATGTAATCATCCGCCTCTACCCTACCCCCCCCTACCCCGGTGAGGCACATCCCTGCATATATGGCCTCCAAAGATACCTAAGGAAGGGGCCCACTAAGACCTATAGTCAGCAGCATCACTTCGGTAAACATACAAGGTGCCAAAACTATCTAGCTTAACATCTTAGGACTCTTTGGTGGGAAGTTCTAAGCATCACATCAGAAACTCTCAGATTTTCAACCAACAAGATTGAAGATATAGTACTCGGTGGTAGAAAGAAACTAATGGTGTCCTATGATGTGACATCCTCTCTTCACTTGTATACCCACCAAGAGGCCTGTTGACATGGTGAGAAAACGGCTGGGCCAGACAGCACTCTTACCAGCAGAACTGATCCTCAACCCAGAACATGTGTTTCCTTGTTGTACTGTGCTGCAAATACCACCTATTTCAAATACCGGGACTAAGTTCATAAGCAAAAACATGGCTGTCCTATGGGTCTCCAGTTTCACCTATGTGGCCAACCTTTTAAATGGAGGAGGTAGAAACACAAGGCGCTTAATACTTTCGGGCAATAACCCTAGCCCTGGTTCAGAGTATGTTGATGACACCTGGGTTAAAATCCACCAGAAGGAAGTACAAAGCTTTCCAGAACACATTAATGCGTGGAACCAAAACATGAATTCACAAGGAAGAGGTACAACACAAACTGGCTTTCTTGGACTTGCCTTGGTAGACGTTAGGAAATGGTCAAACTGGAGTAGAGTTTACTGAAAACGCACCACACACAGATCAGTAATTTGATGTTTGCTCCCACCACCCTTTAATCACACCTGGGGGTCATCAAACCCTGCAATCACAGAGCCGAGACATCCCACGAGCACAGAGCGAAGCTACAAGAAATGAACCATCTCATAGGAGGCCCTTAAACTTGTGGCTATCCATACTGGGCCCTTTTGTCAAAAGACTTCAAGGAAATAAAAGAACATGAATATCACAGTGACAGGTACAAGCAAGACAGGAGGAAGAACTGGTCAATTCCCAATGTAGCATGGTACGCCGAGAAAGTAAAGAAGATTTCAAAAACATTGTATCCCTGTCTGCTTTAAACGAACAACACACGACGGCAGCATTGGTACAGAACATCCGAAGACCCCATAACCAACACAAGAAAAGCGCCACATATATATGCAGTGCAGTGCAGTGAAGATGCTCGGATTGTATGTGGGGGAGACCAAACAGCAACTGCATCAACGTATGGCCTAGCCACAGAGAGCCAATTCCCTCGGTTCTGGACTCAGCCTGTATCTGCATCTTAAGTATAATGCATACCTTTGAATATTGTTAATGTTTAACATACTGGCGAAGGAACGTGACTGTTCAGAGAGGTTTAAGGAGGCCATTTATGTGAAATAAGAAACCAAGCTAAATAGAGGTTGGTGGGTTCGACACCACTTGTCTGCCATGTACAATGCGTTTTAACACCTTACTCCTCTGGGCGTTCCTATAACACCTCTTAGCCACTATTCTAATCCACCCCTAACACCTGGCTGTTATAATGCTAATTGGGGGGATTTTCCAGGGTACTAATAGCCCCAGATCTTGTACAAGTTCATTCTGAATTGAGAAGCCAGTCGGATGACTATCGAAACGTCTTCAGTAACTACATTTCAAGTCCAGGTTGATCTAATTGAATACAACAGATCTACCATGACCTGGATGAATGAGAACCTTCACAAGCACAGATCAGCGTGGTAAAAAAAGAATCCTCAACTACTGGCCATCACTTGTGATGATGTGCGTGCGAGAACTGGTAAATGCCTAATGGTCACTGTTATGTGGTGTTGTGCTTGCCTGCTCTCACGGTCCTGCCCAATTAAGAACCGCAGGCCTTTGACACACCTCACCCGAAGAGCATAGAAAAGGATTTCTGGACCCAGGAGTGCCACCGTTAAAAGGTATGCACAGTCCATAGTTAATCGTTAGCACAAGCCCCGAGCCATGACCATATAATACCGTTAACGGACGCCCTCCCTATCAAAGACTTCTCTGTATAGTGGAGGGGCTAGGGTATTTGGTCACAGGGGTGCTGGGAGATATTGTATGGGTCGCTGTATGGGAGAGTTTAGGGTACGTACGTGGTCATGGGGGGTCGGAGATATTGGTGATGTGGTCTCTGTATAGGGAGAGGTAATCCTGTTTGCACCCCAGGACAATGGCTGTCGGCTTTCAAATCCTTTATACTAACAAAGTATGGGCATATCCTACTGTATTGTACAGTTGTCCCATGTATGGCACAGGCTATAAAATAATTAATTTTGATTTGAGCAACAAAAAACCTGAAAGAGCAAATATGGTAGTGCAACACAAGCTGTTTAGAAAGGGATGTAATATCTGTTTCTCGTAATTTTACATTATTGCTATTGAACTGTCTAGGAATTTTAAATACCTATTATAGCAAGGTCAAAATTTGTTAATTTAAAACACGCCCATCAACAACACCCCCCCACTGACAAATCCACACCACTTTAACTTGGCGTGGCGCCCTTCATGCGCCGCCGAGATCAAAAAACTAGGTTTTGGGGATAATTAAGGTTAGATTTAATTTTTATTTTGGGGGTGGACACATGCTTTAAGGTGCGTTACCGTCTGCAGTTCCATAATGTTCTGCAATGTTGCAGCTAGAGATGGACTGATTTTCATTCCTTTTTCGGATTTACGGATCTCTGGAAAATTATTGAACATCCGAAAACGGAATATACTTCTGACTCGGAGCCATTTTCATACTATTACTAATGTTCAGGGGCATTTTTCAAAAATATCCTTGAAAATTTGATGATCCTCAAAAATCATGATCGTGACACTACCTTTCGGATTATCGAACATTCAGCTATTTTTAAGAATTATTGAAAATGGGCTCCGTGTCCTGACATCCAAACAACCCGTCGATCAATTCCAGACTTAACATTTCAGATTTTTGTAACCGAGTAGGTTCTGACATGGGGACCCGGGTCCAAACTCTAGTTGCATACTAGTCCCCATCCCATCTCTGTGCAGACTATCCCATCCCATCTCTAGTTTGCCGACTAGTCCAATCCCTCTCTAGTTTGGCGACTAGTCCCATCCATCTCTAGTTGTTCAGACTAGTCCCATCCCATCTCTAGTTGCAGACTAAGTCCCATCCCTCTCTAGTTGCAGACTAGTCCCATCTCCATCTCTAGTTGCATACTAGTCCCCATCCCATCTCTTGTTTGCATACTAGTCCCATCCCATCTCTAGTTGCAGACTAGTCCCATCCCATCTTTATTGCCAACTAGCCCATCCCTCTCTAGTTGCATACTAGTCCATCCCATCTCTAGTTGCATACTAGTCCCATCCCCACCCTCTCTAGTTTGCATACTGTCCCATCATCTCTAGTTGCAGACTAGTCCTATTCCATCTCTAGTTGCAGACTAGTACCCCATCCCCATCTCTAGTTTGCGACTAGTCCCAATACCAACTTCTAGTGTGCAACTAGTCCATCCCATCCTAGTTGCATACTAGTCCCATCCCATCTCTAGTTGCATACTAGTCCCATCCCATCTCTAGTTGCAGACTAAAGTCCCTCCCATCTCTAGTTGCAGACAGTCCCATCCATCTCTAGTTGCAAGACTAGTCCCATTCCCAACTCTAGTTGCAGGACTAGTCCCATCCATCTCTAGTTGCAGACTAGTCCCATCCCATCTCTAGTTGCAGCTAGTCCCATCCCATCTCCAGTTGCAGACGAGTCCATCCCATCTCTAGTTGTCAGACTAATCCCCTCCACTCTAGTTGCCAGACTAGTCCCCTCCCATCTCTATTTGCAGACAGTCCCATCCATATCCATTTTTGCAGCTATTCCTCCCCATCTCTAGTTGCCGCCTATCCATGCCCATCTCTAGTTGCAGCCTAGTCCCAGCCCATCTCACGTTGCAGACTATCCCATCCATCTCTAGTTCAGACTAGTCCCATCCCAGCTCTAGTTGCGACTAGTCCATCCCACTCTAGTTGCAGACTAGTCCCATCCCATCTCAAGTTGCAGACTAGTCCCATCCCCATCTCTAGTTGCAGACTATAGTCCCATCCCATCTCAAGTGCAGACTAGTCCCATTCCCATCTCTAGTTGCAGACTAGTCCCCTCCCATCGTCAAGTTGCAGACGAGTCCCATCCCACAGCTCTAGTTGCAGACTAGTCCCCATCCCATCTCTTGTTTGCAGACTAGTCCCATCCCCATCTCTCGTGGCCGACTAGTCCCAGCCCATCTCCGTTGCAGTCTAGTCCCATCCCCTCTCAATTGCAGACTAGTCCCATCCCATCTCCTATTCAGACAAGTCCCATCCCATCTCCAGTTGCAGACTAGTCCCATCCCATCCAAGTTGCAGACAGTCCCATCCCTCTTCTTTCAGACTAGTTCCCATCCATCTCAAGTAGCAGACAGTCCCATCCCATCTCTAGTTTGCATGACAGTCCCCTCCATCTCTCTCTAGTTTGCATACTTAGTCCCATCCATCTCTAGTTGCCGACAGTCCCATCCCATCTCAGTTGCAGAGCTAGTCCCATCCCATCTCCTAAGTTGCAGACATCCCATCCCATCTCTAGTTGCAGACTAGTCCCATCCAATCTCTAGTTTTCAGACTATTCCCCTCCCATCTCTAGTGCAACAGCCATCCAGCTCTAGTTCAGACTATCCCATCCCATCTCTAGTTTTGCAGACTAGTCCATCCCATCTCAGTTGCAGACTAGTCCCATCCCATCTCTAGTTGCAGACTAGTCCCATCCTCTCTATTGCAGGACGTATTCCCCATCCCATCTCAAGTTGCCAGACTATCCCACCATCTCTAGTTGCAGACTAGTCCTGCTCATCCCTCTCTAGTTGCAGACTATCCCCTCCCATCTCAATTGCAGACTATCCCATCCATCCTCTAGTTGCAGACAGTCCCACATCCCATCCTCTATTTGCAGACTAGTCCCGCATCCCATCTCTAGGTGCAGACTATCCCATCCCATCTCAAGTTGCAGACTAGTCCCATCCCCATCTCTAGTGTGCAGACTAAGTGCCCCATCCCATCTCAGTTGCAGACTATCCCATCCCATCTCTAGTGGCAGCTATCCCATCCATCTCTAGTTGCCGACCCTATTCCCCATCCCTCTCTAGTTGCAGACTAGTCCCATCCCATCTCTAGTTGCAGACTAGTCCCATACATTCTAGTGCAGACTATCCCATCCCATCCTCTAGTTGCAGACTATCCCACCACTCTGTTGCCTAGTCATCCTCCTCTTCAAAGTTGCAGACTAGTCCCTCCCATCTCTAGTTGCAGACTAGTCCCATCCCATCCTCAATTGCGACTAGTCCCCATCCCATCTCAGTTGCAGACTAGTCCCCTCCCCTCTCTAGTTGCAGACTATTCCATCCCATCTCTTAGTTGCATACTATTCCCATCCCACTCGCGTTGCAGACTAGTCCCAATGCCCATCCCATCTCTAGTTCAGACTAGTCCCCTCCCATCTCAAGTTGTCCGACTAGTCCATTCCCCATCTCAGTTGGCAGACTAGTCCCCTCCCATCTCTAGTTGCAGACAAGTCCCATCCCATCTCCTATTGCAGACTAAGTCCCATCCCATCTCTAGTTTGCAGCTAGTCCCATCCCATCTCAAGTTGCAGACTAGTCCCATCCCATCTCAAGTTGCAGACTAGTCCCATCCCATCTCTAGTTTTGCAAGACAAGTCCCATCCATCTCTAGTTGCAGACATCCCATCCCATCTCAAAGTTGCCAGACTAGTCCCATCCCCATCTCTATTTCAGACTTAGTTCCCATCGCCATCTCAATTGCGACTATTCCCTCTCCCACTTCGAGTGCAGACTAGTCCCATCCCATCGCAGTGTGCATACTAGTCCCCCCATCCCATCTCTAGTTGCAACTAGTCCCATCCCATCTCAGTTCAGAACTAGTCCCATTCCATCGCTAGTGCAGACTAGTCCCATCCCATCCTCTTGTTGCAGACTAGTCCCATCCCACCTCTAGCTAGTTCAGACTAGTCCATCCATCTCTAGTTCAGACTAGTCCCATCCCCATCTCGAGTTTGCGACTATTCCAGCCCCAGCTCATCGTTGCAGACTAGTCCCCATCCCATCTCCTAGTTGCAGACTAGTCCCATCCCATCTCAGTTGCAACTAGTCCCACCCATTCTAGTTGTCAGACTAGTCCATCCCATCGTCACGTTTGCAGACTAGTCCCACATCCCAATCTCTATTTTGCCGACTAGTCCATCCCATCTCTCTATTGCAGACTAAGTTCCCATCCCATCTCAGTTGCAGACTAGTCCATCCCATCTTTCGGTTTTCAGACTAGTCACATGCCCTCTCCTAGTTGCGACTAGTCCCCATCCCATCTCTAGTTGCAGACTATCCCATCCCATCTCTAGTTTGCAGACAGTCCCATCCCATCTCTAGTTTCAGACTATCCCCATCCCTCTCAAGTTGCAGACTAGTCCTCAATCCCAATCTCTAGTTTGCAGACATCCCATCCGCATCTCTAGTGTGCAGACTAGTCCATTCCGATCTCTAGTTGCAGCCTAGTCCCATCCCATCTCTAGTTTCGACTATTCCCATCCCATCGTTAGTTTGCATACTATTCCCATCCCATCTTCTAGTTTGCATACTAGTCCATCCCATCTCTAGAGTTGTCAGACTAAGCCAATCCCATCTCTAGTTGCAGACTAAGTCCCATTCCCATGCTCAAGGTGCGACTAAGAGTCCCATCCCATCCTCTAGTTTCCGACTAGTCCCCTCCCATCTCAAGTTTGCAGACTGTCCCATCCAATCTTCAAGTTGCCGACTAGTCCCATCCCTCCTCTAGTTGGCAGTCCTATCCCATCCCAATCTCTAGTTGCAGACTAGTCCCTCCCATCTCTCGTTGCAGACCTATCCCATCCCATCTCCTATTGCAGACTATTCCCATCCCATCTCAAGTTGGCAGACTATTCCCCCATCCCATCTCAAGAAGTTGCAGACTATGTCCCATCCCATCTATATTTGCCGACTAGTCCCATCCCATCTCTGTTTGCCGACTAGTCCCATCCATCTCAAAGTTGCAACTAGGCCATCCCATCTCTAGTGCAGACTAGTCGCACCCATCTCAAGGTTGCAGACTATTCCCCCATCCAATCTCTAGTTGCAGACCTATCCCATCCATCTCAGTTGCATATCTCAGTCCCTCCCCATCTCTAGTTGCAGACTAGTCCCATCCCATCTCTAGTTGCAGACTAGTCCCCAATCCCATCGCTATTGCAGACTAGTCCCTCACCCATCTCGAGTTGCATGACTAGTCGCATCGCCCATCTCTACGTTGCCCGACTAGTCCCGATCCCATCTCAAGGTTGCAGACTAGTCCCACCCATCTCTAGTTTGCGACTAGCCATCCCATCTCTATTCAGACTATTCCCACGCATCTCTAGTTGCAGACTAATTCCCCTCCCATCTCTAGTTGCCAGACTAGTGTCCCTCCCATCTCTTGGCAGACTAGTCCCATCCCATCTCGATTTGCAGACTATCCCCCATCCCATCGAAAGTTGCAAAGACTATCCCCCTCCCACTCTAGTTGCCGACTATTCCCATCCCCATCTCTGAGTTTGTCGACTAGTTCCAATACCCATCTCTAGTTGCAGACTCGTCCCATCCCATCTCTAGTTGCAGACTAGTCCCATCCCATCCTCAAGTTGCAGACGAGTCCCATCCCATCTCTAGTTGCAGACAAGTCCCCTCCCATCTCTATTGCAGACTAGTTCCCATCCCATCTCAAGTTGCAGACTAAGTCCCATCCCATCTCTAGTTGCAGACTAAGTCCCATCCCACTCAGTTGCAGACTAGTCCCATCCCATCTCTGTTGTCCGACTAGTCCCCCTCCATCTCTAGTTGTCAGACTGTCCCATCCCATCTCTAGTTGCGACTATCCCCATCCCTCTCAAGTTTCAGACTTTCCCCCCATCTCTAGTTTGCAGACTGTCCCTCCCAGCTCTATTGCAGACTAGTCCCATCCAATCTCTAGTTGAGACTAGTCCCTCCCACTCTAGTTGCAGACTAGTCCCATCCCATCTCCTAGTTCGCAGACTAGTCCCCATCCCCCATCTCTAGTTGCAGACTCGTCCCATCCCATCTCAATTGCAGACTAGTCCCCATCCCATCTCTAGTTTCAGACTAGTCCGCATCCCATCTCAAGTTGGCAGACTAGTCCCCATCCCATCCTAGTTGCAGACCTCCCCATCCCATCCTTAAGTTTGCAGACAGTCCCATCCCATCTCTAGTTTCAGACCTAGTCCCATCCCATCTTCTAGTTGCAAGACTAGTCGCATCCCATCTCAAGTTGCAGACTAGGTCCCATCCCATCTCTAGTTGCAAGACTAGTCCCATCCCATCTCAATTTGCAGACTAGTCCCATCCCCTCTCTAGTTGCAGACTAGTCCCATCCCATCTTAGTTGCAGACTATCCCATCCCATCTCTAGTCAGCCATTCCATCCCATCTCTAGTTGTGCCGACATCCCCATCCCATCTCTAGTTGCAGACTAGTCCCATCCATCTCAAGTTGCAGACTAGTCCCATCCATCTCTAGTTGCAAGCCTAGTCCCCATCCCAGCTCCTAGTTGCAGACTAGTCCCCCAGCCCCCCATTCTAGTTTGCCGACTAGGTCCCAATCCCATCTCTAGGTTGCAGACTAGTCCCATCACCATCTCAAGTGCAGACTAGTCCCATCCCATCTCTATTTGCAGACGAGTCCCATCCAATCTTCTAGTTCCAGACTAGTCCCATCCCATCTCTATTTGCAGACTAAGTCCCATCGCGCATTTCTAGTTGCAGACCAACAGCTAACCATGTGTATTGCGAATCGTTATGTTACCTAGGGGACCCTTTCCGCAGTTACATTGGCAGGTAAGACATTTTCTTAACTCCTATATATGACATGATTTTGGTTAGCCTGACATTTATCAGCATGAAGGCAGCACTAACCTTCTAAATAAGCTAATGGGTATGCACTATTGCTGGGGACCTTTTGGCTTACTGGAAAGTATGGAATGTCACTGTACCGCTCACACAATATAACCTTCATGTGTTTTTGGTAATTTTACCAACTCCATCCAGAGTAATCAGTAGTCGCTTAATTATTCCAATAACACAGGTTCCCCCACGCACACTACTGAAAGGAGGCAAACGTTCTTACATTCCCACCCTCAATGGGAACTAACCAAATCCCCTAATAAACACCCAATGTGATCAATTTAAAAGTTATCTCCACTGCCCAAAATTAAAACACATAATTCTTTTAATGAAGAACGGAGCTATGTCTTACGGTGGGGTCTATAATGATATACATACAGGACCGGTGGTATATGTAAATGTGTGGTGCTATCCTCACTATTACCATTTAAATGTCCATCACAATAATATAAAGTATACACTGACTTACATTAGGTCCACATGCAAATATGCAACTTATCTAAATAATAAACTTATTTTACAGAGCTGAGATCCATTTTACTATGGGAATTATCAAATGGGAGCTTCAAACCACAACTCCCTGTGACTGCTAAGGGGCTCTTCCCATGTGTGAATACTGAGGAATTGGTAATGTCAGTATAACATGCCAATGATTGTGCTGTTTTGTAAAACAGGTGACAGTCCTTAGCCAATCAAAAGTGTATGCTACACATGATGATGTATATGTATGAAAGAGGATATAAAGGAAAAACTTTGCATACACCGCCCATTTCTCTAGGTAAGCTGGGAGTAAGAATATGTGTTAATATGTCGATTATTACGGCAATGCTATATAATTGAATAAGCTGTGAGGTACCTTCTGTTATAAGAGGGTATATTTCATTTTAACCTCTGTGGGGAGCTTTTTAGCTTATTTCACCCCCCTCACTGACTTTAACCTATAAAGCTAATCAGTATGCTGATGCTCCGAAGTCCCTCCCCCCACTAGCCAAGCTGTAAAATGTGGCACTTGCTGTGGTAATTACAATAAGTATGAAAGTATAAAAGTTTTTGGATACTCAGGTTGCCCCAATGTGCTGTTTAGTTTGGAAAACTGTACATGAAGCATCACAACCTGCAGCTTTATTCCCTTCGTCCCCACAAAATTTAATTGCTAAAAAAATTTAAATCTCAATAAAAGTAGAGTTTTTTAAAAAAATCACGCAATTTCAACTCCTGCTGAAATTGTTGTTTTTTTTGTAGTCAATTTCGCTTTGGTGTCCACATCCAATTTGTGGGATGGCACACAAGGAAAAATTCCAAAAACCCTTACTACTTAGTAGCTGTCTTTCACCCTGACTCAAGACATGGTTACTTAAGTTGAAGATAACTTACTGCCTCTTGCGTGGTTGGTCTGCCTCTTGCGGTTTTCCACCTTCATCATTCCCCTTAAATTTCCAACCAATAATAATCAATAGCAGCTCCATTGGATCGTTCTATAATTAAACGTTTCAATCGTCGTTCAATACTCCCCCTCCTTCCCCATTAAGGCCGAGGCTACACTACAATGCACCAAATGGCGCCCACAATCGGCGCGTGGTATTGCACTAATTTTGTGCAGGTATCTTTGTGCGTTTTTGGCGTTCCCGCATGTTTTATACATGTTGATTGTTTGGCCGTTTTTTCATTACGGAAATGCATGTCGTTACGCACCAAATTGTGACCTATCATTACCAAAACGTGAACAGACGCACATCGCATGCACATCGGAAATATCCGCATGACATTTTCGCTATTGGTTCTATGTTAGAAAGAGGGATCACGATTGGTTATATGTTAGAGAGGGATCACTATTGTACTGTGTTAGAGAGGGATCACTATTTGTAAATGTGTTTAAGAGTGATCACTATTGGTCAATTGTTAGAGAGGAATCCACTATTGGTCCATGTGTTAGCGAGGAATCACTATTGGTCCCTGTGTTAGAGAGGAATCAAACATGGGTCAATGTTTTAGAGAGGGATCACTATTGGTAAATGTGTTGCGAGGGAATCACTATTGGTTAATATGTTAGAGAGGGATCACTATTGGTAAATGTTTTAAGAGGGATCCTAATGGGTCAATGATGTTCGAGAGGGATCCACTATTGGATCAATGCTGTTAGGAGAGGAATCACTATTGATCAAATGTGTTAGAGAGGGTCACTATTGGTAAATTGTTTGTTAGAGAGGGATCCCTAGTGGTCAATGTGTTAGAGGGGATCACATTGGTCAATGTGTTAGAGAAGGGTACTAGTTAGAGTCATGGTTAGAGAGGGTCACTATTGGTGCAATGTTCAGAGAAAAAAAAGGAATCACTTATTGGTCATGTGTTAGAGAGGGATCACTATTGTAATGTTGTAACAAGGATCCTATTGGTTAATTTGTTTACAGACTGAATCACTATTGGGTAAATGTGTTACAGAGGGATCACTATTGGCTACTGTGTTAATTACAAGAGGGATCACTATTGTCAATGTGTTAGCGAGGGGTCACTATTAGTCAATGTGTTAGAGATGTATCACTATTGGGTCAATGTGGTTAACAGTGAGGATCACTATTGGTCCGCTATGTTGTACCGAGGATCACACTATTGGTAAATTTGTTACAGAGTGATCACTATTGGTAAATGTGTTACAGAGGGATCCACTAGTGGGTAAATCTAGGTCCTATGTAAGAACTAACGATCCCTGTCATGTTTGTTCCAATCTTATTACATTTTATCAGTTTTAGGACACAGGGTCATGGCTTCTAATGGACGATTGCTTAAATAATTTAATAACATTAAAAAATCCACTTCATTGTCTCAGAGAATGGGCATGGAGATGTTTTTCCTTTCAGTCCCCCCCTAGCATATAAGTGGGATAGCAACCATTAGATCTCCAGATGGTTGAAAACTCAACTTCCAGCATCCTCTACAAGCCCTATGTAGTTAAAGGGCATTTCCACCCCCAAAACTATAATCCCCCCCCCCATACTGACTACTTTGGCCCCACCAATGTAGTGTAGTGTAATCCTACCTCACATCCCAGCTCCATAGTGTTCTCCTGAGTCCCCCCCCATTCACTATATCCCTTCATTCACTATATCCCTTCATTCACTATCTCCTTTCATTCACCATATCCTTTTTATTCACCATCTCCCCTAACTTCTTATCTTCCTTTAAGTGCCAGTGTTTTTTAATCAAATTATTTTTCCCTTATTCTTTTGTATATTCTAAAAGGATTTTTGGTATTTCACTTATTTATCCTTTTCATTTCTGTTTCCAATAGTGTTGCTCTTTCCCTTTCATCTTCCTTTCCCTTGCTTTTTCCACAATGTTTTGGTCAAAATTATCTAAAAATCTCCTTTTAATTCTTTTAAACACAGACAGCTCCTACTCTTCACTTTTCTGGACTTTCAGAAGGCACTACAGGACAACCATAAGGAGCTGAGGAGAAAGGAAATTATTTTTTAACACTACACAGTGGGGCCAGCACCGAGGCAAATTTTGGTTTTGGGGGTGGACATGTCCTTTAAGACATGTAATAAAATCCTCTACTGTTTCTCTAGGAACATCTAATCCTATATAATAATAACAGGCTTAACTGGCTAGTATTAAAATAAAATTGTCAATAAAGCTACACCATATTTTCCCATGCTAAGTTTATTGATAATTATTATTTTTAACATTATTAAATGTTCCTTCTCCTATTTTCATATAAACCCTCATAGTCTGGTGCCAGCGGGGTTCTAATGGACATTGTACTCTTTTTCAAATTTAAAATAATTTTTCTTAAATACAAATAATGTACATTTACCAAAGACCTCAATCATATAATTATTTTCAGTGCCTTGTCTCTTCTTCATGCAAGGGTACACACAGAGACATGGCCAGAAAATAGCTCCAAAGAACCCAGATCATACCTTTGGGGCTATTTGCTCTAAGGGCAGCTAAGTATTTTTTAAGCAAAAAATACCCATTTACTGTGTAAACATTAAACTAGATATTTTGGAAAATAAATAGCTCCAGCTACTGTACATATTGATGTCATTCTTTCATTTATATATACATAATATTTTCGAAGATGTAATAGCCTCGAACGGTCGAAAATCTTTAAAAATACGATCGGAAACTCGAAAGTGGTCTCCGGTCTATTTTAAGGATTTCGTACAGACAAAGAATATCTAAATCATCGAAAATAGCTCTGTACATTTCAAAATCTTCGAAAATTTGTCCATTTTCGATCTTCGGGATTTTCGGATTTGTATGGAATCTTTCGAGTTCAGAACCGAGGGGTTTCCGTGTCGGATCCAGGTTTGTGTCAGACCCTGATCCCATTTCTAATGACATGCTTCTACAAGCATGTCATCATCATTGGCCGAAGTCACCGACTGAGTGGAGGATGCAGCCTAACCGAGCCAACTTCGTAAAGAGGATAAGAGATAGAAGGTGATCCCAGTGGTGAGGACCTGGCGGTTTAGGTCCTCACCCTGTGTACTACCTACACACACGGAGGACAGTGGTTTAGTTGAGTATAGTTGTCCTTTAATGCAAGTGCAAACTTTTTTTCTGAACACCTTTCCTGGGAAACAAATGCCATACATATATTTTTGGAATAAACATACCTTTAGCTACATTAGAGTAGGAATTTTTAGTTCAAGCATGTTGGATTCTTGACACAGTTCTTCATAGAAATTAGCACTTTTGGCATATTTTTATAAAAATTAAGAAAAAAAAAAGAAAATCTTAAGTTAGAAATTGATCCCAAAGCTTCAGCACATATTAATAAAAACACAAACAGGAAATGTAACATAGGACACTTATGCCCAAAATAGTGCAAAACCTAAAAGTAATATTGGGATAGCATGGATTTTTTTTGTGCTTTGAAGGGCCTGCATTATTTCTGGTACTTTGCATCGAATTCAAAAAGCATTTGTACAAAATTTAACACTTTTTGAATGGGGCCTGTGAAAAAATACCATGGTCATGGTATATCTGTTACATTCAATTAGATCAACTGGACTTTAAGTTTAGTTCTTGAAGACGTTTCGCTAGTCATCCGACTGGCTTTCTCAATTGAGAAAGCCAGTCGGATGACTAGCGAAACGTCTTCAAGAACTAAACTTCAAGTCCAGTTAATCTAATTGAATACAACAGATATTCTTTGTAAAATGTTTCACTTTTAGAAGAGTTTCTGAAAGAATTAAAGAAACGAAAATGCAAATAGTAAAATCAAGTCCAAAAGCACAAGACACATAAAAAAACGAAATCTTTATCTTCATATGTCCTGAATGAAACCCGCTTGTATTAAAATTCAAAGTAGGCTAAACCATAAGGACCATTACAGCTAAACATTTCAGCCCCCTGATTGAAATTAGTTTTATATTTTTTACATTAAACAAAATTTGCAATACTTCTGAAATTATAACAATAAATATTTTCAGCTACATAGTGGATTAGATAGAGTTCGGATAGAATGAAATTTAAACTACATTATCACATCCACACCTCAATTTCGGTTGAAAATCTTTGGACATGTCAGTAATTTCTCCTAAAATATGAGGCCACGTTGCCTCTGCTATAGTCTATCAGTATATAATGCACTAGAAAATGTATTATTATAAAGGGCATGTCCACCCGCAAAACAAGGGACCATATCCCAATGCAAGTTCCTCTGTCCACTGTGAATAACCCAAACTTATCAAGAAGAACTACTCGAGGTACCTCCCAGGCATCCAATCCCTTCTGGCCACCTCATTGCCAGATAGACAATACTAAGGAATAAAGAAAGTAGGGCTGTCCAGTCGTTTATATTTTTCACAAAAGAAGGTAATCCCTCTTTATTGCAGTTACACCCACAACAAGGCTAGCGACTGAACGTTGTTGTGTTGGTGTAACTGCAATAAAGAGGATTACCCCTTGTAATTAAAAACGACTGGACAGCCCTACTTTCTTTATTCTCTAAACTTATCAAGCTCATCTATTTTCTATTCCATGATGTCCCTTTTTTATATGGGATTTCAAAATTCAAATGCATATTCCAAATGATGCCTTACCATCATAAAAGAGGAAAAATAATATTTATCACTCTTGAATCTAAACCCCTCTCTATAAACAATATTGTCTTGTAAATTCTGTTGGCATGAAGTAGGTAAAATCCTAATGATTACTTTCATCAACATTGAATCTTTCTGTACTTTACTGACATATTATACAAAACTTCGTTTTGCATCAATTGCTCAACTACTGTACTAAAGGCTCGGACACACACGATCAATTTCCGAGTGAGGAACGACCCCGGATGGCCGAGCGTTACATGCGGCGACGCCGTTTTGCCTGAAAAATCGTCTGTGTGTATGCATTCGGTCGGGGGTGTTTGTTGATCCGCCTGGCGAATGCATACACACAGACGACTTGCTCGGCTGGTCTTCCCAGGGGTCGTTCCTCGTTCAAAATTGAGCGTGTGTACGAGCCTTTAGATTTCATTCCCCACTAGTTTTTAATCTATAGCCAATACAGAGACCTTGCTCTCAATATTTACTTAAGACAGATTAATGTGGCCCTAGTACAGCTTAGTTTATACATACAGTAGTTTAGGTGGCATAATGTTAAAGGGTATCTCCACTCATAATTTTAAGGTTTAGGAATCCAGTTCTATTGGAACGGGAGGAAAGGTGCTGTGCCTTACCTTCCGTTCTCAATAAACATACCGAGACTGTGAGAAGTTTAGAAACTACCCGCCTCTCGATCGCTCCACCCGGCGCGTAGTCGGACAGGTCCCGACGGACCTTGTCTTTTATGCGCATGCGCGATCTATGCGCATAGAAGACAAGTCCGTCGAGACCTGTCAGACTAAGAGCCAGGGGAACAAGCGAGCGGTTTTTTCTTACCTTCTCACCAGTCTCCTGTATGTTTCTATTGATATCTTGGATATATAATACAAATCTTGTTTTTTTTTAATCCAACTGGTAGTTTTGTGCAATGGAGTTTCATTGTATTAACTTTATTAAGCTTTTAGTTTCTGCACCTATCCTCATTTTATCCTTATACCATTATTGCTATTATACATTCAGGGCATTTGCTTTGTCGGCATCCTCTTTAACTATCTAATCCCCATTATTAATGGCCCACATTTTTCAGTCCTCATCTTCTTACTATCATATACTTAAAGGGACTGTCAGTGGATTTTTCAATATTTGTGATTGTTAGTTTGTGTAATGCCTTCTTAGTTATTCTACATATTCTCTCCCATTTTGAAAAATCAGTTGATTTCATACGATTTCCATCCAATGTGATGGTTCTGATAGGCAAATTGGAGGTGCTCCTCTCCACAACCTGGCCACTGCAGTAAGTGTAATTAGAGACATATAGTTCCCATAAACTGGTTACATATAGTTCATAGGACGCACACTCCATATAGTATTTAAACAATACTCATTTATTAGTGCTGAAACAACATGAATGCCAAAATACACACATTATACACATTCGGGGGGTCCAACCCCCTCCTCAGGGACCCCCCGAACGTTGTGTGTATTTTGGCATTCATTGTTTTTCAGCAAAATAATGAGTATTGTTTAAATACTATATGGAGTGTGCCGTCCTATGAACTATATGTAACCAGTTATTTATACCCTTTGCTGTTCCTACTGTTGATATTAGTGAGCTGACATTTCAGGTTCTAACGGTCCTTCTTCCCAGGATGCACCACTTCCTTGGAATGTTCCTAACAGTAATTTCTACGGATTGCTGTTGGATGGGTCAAAGATGCTCAGATCTCTACTGAGCAACTGAATCAAACCCAGGCGCTGGGTCAAGGGCAAGACCATAAACGATCTCTACTAGGGGTCCTGCAAACAAAAGTCAGTATTTCGGTTAACTTTATTATACACAGACACAATGCTGAATGGGCAGGTTAGTCCTTGGGATGAAAAAATCCTGCTCTTTTCTGAAAGTATATGTATTTGCACACTGAACTTCCCCTTTAAAAAGGGCTTCATCTTTGTTCGCTCTCCTACTACTTAATATTTATTTTAACTAGCTTAATTACTTTCTTACAATCCTTCTTACAGGTTTCATACTTTCTATTCATTTTCTCATTTTAAATGCCATTCTGAACTAGATGGACGTATGTCTTTATACAACCTTCAATACTATGTTACTATGTAACTGTTATACAGACATTATGGGTAGGGTATAAAGGTTGGACTAGATGGATGGATGTCTTTATACAACCTCCAATACTATGTTACTATGTAACTGTAATACGACATTATGGTAGGTATAAGTTGGACTAGATGGACGTAGTCTTTATACACCTCCAATACTATGTTACTATGTAACTGTTAGACGACATTATGGTAGGTAAAAGGTTGGACTAGATGGACGTATGTCTTTATAACAACCTCCATACTAATGTTACTATGTAACGTTTATACAGACATTATGGTAGGGTATAAAAGGTTGGACTAGAGGGATTTAGTCTTTACAACCTCCAATACTATGTATACTATGTAACTGTTATACAGACTTATGGGTAGGGTATAAAGGTTGGACTAGATGGACGTATACCTTTATACAACCTCCAATACTATGTTACTATGTAACTGTTAGACACATTATGGGTAGGGTATAAAGGTTGGACTAGATGGACGTATGTCTTTATACAACCTCCAATCATATGTTACTATGTAACTGTTATACAGACCTTATGGTAGGGTATAAGGTTGGACTAGATGGACATATGTCTTTAACAACCTCCAATACATGTTAACTATGTAACTGTTATACACGAACCATTATAGGTAGGGTATAAAGGTTGGACTAGATGGACGTATGTCTTTATCAACCTCCAATACTGGTTATTATGTAACTGTTATACAGACTTATGGGTAGGGTATAAAGGTTGGACTAGATGGACGTATATCTATACAACCTCCAATACATGTTTTTTCCTATGTACTGTTGACAGACATTATGGGTAGGGTATAAAGGTTGGACTAGATGGACGTATTGTCTTTTAACAACACCTCCAATACATGTTACTATGTAACCTGTTTACGACTTCATGGTAGGGTATAAAGGTTGACTAGATGGACATATTCTTTATACAACCTCCAATACTTGTTACTATGTAACGGTTTTATACAGACTTTTGTGTAGGGTATAAGGTTGGACTAATGGACGTATGTCTTTATACAACCTCCATACTATGTTATTATGTAAACTGTTATACAGACATTATGTGTAGGGTATAAATGTTGACGAGATGGACGTATGTCTTTATACAACCTCCAATACTATGTTACTTATGAACGTGTTATACAGACATATGGGTAGGGTATAAAGGTTGGACTAGATGGATGTATTTCTTATACAACCCCAATACTATGTTACATGTACTATTATACGACAATTATGTGAGGGTATAAAGGTTGGACTAGATGAAACGAATGTCTTATACAACCTCCAATACTATGTTACTACTCGTACGTACTGTTATACAGACTATGGGTAGGGTATAAAGGTTGGACTAGATGGACGTATGTCTTATAAACAACCTCCAATAATGTTACTATGTAACTGTTATACAGACATTATGGGTAGTAGTAATAAAGTTTGGACTAGATGGATGGATGTCTTTTCACCTCAATACTATGTTACTATGTACTGTAATACAGACATTATGGGTAGGGTATAAGGTTGGACTAGATGACGTATGTCTTTATACACCTCCAATACTATGTTACTAGTAACTGTTATACAGACATTATGGGTAGGGTATAAGGTTGGACTAGATGGATGTATGTCTTTATACAACCTCCAATAACTATGTTCTATGAACTGTTATACAGACATTATGGGTAGGGTATAAGAGGTGGACTAGATGGACGATATCTTTATAACAACCTCCAATACTATGTTACTATGTAACTGTTAGACAGACATTATGGGTAGGGTATAAAGTTGGACTAGAGGCGTATGTCTTTATACAACCTCCAATCATATGTTACTATGTAACTGTTATACAGACATTATGGGTAGGGAATAAAGGTTGGACAATGGACATATGTCTTTATACAACCTCCATACTATGTTACTATGTAACTGTTATACAGACATTATGGTGGGTATAAAGTTGGACTAGATGGACGTATGTCTTTATACAACCTCCAATACTATGTTATATGTAACTGTTATACAGACATTATGGGTAGGGCATAAGGTTGGCACTAGATGGACGTATGTCTTTATACAACTCCAATACTAGTTACTATGTAACTGTTATACAGACATATTGTAGGGTAAAGGTTGGACTAGATGGACGTATGTCTTTATACAACCTCCAATACTATGTTATTATGTAACTGTTTATACAGACATTATGGTAGGTATAAAGGTTGGCCTAGATGGACTATGTCTTTATACACCTCCAATACTATGTTACTATGTACTGTTATACAGACTTATGGTAGGGTATAAGGTTGGACTAGATAACAATGTCTTTATACAACCTCCAATACTATGTTACTACGTAACTGTTAAACAGACATTATGGGTAGGGTATAAGGTTGGACTAGATGGACGTATGTCTTATACCAACCTCCAATACTATTGTAACTATGTAACTGTTATACAGACATCTTGGGTAGGGTATAAAGGTTGACTAGATGGACGTATGTCTTTATATAACCTCCAATACTATGTTACTATGTAACTGTTATACAGACATTATGGGTAGGGTATAAAGGTTGGACTAGATGGATGTATGTCTTTATTCAACCAACTATTTTAGTTACCTTCATATCTATAATATGGCCTGTGTTCATTAGATATTACCAGATCCAAACAAAGCCCTTTTTGAGTAGGAACTTCAACCAACTGTTCATGTAGCAAATTCAGGAACCCTATCCCTTTACTGTGTTTGGCAGCTCCACTAGTCCACATCATGTCAGGGTGATTAAATGTCCCTCATAATCAGGATGTGCCTCAAATTGCAGCCCTTTCCATTGCATATGAAAATGACTCTCCATGCTAGCTTTGGTGGCTTGTAGTCGACACCAACATAACTTTACCCCCTTCCTGGTGCTAAATTACCGCCCATATTGCCTCTGCTTAACATCTATATTGAGTTATTTTCTCTTTTTAATTTGGCTTCAACTTCTTTTTTTAACAAAATACATCCCCCTCCCCCTTTCTCTATCATGCCAAACCAAGGAGATCCTTTAAATTTACAGCCAGTGTGAAAACTATCTAACCCGTTTATGCAATACCCTTTCATCTTAGTTTTCATTTAAAGCCATTGTCTACTCCATCATCTCATTCTTTTAGCCAGCTAAGAATTGACCTCCTCCCTTCATCACCTAAGTCTAAATCTGTGGGATGGACTAGCTGGGAAGACGCGACCCTACTCTTGTGTCCCCATGGTCCCCTAGTAACCTTACAAAATAACTCTCTCCTCAACCTTCCTGCCCATTTCCACCCCCTTATACTGGCCCTATCCTGCTTGCTGTTCCCTCCAATTTGTCCAGGCTCTGAAATGCTACAATGCCCCCATTTTTTTCCCACCTTAGATTACGATGGGCAACCCACTCACACCTGATACAGACAATAGGTCCCCGAATCCCCTGAAGTTCCTATACATGTACAGGATGATCCTTTGCTTGTACCAACAAACTATCCTTCTAAATACACACACACAACAACCAATCATGTTATAAGCCCATGAGTCCATGAAACTTGGTATCCAATATGTGAATATAAATGAAAAAAATTACCGTACATCTCCACATATGAAATATTTCCGTTTTTTGTGATTGGATAATATCATACAGTCCAAAGATACTAAACATGATAAAGTTAGAAGTGATGAGTTGACTAAGAAATATAATATCTCAAGTTCCCTTTGGATATCCTCTAATCAAGTTATGGACGATACATTTTGATTTCCCGCGTTAGCTGACACTTATTTATGAAATATTACATATTCTTTACCCTGAATTATTATGAAGTTGAATGGACTTTTGAACTGACCTTTTAGCTTTGTTAAAGCAGCAGACCACCTGTGGTTCTACTTCCAAAAGTCTATTCATTCTGTGCATTTGCTGCTGGGGCAGTGAGTTTTTCACACCTATTGCCTCTTGAACGACCCCATGCTGGTTTAAACAATTAAAGAAAACTCAGCCTTTAATATACAAATGTCAGCAAGATTTGGTTAACTCCTTGCCATACTGATTGACACTGCTATTGAGGTGGGATAAATTTGAAAATTGATGCTGCAGTTACAGATATTGCCTATGGAAGTTAAAATAACACTCACATTCGCTACACACCTCACTTCCCAAAAGCTGGAACATTTAAAAAAAAAAAAAATTATTTCCTTTTCCTCTCCCAGTCCCCATAACTTGCTTAAGATTCTGCTAAAATAAAGCTGCACTGGCACTAACTCTTCCACACCCCTGTAATAGCAATATTATATCTTCCTACTCTAGTGCAGACTTGCTAATCAGCCTCTGAAATAGAAGGTAAAATGGCACTTTTACAGAAAAGTCATGGGGAGTACAAGTGTTTAGAGCAGCTTTGTATATAAAATTGCTAGTTCAGGAATTTACAGGCTGGACAAAAATGGTCACAAATGGTGCAGAAACTGAAACAAATGTGCTGTACTGACCCAAACTGCCCACTATAGCACTTTCCAAAGTACACACAACAGAAGCCTCTACTGTCCATCTGATTCCCAGTACAGTACCTGGGGGTAGTGGTACAATCCAGTAAGGATAGACATTACATAACATAACAGTACAGTACCTGGGGGTAGTGGTACAGTCCAGTAAGAATAGACTTTATATAACATAACAGTACAGTACCTGGGGGTAGTGGTACAATCCAGTAAGGATAGACATTACATAACATAACAGTACAGTACCTGGGGGTAGTGGTCCAATCCAGTAAGGATAGACATTATACACATACAGTCAGTACCTGGGGGTAGTGGATACCAATCCATCAGTGATATGACATTATACAACACCTAACAGTACGTCCTGGGAGTAGTGGTACAATCCATAAGATAGGACATTACATTACTAACAGTACAGTACCTGGGGTAGTGGTACAATCCAGTAGGATAGACATTACAATTACATACGTAAGCGAGTACCTGGGGGTAAGTTGGTACAGACCCAGTAAAGGAAGACATTACCATTACATAACAGTACAGGACCTGGGGGTAGTGTACAATCCGTAAGGTAGGACATTACTTAACATAACAGTAACAGTCCCTGGGGTATTGGGTACAAATCCATGTAAGGATAGACATTACAATTAACATAAGAGTAACAGTACCTGGGGGTAGGGTACCACCAGTAAGATAGACAATTCATAACATATACAGACCTGGGGGTAGTTACAATCCGTAAGGATAACATTATCAACATCAGACATACAGTACCTGGGGTAGTGGTACATCCAGTAAGTGTTTGAGAGCATCTTTGGTATTAGAAGAATTGCATTCAGAAAATTATTTACAGGCTGGTACAAAAATGTTACAAAAACGTGCAGACTCGTAACAAATGTGCTGTACGACCCAAACTCCACTCTAGCACTTTCCAATTACAGCAAAATTACGCACCAGAACACGAGCTCTCTACTGTCATCTGCATTCCCGTACAGTACCTGGGGGTAGTGGTACAATCCAGTAGGATAAGACATTACATAACATAAACCGTACAGTACCGGGGGGTAGTGGTAACAATCCAGTAAGGACAGACATACCATTACATAAACATTACATCCCTGGGGTAGTGGTACAATCCAGTAAGATAGACCTATACTTACTAACATACAGTACCTGGGGTAGTGGTACAATCCAGTAAGGACCAGACATTACCATTACATAACAGTAAAAAACACCTGGGTGTAGTGGTAAATCCATAAGATAGCTTACATACTAACACCGTTACGGTACCCTGGGGTTAGTGGTACAATCCAGTAAGGATAAACCATTGCATTACATACACGTACAGTACCCTGGGGTAGTGGTAACAATCCATTAAGGATAGAACTGACATAACACTAACCAGTGAGTAAACCTGGGGTAGTGGTACAATCCAGTAGGATAGACATTCCATAACAGTATCAGTACAGTACCTAGGGGTAGTGGTACAATCCAGTAAGGTAGACATAACATAACAGTACAGTCCACTGGGGGTAGTGGTAACAATCCAAGTCATACGAATAAACGGGATGAATGAAGCTTACATAACAGTACAGTACATACCTGTGGAGTGTACATCCAGTAATGATGACATTACATAACTAACAATACAGTACCGTACTGGGATATGGTAAATCCCATAACGGAAGACATACATAAGTACATTACCGGGGTAGTTAAATCATAACTAACAGTACAGTCCTGGGTAGTGGTACACTCCAGTAAGGAAGACATTACTAACAGTACAGTTACCTGTAGTGGTATCAGTAATACATACATACATACCAGATCAGACTGGGTCTAATCCTAACATAACAGTTACATCACCTGTTATTGACAAACAGTAAATATCAAACGTACATACCTGGGGGTAGTGGTACAATCCAGTAAGGTAGACATTATGTAGGTAGTGGCCAATTCAGATCCCACAATGAAACCAGCCAGGTTCCTCTTCTCCCACAATATATTGGGGAACCAGTTTCACTCTCCCTCCTGACAGTATTAACAATGGGCCCAGTAATCGTTCTCTGTCATATTAAGTTGAATCATAAGAAATATAATCCCGTGTGATTTGGTAAATATCATTCCTTTTATTTATTTCTTCTATTGTAAAAATAAATGCCAAATCATGGTGTCGCATTCATATCAAGGTCTAAAACGAATCAAAGGTAGATTCTAAGTTACGTAATATAAAAAATAATTAGCTGTATATCTTTTCGTACATAACTTCATGTAAATATATGAATAATTTTTTTACCATTATTTTTGATTTATATAGGCCAACCATCTCCGTGGCCCCGCTACAATTACACAGTGATCATACATAAGGTAATAATATTATACAAAGTCATACATATTGCATACACAGGTAAACATAATATAGCACCAGCGATGAAGGTGCTTACAATACCGGATCAATAGGAGAGAGGACCCTGTCCAAGACCTTACAGTCATAGGATATATGGGGTGAACAACGGTGATGGAATCTTAGTTATACTACAATATACATACACCGTAATACATAATATAAGTAACACGAGTGATGAGTTTCTTCTACAAGCAATACCGTGATACAATAGGTAGAGAGGAAAACCCTGTCCAAAGAGCTTACATGTCTAGATGATATGGGTGCGACATAAGTGAACAGGAAATCGGTAGGTTATATACATATTACATACACCATGTAAGCCATAATAGAATAACACAGAGTGATGATGTTTCTTACAGCATACGTGATACAATAGTGAGATAGGACCCTGTCCAAAGAGCTTACAGTCTCAGGATATGGGGTGAGACATAAGTGTGACAGGATATCGGGTAGTATTACATATTACATACACAGTCATACATATATAAGTTTAACAGAGTGATGAGTTTCTTACAGCTAATACATACCGTAATACAATAGGAGAGAGAGACCCTGTCCAAAGAGCTTACGTTAGAGGATATGGGTGAGTACATAAGGGTGATGGAATCGTAGGTATAATACAGTATTACCATACCACAGGAATCATATATACAGCACGCACGCGATGATGTTGCTTTACACAATACGTGATACATAGAGTAGAGACCCTGCCACAAAGCTTACAGTCAGGATATGGGGGTCAGACATAAGGTTGTGGGAACAGTAACTCTGTAATATTGGCAGTGAGTGTGATAAGGTGGGTTGGATCATATTGGGTCAGCGGAGGGTATGTCTAGCCAGGTTATATGCCTTGCCTAAGAGGTGGCTTTAAGGTTTCTTTTGAAATATTTTGAAGGGACGATAATGACAGACAGACTGAGGAAGGGAGTTTCGCAGAGTCAGAGGGCAGCACTAATCAAAGTCCTGAATGCGTCATGGAAAGAGGTGACCAGGTGTGATAGAAGAGGAGTAATATGCAGAGCGTAGGTTTGCATCTCTGGCCGTGTTTTTTTCGCTTGAATCAGCTCTGAGATATATGGAAGGGGCTGTGTTTGTATAGGCTTTTAATAGGATGGGTGCGCACTTGACTGGATCCTTTTGTACTGCATTGGCAGACCGGTGGCAGGAGAGAGGAGAGGCATAGAGAAGTGAGAAGAGAAATAATGAGGCCGGCACAGAGTCAGGATGGAATTGAAGTGGCTGTTTTGGGTAACACCACATTTATACAACCTTGTTTATTGTGGTGGATTGTCGAAGCCGTTGTAATAGATTGTGGGTATGTATTTCCCATATCCCCATAGTGGACGAGAATAAAAATCCATCATAGACTATCATGTTTAATACCTCAACGTCATTTATCTTATTAACTTTCCTTGTGGACCTATTACATGTGGCAAACAACCACCCCAAAAAGACTGTCTAACCACAGACAAGCCTGAGATTAATCTATAACTGAATACTTAAAAAGAGATGGCAAATTCGTCACTATCGGTGGCCAGACATTAAGGAACAGGCCAAGAAGTATGGTGGTGGTCCACTGATAAAACATAGAGATTGTCCTGTAGGTTTCACAACGTTTGAATAACTTTATTTAGTCAGACACACAAAATAGTTTTATTGCTCAATAACTAAACTTATACAGCTGCTTAACAGAAGAACCTGGCCACCAGTGACAGAACATTTAATAATCTTATATATACACTATATAGCTAGGGTGTCCCCCTTCCTATCTTTTTCCTATGCACAGATCTTAGCCTCCTCCCAAAAAACACTGTGGGATGAAGCAAGAATAGGGCCCCTTGGTAGTTTTTGCTGGGGGCCCCAGTTATTCCCTAGTTACGCCACTTGCCTGAAGTCAAACACCTGCTAGTAACACACTTTACCTGTAATGTTAATGTATAAATGATTCCTCATGAAATTAGCCTACCTCACATCCCAATAGTCATTTGATATCTCCAATTAAATAGCTCCGTCCCTGGTTAAAACATGATACGGATGTTAATCCTTAAGGTAATTGAGGATTTATAGTAACTCACAACAGGGGAACAAAATCACATTAAGCCAAAGACTGAAAGTGAGTTTCTTGACCAGTAAAGAGCCAGAAGGGATCATTAGGACCAACTGTAATAGCTGCATAAGGTCAGTAGAGACATAATAATAATAATAATATAATAATAATAATATATAGGTCTATACGCTGACATCTTGGTGATCGTTGAAACATGGATTATCACAACACTCTGTTTTATACAATCCTGAACATCTCCTTCTCTCTACCTGTAAATATAATAACAGTACTTTCATGTTTTCTTCAACTAACAGATCTCTGGCCTACAGATAATTGTACCTCCAGTTATTTATATTTATAACGGTACATTATTCATCTATCAGAATTCTCTGGAACTTGGGACTCCTACATTCAGCAATCCATAGGACGGACTGATATAGTAATAGTTTTTACCAGGATGTACAAAAAGGAGTTTAAATTTTCTTTAAAGGGTGTCTCTACTTCAAAACTCATAGATATGTAATGGGCCACTACTAAAACACTTTTTCAGATTTGAATCAGAGCTGTAGATACTCAGAAATCTTCAATCTTTAAATGACACAGCATTACAGGGAAGAGACCTGCTCACTCAAAACCAGGTATTCTAATTTTGTGTCCCCATCAGTGACATTACTAGATCTCCCAAAACATGTCCAAAAACAATTGCATTATCTTCTAAGACATATTTATATTTGGAAATAATCGACCAAAGAAATTATTTATAGGTTAAATAATTGGCAAACCCATTGCAACTGCCATAATTAATACTTCATCACAGATCGAACCATTTTGAATCATTCACAAAATTCATTTAAAGGCAACTATACTTTAAAAAAAATGAGTTTTGCATCTTAATTTATAGATCAATACATATAAAGTAAGCCGGTAATGATTGCCGAGTGTCCATTTGAAGGAAGAGCTGGGCCTTCCATGAATTTGGAAGTCTTTTTTCCTCCTTATTGTTAATATGGGATGTTTACATATACAAAACTTTTCTCGTGATTAATGGGACTTCTGCAACAATTATATAATTATCCAGGGGAGTGCTCATACAAACCTGGTCATGTTTGTTTTATTTATGGCTTTAATCTAACTAAGCATACACAAGTATCTAACGTATCATAGAAATATCACTCTGCTGTTGTCCTCTGAACCTTCTATCAAATACACATTTCCTAATAACAATTTAAGGGCAACGATACTGAACAAATGACTTGCCTCATCTTAACTAGAAGTGAAATACATTAAGGGCCTACTCTGATTTGCTTGTCCTTAACCCCCCATTCTTTTCTTTGGCAGTTGATCTGGACAAAGCCCTGCCCAAATGGCGACCCGATGGTTGCATCCTCCCTGCAAACGTATTGTGTTTGGCCACAAATAATCCCACAAGGCAAGATTAAGTAAATAAAAGCCGGGAGCTATGGTACAGGTCATAACAATGTCTTAATCAAAAACCTCTTCTCCATCTCCATCTGCAGATGAGGTGCATTGCCTGGAGGCAATGGATAATCGTAATGGTAAACTGGATGTTGGTGATGGGGAAGCTTTGCGGACCCAGGCAAGGCAGCTTGAGAGAACTACAGGAGATTCAAATAAAAGTTCGTAATCGTTTGAAATGGTGCTAATTTTGCTCTAACCAATCAGATGTTAGCTTCAAATGTTTAAAATACGTCTGCTGGGTTGGGGCAAAATTATCACCATTTTAAAGGATAATAACTTTTATTGAATCTCGCCTGAGTGTTATTATCATAAAAGCTGGTTAAGGTGGGTTTTTTATTGCTGAAATGAAGTGGGGGTTGTTGTTACTATTTTAGATGTGTCACCTTTAATTAGTTTGTACCCTGATGACGGCCTTGAATTTTGGGCTGAAACACGAAGGTTTCAAATAAATATGTTTCTGATATATGAGACCCGTGAGTGGACTAATTATTTGTGTATTTACACTTATTTTGATCACCGGGTCAAGTGGATTCTAGGAAGAGGATCGTCATGATAAATTAGAATATAAGCTGACAGCTGACACGCCCCTATATATATATAACATCTAAGTGGTTGGGGCAAAATTAGCACACCATTTATACAATAAGAACTTTTCATTAATCTCCCTGATATTGTGCTATTAGCCTAGCTAACGAAATCCCCAAACGCATTATGGCGAAATATGGACATTTTGCCAATCTACTATTTGACTTTTTAAGGTTTGGTTTCATGTGATCCAAAACAGTTACAAAAACAACCCATACTCCATACGGACACAGGTCACACACCCAGACTGACCTACCTGCAGCCATATAAAGGGCATGTCCACCCTAAAAAAAAAATTTTGATATAGATTCCCCCTGGTCTCCCAGCCCCAACCACTATATTATTTTAAGAAAGCCCCCCAAACTCCTACTTAACTCCCCTCTTTCCTCCCGCCGTGCCCCGCCCCTGCTTGCGAGAAAATGCAAGCAGGGGGGGGGGACGCGGCAGCTGCTTCTGTGATTGACGAGTGGCAGCCAATCACGGACGCGGCTGCCGGCCGCTCACTTCGGTGGAGGAAGAGGGAAGTAATTAAAGTTTGGGGGAGCTTTCTTAAAATATAAATATAGCTGTGGGGCTGAGCCAGGGATCTTCACACATTTAAGGGCTTTAACGCTAGGGGGAGGGGAATCGGAGAGGGAAGGGAGAGGTAGGGGGACGGGCTTGCAGTACCCTGCAAACTTCTCCCGGGGCAGTTAGGGCAAGAGTCCCTATATGGACTCTGCTATCCTAAGCCTCCCTCCTGTGGGTGGGCAAGTTTTTTTGGGACTTTGGACGGGGTCACTCGGAGAACCATATGGACTGGGTGTAGAGTAAGGAAATTTTTAACACAGAACACTACACGTGGTGCCAGTAGTTGGGGATTATCATTTTTGTTGGGGTGGACATGCCCTTTAAAGGGTAATTATGTCAAAAACATTTTTGTTTTGTTGATCAGTCATCAAAAAAGTTAGTTTTATTATCTTAGATGCAGAAAATGCATTACACCCCCCCCAAACCTGACACAGGTACAACACACACCTACTCCCACTAATTACTGTATGTTCCTTGGTCACATACTTTAAGGGTAACTATAGTCAAAATACAAATTTGCTCAATCATCAAAAAATTTAGTTTACAATACATTCCAAAATATTTACCACCAAAACACATCTACTGACCTTCATTTCCATGCAGTCCTACTTAAATGATAACTTTATTCCTCCATTATAATTTATGGCTTTTAAGGTTTAACCTAATATTATTTATATAATTTATATAGTATGTACTGAACTATTTGTGGATTTTATATTTTTATGTCCATGTGTCTTGGTTTGTGGTTGTCTGATAGTGTCATTGTTTGTTGGTCGCCCCTTGAACCTAGTCCTAGAAGTGTATGTACTTATTTGTATTTTGTTATTGTACAAGCACTTAAATAGTAACTATAGCCAAAAAATTATTTGAATCATTATCAAAAAGTTCCTTTCATGGTTCTACATGCAAATATATACCTCAACACACACCTACTGACCTACCCCCATTTTGGGTGGCAGACATGATCAATCACCACAAAAAGTTAATTAGTTTTTAGGTCATACAGCAAAAAACAAACCAACCTGACACAGGTATCACACAACCTACTGACCAACCTATCCGTTTCCATGGCCGCAAATATGTACCTCCAACAAACTCCTACTGACCGCCCTTCTATTTCAGTGTAGCCGCCTTGCTTAAATTTTAACAATAGTCAAAAAACTAATTTTGATCAATACTCAAAAAAGTTTATGTTAATACAGCCATAAACACAAAAAACCTCCCCTTACAACCATATAGAACACAGTACACACACCTCAACACCCTGTTTTATGTTTCTATGACTTAACCTAAGTCATTCAAAATCAAGATCAATAGAACAATCCTTAAAAGGCTTATCTTGGATTTGTACCTTCAGTTTTATTCCTTATATTAGACAGAACATTCTCTATTTAAGTTCACTGGTTAACATGAATACATAAGCACTTATGTTAGTTTTTTATATATGTAAGTTTTTATATAAATTATATATAATTAACGAACTTCCCCATATTTCTTACGTTCCTTTTCTTTTTAATTAAGTTTGGTTCTGTAACTTTTCAGTGAGTATAAATAAGGTTAATAGTTAGATAGATATTGTGTTTCTTAAACAGAAATACAGTTCTCCTTTGGTTCCATGAATTTTCTCACTGCAACACATCCAATTTATTTTCATAGTTTCAGCTCCTTTCCTGTCTATTTCCAGTCACACATTTGTTATAGTTTCCCAGTGATTTCTCCTGGTGTTTCTGCTCAAGGGAACAGGAAATATAACACTTGGGAATGAATTCCAGCCGCCCCATTAAACACCCTGCACTTGAACCAGATAGCAAGATCTCCACAGCCACCATTGTAATTTACCTTGGTACTCAGGTGGCTGGGATGAGACAAGCAAAAGTTTGATGAAGTGCACTCTGTTTTATCAAGAAAAATATTCTGTTCATTGCCTCACACAAATAACACAATGTTTCGGAGAACCTATGTTACCTTCATCAGTGATACACACATCTAACCCTACCACCATTTATAGACCCAGTGAATCCAATATTATTACTCCCCCCTCCCACCTTTTAGGAGTGGCCAAAAGTATTAACATTCCCATCAGGTGTCTTTGCCAGCATGTAAAATGTCCATAAGTGTCCTTTGTGAAATGTTTCCAAAATTTCGTGAGTTATGCTTAGAGTCCGTGACTTGTGAATAAAGTTCCCTTCATCAGAACTTTCTTCACAGGTTAAGGACTATACGCATGACTCACTATAATTTTGAACACTGCAGAACACCAGCATCTGAAAGTTATCAACTGGGCCTCATTGACTGGCTGTAACTTCTCTAACCGGAAAGCTACATGAAACTAATGCAGCAGACAGAAATCCCATGTAACCATCACAGTGTAGAAACAAGGATAGACCCTTCATACATTGTAATATCATCTTCCCAGGGTAAGTGTGAGTGTCATAGTCCTGGGAATGGTGGGGAGGAGAATCAGCCAGACCAGGCAGTATCACAACCTGGACGCATGGTACAGAGAAGACCAGGCAATGGCACTCTTGTTCGCACACCCATTTCTTTATCTTGCTCCCAGGCCTTGGTGGCATTGAATGCATGCATACGTGACTGATTTAGCCAGAACGCAAGATACTAGATTGTGACATTGATTCCCAAATGTAACTTTCTGAGCAGTCAGGTCACCTTCTTGGAAGGCCAATGACCAGAAGCAGCAGAGGAAAGGACAACTGTTAGGGAGAAGAGGAGGATTACGGAGGGTTTAGGTTATTGGCTTAACCAAGGAGTTTTATGATGTTTTTATATAACAGTCACAAGAACTGACATGACTCATAATATAGAAAAATTTGACAATGAAGCCAAACAATTGTCCCTAAAGAATCTTCATATGATAAAAATTTTCTATTGTCCTCTGGATACAGACAGTGCTGTTTATCATTGGCCAATGATCATCACGGGCACTAGGATACGTTTCCATATTTATAACATTAAATCAACCAAAATTTGTGAACGATATAACAATGATGTAAATATAGCATATACTAGGACAACAATAATATATATATATTAATTGTTATTATTACCTATCTAAAGCAAAAGCACAACACCGTAATACTCAAATACTTTTTTTCTAGACAAAAATGTAGAAATTGTGGACTCATTATTGCTTATATTCTGCATGAGGAATGGAGCAGGTCGTGTATTATCCCAATAAATCCTAAGAACCAAATGTATGTTTTCTTTTTCTTTCAGCAGAGACTATTTACGTCAACCTATAATGTAGAGTTTTAGATGTTGGTATTATTGTAATATACTTGTAATTAACTGTTTATAAAGATGTTCACTCCTATGTAATGTAAGTTTTTATTTAAAAACAAATTGACACTAAAAATTAAATTTAAATATACTTTGATCATCCTTTAATAAGATTTCACTAATAAATGTATAAACTAGGGAAAGAAAATGCATAGACAGCAAATAGGACACAGACTTCGGGTAATTCCATGTGTTATCATGTAGCTTTAGGAAGCAGTTCCTATAAAAGGTTTTTCCAGATTCCACATAGCAAAATCCAATACAAGAAGAGCCATTTACCAGACCAGTTGCGCTTTATTGACCGCGTTGCAGTGGCAGGCCTCTGGTTTTTACATTTGTAAAGAGCCTAAAGGCAGGTGTCCTTAAAACCCTTTTTCAATAGGAATTGCATTTCCGAAAGGCTACCATGGAACATGTTAATACCCAGAAGTCTCCGTCCCTTTAATAAGAAGCACCTATATTTTTTATGTAACATGCTAAGTTTCAGATCTTTCTCTCTACCCATGCGTATTTGCTGCATAACACAATCTTGCCAATCAACGTCGTTATTTGGCAATTGCTCCAAAGTGTGTATCCAGATGCCATTAACCTGTTGCAACAACTATTGTAATTTAGAAGAAGACTGAGGCAGAGACCATGAATGTCAGATTTATTTAGAGTTATAAAGATGTAGCTTTATCAGAAAAAATTATAATTTAAACTTAGATTTAAGGTTTGCCATTACCATGATTGTAAGTTATTATAGTGTTTTATGTCGTTGTCCCAAGGCCGACCTAAGAAATTGTAACTAACCTGTGTCATTGGAGATGTGTCCCTCTGAGCAGCAACACACAGTCATAACAGTCAGGGAACTGGCACATTCCCTGGGGCGCTTTCCTGTATCCTGGAGAACAGCTCTCACTGCATACAGAATGGGGGGTCTGGAATTTGATTAATGGTTTTTGTTGATGAATTTGTCCAGCACATACTTATAAAAGACGTAAGTAGTTCAAAAGTTCAAATAGTCATTGACTGCATAAGAGGTTACCGTATATACTCGCGTATAAGCCGACCGAGTATAAAGCCGAGGTACCCATTCTTACTGAAAAAGTAATAAAAACCTGTATTGACTCGAGTATAATCCTATGGTCTAAGGTTCACCACTACTGTTAAAACCTGTAATTTACCTAAAATGATATAAAAGAACATGAATAGGAGGAGTCCATGTTTTATTTTTAGAGTATTTATTTTCAATAAAAACAACCTTTTTTGTAGTCACTATAATGCATTAAAGCAACATTAGATACCACAAACCTAAACGGTACCCATAAAACTAATGCCAAAAAAGTATGGAAATATTTTAAAACTGAACTGGAAACCTTTTGCTGAAATCACAGTTCAATGGCTTGCGCAGCAATATGAACATGCAGTACGTTACTCTAATTAAAATCCTTCAAATTCAGATTCTCATCCTCAGTCTTTCTCCAAATAGTGCCTCCAAATTCAGCTGTGTATATTCATTGCAAGACATTAGCATCACCATCATCAATATTTACATCTCTTCAATCACTGCTGCATGCGGAAACAAAACCTCATCTTCTGTAACCATCATGGCATTACTTATAAACCCGCCTGTTTAGAAAAGCACTTTTGATGGTGTCCTTATGGAAATTCCTCCCCTCTATCGTACTCCACTTTGGCTACTAATTTCTAATCAGCTTCATAAGATTTCCTTTCTACCTTTTTGTCAATTTGCTTGACTTAATGACTCCATTCGTGCCACATTTATATCACAACGGTCTTTAAAAAAGGTTTGTTTTATAGACACACACAATCCAGGCTGTAAAACAGATGTTAGCTCCCACCTGTAATACAGCCAAAGTGGTTTGAATGACTTAGCCAGTGTTTGACCATCCTCACCTATATGTGCTTTCCCTTAAACATATCCCAAACTAGCAGTTGATGGTTTGTTTTTTTAAAAGCCACTCTGGTCGTCCCATTCCAAATCTCCCTCTAGCCATGTTTTGTTTCCATTGGTTTCATCCATCTCAGCCTTAACATGTGGCGGACAGTATTTTTTCGCCGGGGAATTTTGCATTCTTAGGCAAGGTCTTCCTTTAAATATAATAACAGTCCGCAGCTTGACTCCATTGGCCAAACATGCCAGAACCACTGTTGAAATGATTTTTTTCATTCCCTGGTGTTCAATGAAAATTGTTTTTTCTCCCCATGGATGCCACGTCTGTTTGCTTGAAGATCAAAAGGTCATGCGTCCATCCATATTCCCGATACTTCAGGTCACTACATTTATACAACTTTCTTTGTTTTATTATAATTGATGGAATGACATCACCTTTTTTCTTCCAGATTAATTTGTGGTAGTTTTTGGAAATCTTTGGTTCCTGGCGGCAAGCAAAGCCAAACCTATTCATGAATCGGGTACACATTCCAGCTGTGCAACAAATTTTCTCAATACCTGCTGTTTTATATTTCTCAATTTTAGCCATTTGATGGGCACGTAATCGATTCCCATTCGTGTTTTACACAGTATCCATTTTGAAGGACGACATTTCCAAAACCCATTTATGCAAGTCCAGTCTCTAGAGCCCCCTATGAGGTTTGTTAAACCACGACGAGACTTTTTTTGACTTCGGCATCTTCTCCAATTCTGACTTATTTTTTCTCGCCAACTCGACCTGTTTTTTTCGTCACGCCAAATTCCCCCGTTTTCTGCCTTGACTTTTTTACTTTCCTACTTTCCTCTGCGCTTGAAACAACCGGTGAGTTAAATCCAGCGTCGTATATCTGCGTTTGTTTTTTTTTTTTTTGTTTCTTCCACGAACCAACCGTTTCTAACAGATTTAAAAAATACCCAGAAGAGCCAGTAAGAAGACTTACAACCCACCTACCTTAAGAGCAGAGTTTTTACCCATAGTTAAGTGATGCCAGATTATCTGCTTTTATATCAAGGTATTATCACCTTCTAAGTCGTATTGTTTTGATGCTTTAGTTTGCCCTTTAAATAGATAGCATAGTCCAATAAAAGTACTGTACGGTAATCCCTACACGTAGTCCCACCAATTGATGCCGGTTATAGCCAAATCCGTACTGTACTCATGCCTTGGCACTTCAATGTTTGGAAATACCTGTACATCTACTGGCAAGTTTTTCACCAACAAAAAAAATCCCCTTGCCCACTTGGGTACACAATCATTTTATTCTTTTTTAGGCAACTCCAGATGTTTGGAAACTACCAACTAAACTCCCAGCATACTTTTGGTTGCTGGAGTTGTAGTTCGCTAACCATCTCTATGTGCCAATTCAAAAAAAAAAAAATTCCCAGTACCTTTCCCACTTTCCTGTAACCCATCTTCTGTTGGCACTCCATAATGTTTGGGAAACTACAACCACAGCATACTTTGTTGCTGGGAGACGGTATTCCCCTAAACTCTCTATGCCAGTTCACAGAAAAAAAAAATTACCAGTACCTTTCCCATCTTTCTGTCAACAATCTTTCTGTTGGCACTCCAGATGTTTTGGAAATACAACTCCCAGCAATCAAAGCATGCTGGGATTTTAGTTTCCTACACATTTTATTTGCATTTGTACCCAAAACACCCCAATCCCCAGTAAGAATAACCATATCAAGGCAATAATTGAATATTGGTAGTACTTACCGTCCCACAGGACCGACAGGAAGAATAGGAAACCTGCTCGCTCTTCCCTGCTCCTCCATTCCCGGCAGATTACGGCAGTACAGTGATGTACGTAATGGCGCCGCCCGCGCCTAACGTGTCCCGCGTGCACATACCAGGACCCGCTCCTTCTCCTCTCATGTCTGCATCGGTCTCTCCCTGATCGGTGTCCAGTATAGCGGCAGCGTATCAGGCTCCGTATGGACGGTACCGTAACTGAAAAACCTTACCAATCAAAAAACATCATTTTCCCAGCTTTTTTTGGTGTGACTCGAGTTAGGCCGAGACAAGGTTTATTAGGTTATTTTTAACCTAAACACCTCGGCCCTATACTCGAGTATTACTGTAATGCTAAATAACTAAATTCACAGCTTAACATCTAGTTTAATATAGATAAAGGCCAGACATGAATATGAAAGAACTGGATAATTTACAAATTTTGTACACTATAGAAAAGAATGCGCTTGCGGTGGGATATGATTACTGAAATTTTGAAGGGTTTTCAACTGTGAGCGGTAAAGTATGGACCTGCTGTCTTCCAGTGTACGTGGTTATGGCAGGTCACATTGATAGTTTTAAAAAAAAGCTGGGTGATTTCTACAAACAAGGATTTTACAAGTTACTGGTATTGATACATAAAGTAGCGTGGGGAGGTTTGTCACTGTGAGAACGGTAAGCTATGGACCTGTCCTTCCCGTGGACGTTTGTTATGGCAGGTCATTGGCAGTTTTACTCAACAAGCTTGATGAAGTTTCTACAAACAAGGAATGTACAAGTTACTGGGATTGAACATACAGTAGAGTTTGGGAAAGGGGTTTGTCACCTGTGAGAACGGTTAAAGCTATGGAGCGGTCTTCCGTGGACAGTGTTATGGCAGTTTCATTGGTCAGGTTGTTAATAAAAATCTGGATGCAGTTTCTGCAAACAAGAATGTTTGCAAGTTACTGGTATGGATCATAAAGTAGAGTTTGGGAAAGGTTTGTCACTGTGAGAACGGTAAAGCTATGGAACTGTCTTCAGCTGGACGTTGTTATGGCAGGTTTCATTGGTCAGTTTAATAAAATAGCTGATGAGTTTCTACAACAATGAATAGTTACAAGTTCTGGGATTGATACATAAAGTAGAGTTGGGAAAGGGGTTTTGTCCAACTGTAGAGAACGTAAAGCTATGGAACTGTCTTCCAGTGGACGTGTTAATGGCAGTTTCATTGGTCAGTTTAATACAAGCTGGATGAGTTTCGCAAACAAGAAATGTGCAGTTCTGGTATTTGCAAGTTGCATATCGGGTTGCCCCCTTCAGATGCATACTGCAACTGAAAAAGGGGGCAACACTGAAATGTTGTGCAAATGTATGTCACAATAACTAAAGTTAAACATTAATAGTGTGTGTGTCTCAGCATTTTCACACCTGGAATGTGAACGTTTAATCTGGTTTTTATGGTTGAACAGACCAGAGGAAAACCATACTGTACTAGACTATACTATATTTCTCTGGTCCAATCTTTTATTTGTCGTATATGAATTATCCACTTTTTTCTTTATCCATTTGGTTCTGATGAATTTATTAAGGAAAGAGTGTTCCATTTCAGTCCAACAGACCGCAGTGTATCTTCCCCCTTAAACTTCCAATCAATAATAGAACTCAAGAGGAAATCCTTGGATCTTTCTAGAATGGAAAGTCTTCAAAAGGTTGTCCAATTACTTACCTTTTTCCCTTAACTCACAATGTCACAGGGAAGTCTGTTAGAGAGAGGATCACTGTTGGGAATAGGGTCCTATAAAGATCCCACACACTATCCTGCCTTGTTTCTATCTTCTTAGATTTCATCAGTGCCCAGTCCCTCCATACAGTCAATCAGGGTGTGACTGCAGACCCTCATAACATTGATTACTGCTTTTGTCATGCTGCCCATCCTCTGCCCCTGTCTCCAGCGTATAACAAGCTCACTGAGCAAATGGAGGAGCAATACCTTTGCCAGAATGAAGAAAAATGAGCATGGTTCCAAATAGTTTGTAATAAACGGCGAAAAAAATATCATTGAGGCTGCTGGCATTCCACCATTCTTTTGGTGTTTTTTAAGGGTGGACCATACCCTTTTAAATTTATTAACTACTATTTAATTTAATATAATGTTGAAGTATTTTTGATGCTCTAAAACCACATTATTCCGACTTGGCGTGGTTATATTTTTTAAAAAATATCCTTTAAACCCCTTTTCACTCTGCCAGAGAATTTTCATTTTTTTTTGCGTTAACTCCACGAAGAATTTTCACAGGATTTTTGTCCTTAATCGCTTAAGAACTATTTTTACAGTAGGAACCATTGAGTAAATCAGGAATATTATACATTGTTTTTTTTTTCTAGCACAAGTCTACTTAACATGTAACAGAATTTGTAACTTTTCGTCTTGAAATTTTACTGGAATTATGGGTAAAATCATGTAACAAAATGAAATGTCAATTTTCATGGATTTTTTCCATTTTTACTTTAGTTATCTTTAAGGCTACCACAAATCTACTGTTTTTCTAAACTCAGATACTCCCGATACACGATACCATATATATGTAGTGGAACCCGAACTTTTCCTGTTCATGAGACCCCCAAAACTAAAACTGCACCTCCTAGAATATTACACCCAAATTAAATGTATAAACCCTACTGACAGTTAACATATAATATCTACCAAATTAACTAAAATATCCCCACAAGTGAGATATTTTTTAGAACTACACACCCATGATTTTTAACGAGTGAGGTAGTTTTCGATCAAAATGCAGATACCCGGGGCGCACTCTTCGTCATTGTAAGTTACTACTTAGCTTCGTCACAATTTTTTCCTTTTTTTCTTAACTGAAAATCAGAGACAATCAAATGCGAATTCAGCTAAAAACTGTGGAGGAAAGTCAAAAACGCACTCAAATATGAAAGCCTAACCCCTCCGAATAAAACGGTCTGCCACATCTGGTTGTACTCAGAACATGGCTACCAACTAACCCCGAAGCTTGACCCAGTGCCACCCATGTCAGTTAGCAGCAAAAAAAAATTAGCCAGTTTTGTAATTTGAACACTCGGCAGTTTTCTACAAAACACCCCCCCCAACTCAAAAATACCCCCCACAAACTATATTATATTTGTAATCTACACCCTCCTACCGCTATGTACGCTGTAGTTCGTTCATTCATATCTATGGTTGCGCAGTTCTCTTCGTAGACAGTTGCACTTTTACCACACTTTTCAAAAAAAATTAACACTATCAACAACGTTCAAAGGTAGAATCATGCCAAACCCCATGGATGTAAAAAGTACCAATATCACTCTCCCAATGTTCCTAAATCAAACGGTATGCCATATGTGTGGTTACACACGCAGACGTGGAAGCGAAAAGCCCAAAGTGAGACAATGCACGTTGCTCAGACACGCGACCAACGATTTAGCCAACTCCGAATTTGGAAAGTCTGATTTTATCCACAAACCACCCCCGTACTTAGAAATAACCCCATAAACTATGTGTTCCCGAAATCACCACTTCAGCTATGTAACTCTGTAAGTTTGGTTCAATTCATACATCAATGGGGTGGGCGCAAAAAAAGTTCATTTGTAGAAGTTCGCATTTGTCTGAAAATGAAACAAAACAATTCAAAAGGTAGAAAAATCATGCCAAACCTCATGGAATCTAAAAAAAAGTGCTAAATATCAATCTCCAAATGTCCTGAATCACGTATGCCATATGTGTGGTACCACGCGGACGTGGAAGCGAAAAGCCCCACAGTGAGCCAATGCACGATGGCCCGAAAAGCGAACATATTTAGCAACTCCAAATTTGGACAGTCTGCAGTTTTTTTCCACAAAACACTCCCGTACTCAGAAAATACCAATAAACCCCACACAAACTATATATTCCTGATCTACACACCTTCAGCTATGTACAGCACTGTAGTTCGTCTCATATCCTACCATCAATGGTGTGGGCGCAGTTTTCGTATAATTTCCAATCCCCCTTCTACACCACTTTGCTGGAAAAATAGAGAAAAATACATTTCAAGTTACGAATCCACAACCAAAAAACCCCATTAATGTAAAAAAACTTACAAATTCAATTCGCTAAATGTCCCCTGAATCAAACGGTATTGCCATATGTTGGTTAAAATGTAAAACAATGCGCAGTGCGCCAATAACAGCATTTTCGTCTCCCAGATTTTTCAAACTGACCCCTCTACTTGGAAATACCCCTGCAAAACTATATATTCTCAGAATCTAAAATACCTTCAGCTACGTACCTGTAGTTTGTTCATTCATACCATCACTGATGGGTGGGCAGTTCTCGTAGAAATGCGCATTTGTCTGAAAAATGACAAAACAAAACCTTCAAAATCAAAAGGTAAAATCTATCATGCCAAACCCATGGAATGTAAAAAAAGCTACTAATATCAAGCTCCCCAAATTCCGATCAAAAGGTATGCCATATGTGTGGTTACACAAAGTGAAGACCAAGTGAACAATGCACAATGGCTCAGAAACAGCAAATATTCAGTCAAATCTGAATTTGACAGTCCTGCAATTTTCCCCCACAAACAACCCCACAAACCATATATTTCCTCGAATCCTCACACCTTTATTCTAACGAAATTCTGTAGTTTGTTCATTCGTACCATCAATGGTGTGGGTGCAGTTTTTCGTAAAGTTCCCAGTTTTATCAGATTTTCCTAAAAAATTGAAAAAACACTCTCAAGGTAGAAATCATGCCAAACAAAGTTACCAAATATCAATCTCCCAAATGTCCTGAATCAGACGGTATGCCCTATGTATGGTTACCCCGCAAACGAGAATCAACTAGCCCACAAAGTGAGGCCAATGAAACATGGCCCAATTTACAGCAACTTTCAGATTTGTCAGACTAAACAACAACCCCCTCTATATTAGAAATACCCCCGCCCAAGAACTATATATTTCATTGGAATCTATCTACACACCTTCAGCAAACACAATGGTGTGATTCCTTTATGCTACACCAATGGTGTGGGCGCAGTTTTCATTTAACTTTCGCTTTTTTTACAGATTTTACATTCACGAAAAATTTATAAAAATACAATTCAAAGTTAAAATCCTGCAAATTTCCATGTCATTAAAAAAAACTTGTCATTATCAAATCTTCCAAATGCCCGACTCAACGGTAGCCATATGTGTTACTGACACATGGACATGGCACCAACTAGCTCAAATGGACACATGCACAAGTGTAATTACAAGAAACAAATCCAGTGCTCTGTAATGGTCATACCGCCCCCAAAACTTGGAAATGCCCCCCACAAATAAAACCCCCCACGAATATCAATCTCCACTGTTCTGAATCAAACGTATGCCCTATGTGTGGATGCACACAGAGACGTGGCCCATAGCTCAATGGGAACGCTGCACAAATCAATTACAAGAAAAAAATCAAAGTGGCTCTGTAGTTAACCGCCTACACTTTTTTCTAAGAACAGTCCCGAACATGGAATTCCCCCCCACCAACTAATATTTTTTGGAATCTACAACACACCCTTCAGCTAGTTAGGAATTCTCATACATACATGAAGATTCCAGACCCGTTGATCCAAGAACTCTGTGTTTTTGAGGTTTATGTGAAAAATAAAATAAGTGATTCAAGATTGAAAAATCCTACCTAAACCAACTTGACCAGCAAAAAAAACCCACTAAATGTCAATCTCACATATATCCTGCCTCACAAAACGGTATTGCCATATGTGTGGTGCACACAGAGACTGCCACCAACTAGCTCAATGGTACACATGCACAGTGTAATTACAGCGAAAATCAAAGTTCTCTGTAATTTCAAACAGCCCCAAACTTGGAATGCCCCCACCACTAAACCCCCCCCCCTACTAAGATCACCTCTCCCACAGGTTCTGGAATCAAACAGTAAATGCCATATCGTGGATGTACACAGAGACGGGCCACCACTAGCCCCCCCCTCAAATCTGAAAACGCAGTTCGTCCACAAGTGTTAATTACAAAGAAAAAAATCAAGTGCTCTGTAATTTCATACAGCCCCCAAAACTTGGACATTCCCCCCACAATAACCCCCCCCCCACTAAATATCACTCTCCCCATCATGTTCTGAATCAAACAGTAGATGGCCATAATGCTTGGAAGTGATGTCACAAGACTGGCCCACCACTAGCTCAACATCGGACGCACGCACAATGCAATACAGAACAAAAAAAAAATCAAAGTGCTCTGAATTTGAACAGCCCTACACTTTGTCTAAGGACACCGGCCAGAAACAGGAATTCCCCCCCACAAACTATATTTTTTTGGGAACTACACACCTTCACTACGTTACAAAGTCTTCATACATCATAGAATTCCAGACCCAGTGATCCCAAGAACTCCTGTGTTTTTTACGAGGTTTTGTGAAAAATACCATAAGATGATTCAAGGATTGAAATCCATCCTACCTAAACCAACTTGACACGCAAAAAACCCACTAACATTCAATCTCCCATAGATCCTGCATCAAACGGTAATCATTGTGTGGGTGCCCACATGAGACGTGGCACCAACTACTCAAATTGGACACATGCAAAGTGAATTACAAGAAAAAATCAAAGTTCTCTGTACTTTCAAGCAGCCCCAAAACTTGGAAATGCCCCCCACAATAACCCCCCCCCCACTAATATCACTCTCCCACATGTTCTAATCAAACAGTATGTGCCATATTCGTGGTGTAACACAGACCGTGGCCACCAACTATCTCAAATCGGACGCCCGCACAAGTGTAATTAACAAAGAAAAAAATCAAAGTGCTCTGTCATTTTCATACAGCCCCAAAACTTGGAAATTCCCCCCAAATAACCCCCCCCCCACTAAATATCACTCTCCCACTGTTCGAATCAAACAGTAAGCCATATCCCGTGGATGTACACAGACGTGTCCACCACCTAGCTCAAATCGGACTCATGCACAAGTGTAATTTCAAGAAAAAAATCCAAGTGCTCTTAATTTCAAACAGCCCGCAACACTTGAAATGCCCCCCACCAAAGACAACACCCCCACTAATATCATCTCCCCAATGTTCTGAATCAAACGTTATGGCCATGCGTGGATCCCCCAGAGACGTGGCCACCAACTAGCTCAAATGGACTCATGCACAATGCAATTACAAGAAGAATCAAGTGCTCTGTAATTTGAACAGCCTACACTTTTTTCTAATGACACGCCCAAAACATGGAAATTCCCCCCCAAACTATATATTTTGGAATCTACACACCATTCAGGCTACATTACCATGCCATCTTTCATCCATACATGAAGACTTCCCGACCCACTTGATCCCAAGAAATCCGTGCTTTTAGGAGATTTTGTGAAAAAAATAATAAGAGGACTCAATGAGTTGAAAATCCTACCTAAACCCCACTTGGCAAGTAAAAAAAACCCCCTAAAACTGCAATCTCCCACATGTCCTAATCAAACCGTAATGCCCATATGAGTTGGGTGCAAACAGGATACGGGGCCCAACCAAACACTCAATGGATCATACGCAATGCAATTACAGAAAAATAAAATGCCCGTTTTCATCGAAATCCGATCGAAATCATTGCCCGGAAAGCTTTTCCCGGAGTGATTTTTCATTCATTGCAAAGATCAATAATTTGGTGATCAGAAGTAGCAAAGACGTAGAAAAATCCTATTTGTGAATGGACTTGAGTTCATTCACAAAATTATAGTAAAAGCGTCATGCATGACCGCTTTACTATACTAGTTACTGCAGCATGATCTATCTGGAGATCACACTGCAGTACTCCATCTGGACCATACGGTAGCAGTGTACTTCCATATGGGAATACCCCCGGTGAAGGAGGAAGTTCTGTGATGTCACCGGGTCCCCATTCAAGCTTCCTCCTCCTAACTCAGTGGGACCGGCCGCTCATATGCAGGGCAGGCTTCAAGGTAGATATTCTCCGATCCCCCCTCGGATTTGGACGAAACCGAGGGGATCAAGGGACCTAAGGAGGGCAGTTTTGAATGCTTGCCCCCCGATCGCCCCTAGCAGGGGAAAAAAAAATTTGGAGGGGGGAAGCCACAGATCTATATTCACGATCTGTGGCAGTTTGTGCATTCACTGCACGATCGTGAATATACGATCTTGTCATTGAAAAGGGTTAAAGGTAGTGTACACAGATTTTTTTTTTTATATAGTTTCATTAGTGAAAACTATAATTCATCTCGAACTATCACTGTTTCAATTTTTGTTGATCTGCCCCTATTTCATTTAGATATCAATCCTGAACACTCTTACGTTTTTAGGCATTTCCTGTAAGCAGTTTTGGCTGTAGCTGGAATGGTTTTTGACAGTGGTGTGCTGTCTACATACACATATATATCCATAATTGATCTTTGGATGTGGGCCAAATAGTCAGGTCGTGGTCAGAGCCTGAGCAAAACAAGTATTGTATTGAAGGCATGCAGCTACACACCACCTCAGAAGTAAGGCTACTTACATGTATTTATTCAAGATTAATATGGCTGCAAGTAATTTTTCCATTCAGTATCCATACACTTTAAATCCCCAGTCTTTTTAAATAAGTACTGAAATAGGGAACCTACACTCTGATCCCAACTATCACTGGGACAAGGAGGGTTTGGGGGTTCCCCCCCCCCCCCCACCCCCCCCCCCCCCCCCCCCCCCCCCCCCCCCCCCCCTCCTGGTTTTATATAGACCCAGACGGAGAAATTCACAGAACAGTTTTAGAATGTTCTTCTCTGCAGACTACTAACTGCTTAACCACTTTTCTGCCACAAGCTCATACAAAGTTTTTTTATTTTTTACTTATTTTGCATTATAATAATTCCCTTGCCATTTATAATTGTACAAGTCACAGGCTGAAGAGCTTTTTTATCCACGGCAGGGAACTCCTAGTTGACTTTAGCAAAACACTGTAAGGGACTTATTATTTCTTTAATACATAAGGTTTCATTATTTAAATAAAATGGTGTTTTTTTGGGGTCCTTGTTTTATTTAACATATTACCCCTTCCCCAACACAAATACTGCCACTCGACAAAAAAAGGATTTTACTAATTTAACTTTAACTTATATTATACAGCGCACAGACCTGAATGTATTTTATAAGTGCAACCAAACCACCGGCATTCATTCCATTCAGTGAATAATAAGCATTGTGGTTTGAGGAATCATGTAATTTTAGAAGACTGTTGGAAATTGATTGAAAATAGCTTTGCTATATTTTGGGAACATATGTTTGTGTGTTTTGAAATGAGTGGGCCCTAAAATTGTTAATGATGGGTAGAGATGTCGGAACTTCCGCAAAATCCGGTCCCTCGAGGATCCGCAATTTTTCGGAAATTTTGAAAATTCGAAGCTCCGCGAGCTGACCCATTAAACCCCTTAAATGAAAATCCTCGAAAATACAAGAAGTCCTCGTATGTTAAAAATTTTTTCAAATATACGTATTTTCCCCCCGCATTTTTCCGAAATCGTAACACCCTTGTAATTCAATTCAAATTTTTTCGAAATAGTATTTTCATGCTTTTCGAAATACAGAAATCCTCTAATTTTAAAAAATTTCGAAAACGTGGTTCTGAAAGTTCGAAGGCAGAAACCTGAAACAAATTTGCGATATCCTCCGTTCACGAATGAGGTAAATCCACGCGGCTTCGGGTTCGGACTGGGCCATCACTAATGATGGGAATGATTATGTGTTTTTCGGTGGCCGATTTGTATTTGGCGGCGGGTTGGGGGAGGGGCAATCTCCAAAATTTGCATCAGGCCCATAGGTCCGTAGCTACTCCACTGCATAACAGCAAAGAGTTTATGCGATCCACTAATATGGTACAGTGATAGCTGAAGATTATAGTTTCCAGTAATGGTGGGCATTTTAAAATAATACATGTCAGGTGTACATTAAAAGTGAAACATTAAAAACACCTGAACAAATCTCAGCACCTTAAATTGTTTAGTGGCTGGATAAAGAAACACAGGAATAGGAAATTTCTGCCTAGTAGGGATGTTCCCTAGTGGGATGTTCTCTAGCTCTGTGTTGCAGGGTTCTGATGACCCCCAGCTAGTGATCTAAAGGGTGTGGAGTCAAACATCAATACTTGATTCTGTGTGTGTTGGTTTTCTGTAAAACCTCTACTCCAGTTTAACCATTCTCCCGACATCTACCAAGCAGTCCAAGAACGCCATTTTGTTGTTTTTTATCTATATCCGTGTAAATCTGATGCCTTGTACCACAGGCCATTATGTGTTCTGTTGAAGGCTTGTACTTGCTTAGGACATAATGTCCCCTGTCTTCTTGAAACCGCAACAACCATCCAAGTGCATCCAAAAGGCCCAATAACAAAATATAAGAGGAGCAACATCATATACTGTATGCAGTGAGGTGTTAAGTGCTCTGCTAGCACAGAAAAGAAGATGCCTAGGGTCATCCACGTAACCTGTATCTTCAGGAAAAGGGACTCGCTTAAAAAATGGCAATAACTTGGCCAAAGAACGATGGTTCAAAGATTGGTAATGTAGGCTTATATTCCTGGCTCCTGTCAGGGCCATCTACCATGAGGCACTAGTGAGACATGTGCCTCGACTCCTCCCTGGACGAAAGAACCCACGGAGGCAGATCAGTCCTCCTGTCTTCCATGTACAATGCTGTTTTAAAAAAAAAAACCCTTACTCGGGCGTTCCTATAACAACTCTTAGGCCACTATCTACACCCCTAACACCTGGCTGTGTGATATGCTAATTGGGAGTTTATCCAGGGTCATAATAGCCACAGATTCTTGTACAAGTCCTCTGAATTGAGAAGCCATTCGGATTACTAGCGACCGCTTCAAGAACTACCATTTCAAGTCCAGTTGATCTAATTGAATACAACAGATATACCATGCCCTGGATGAATGAGAACTTTCACAAAATCATTTCTAATCATTTTGGGGAGAAACCCTCAAACTTGTACGGCAATATGAAAGACAGCAAGGACAATTGGCAGACTACAGAAACCACCTGCGATTTAACCTCCGATGTCAACAACAAGGCTAGTACCTGCAGTATCTCTTGGATTCCACGGTTAAAGGCATCAGACCAAACAGATACTGCAAAAGGCTCAAACCCAGCTCCTAGTGAACGGGTACGACAGACCATTTTACAGTCTGATGCTTTGATGCACAACATTCGTCAACAGAACAGAACCTGGCCTCACAGCTAACCTGTGTCCATCTGGTAAAGAGTGTGAGTTCACACCAAACAAGCACAGCTTTCCTCAGCACTGTAGGGCAACACAAAGGCACCAGCACAAGTTCTCTATTCGTCTCCCAGAACAGCCCCAAAGGGAACAACTACTTGGATACAAAAGAGGGAAGTGTCCTTCATCAAACAAGAGGAATGGTGAGAAACTTGTCTAACAGGACCTGACCCAGCCCAGAAATGGAAGTCCTTGGTAGGCTTGAATTTTGCATCACCCCTAACAGCCTCCCTGTGGTGGATATTATAGCAGCACAGAACCGCCCAAGCCTCTATCCACAGTAATAGGGTCTCACATAGTGAGGCAGAACACTTCGCCTTAAGTATCTGCAGCCTTGCCAGTTCTAAAACTCCTTCATCTAACCTGACTACACAGGAAAGAAGAGCCTTAACATCCCGTGCAAGAAAGATCAGGTACACCATTCTAACTTCTAACCGGCAGACAAGGGAAGATGCACAAGTGGTACTCAACACCTCAGACTACCATGATTAAGGGTGAACCATGCTCCTGGCCGATACACACATATTAGGCTTTAACAAGGGATCCCACCAGCCGTTACAGAAAGAGTCATAGACTTACTAAAAACATCTTCAAAAGGATACGCCCTTGAACCACCGAGCAATGTAATCATCCGCCTCTACCCTACCCCCCCCTACCCCGGTGAGGCACATCCCTGCATATATGGCCTCCAAAGATACCTAAGGAAGGGGCCCACTAAGACCTATAGTCAGCAGCATCACTTCGGTAAACATACAAGGTGCCAAAACTATCTAGCTTAACATCTTAGGACTCTTTGGTGGGAAGTTCTAAGCATCACATCAGAAACTCTCAGATTTTCAACCAACAAGATTGAAGATATAGTACTCGGTGGTAGAAAGAAACTAATGGTGTCCTATGATGTGACATCCTCTCTTCACTTGTATACCCACCAAGAGGCCTGTTGACATGGTGAGAAAACGGCTGGGCCAGACAGCACTCTTACCAGCAGAACTGATCCTCAACCCAGAACATGTGTTTCCTTGTTGTACTGTGCTGCAAATACCACCTATTTCAAATACCGGGACTAAGTTCATAAGCAAAAACATGGCTGTCCTATGGGTCTCCAGTTTCACCTATGTGGCCAACCTTTTAAATGGAGGAGGTAGAAACACAAGGCGCTTAATACTTTCGGGCAATAACCCTAGCCCTGGTTCAGAGTATGTTGATGACACCTGGGTTAAAATCCACCAGAAGGAAGTACAAAGCTTTCCAGAACACATTAATGCGTGGAACCAAAACATGAATTCACAAGGAAGAGGTACAACACAAACTGGCTTTCTTGGACTTGCCTTGGTAGACGTTAGGAAATGGTCAAACTGGAGTAGAGTTTACTGAAAACGCACCACACACAGATCAGTAATTTGATGTTTGCTCCCACCACCCTTTAATCACACCTGGGGGTCATCAAACCCTGCAATCACAGAGCCGAGACATCCCACGAGCACAGAGCGAAGCTACAAGAAATGAACCATCTCATAGGAGGCCCTTAAACTTGTGGCTATCCATACTGGGCCCTTTTGTCAAAAGACTTCAAGGAAATAAAAGAACATGAATATCACAGTGACAGGTACAAGCAAGACAGGAGGAAGAACTGGTCAATTCCCAATGTAGCATGGTACGCCGAGAAAGTAAAGAAGATTTCAAAAACATTGTATCCCTGTCTGCTTTAAACGAACAACACACGACGGCAGCATTGGTACAGAACATCCGAAGACCCCATAACCAACACAAGAAAAGCGCCACATATATATGCAGTGCAGTGCAGTGAAGATGCTCGGATTGTATGTGGGGGAGACCAAACAGCAACTGCATCAACGTATGGCCTAGCCACAGAGAGCCAATTCCCTCGGTTCTGGACTCAGCCTGTATCTGCATCTTAAGTATAATGCATACCTTTGAATATTGTTAATGTTTAACATACTGGCGAAGGAACGTGACTGTTCAGAGAGGTTTAAGGAGGCCATTTATGTGAAATAAGAAACCAAGCTAAATAGAGGTTGGTGGGTTCGACACCACTTGTCTGCCATGTACATTGCGTTTTAACACCTTATCCTTGGGCGTTCCTGTATAACACCTCTTAGCCACTATTCTAATCACACCCTTAACACCTGGCTGTGTATATGCTAATTGGGGGATTTTTCCAGGGTTACATATATGCCACCAGATCTTGTAAAGTTCATTCTGAATTGCAGGAAGCCAGTCGGATGCTACGAAAGTCTTCAAGAACTGACATTTCAGTCCAGTGTCTGATCTAATTGAATACAACAGATCTACCATGACCTGGATGAATGAGAACCTTCACAAGCACAGATCAGCGTGGTAAAAAAAGAATCCTCAACTACTGGCCATCACTTGTGATGATGTGCGTGCGAGAACTGGTAAATGCCTAATGGTCACTGTTATGTGGTGTTGTGCTTGCCTGCTCTCACGGTCCTGCCCAATTAAGAACCGCAGGCCTTTGACACACCTCACCCGAAGAGCATAGAAAAGGATTTCTGGACCCAGGAGTGCCACCGTTAAAAGGTATGCACAGTCCATAGTTAATCGTTAGCACAAGCCCCGAGCCATGACCATATAATACCGTTAACGGACGCCCTCCCTATCAAAGACTTCTCTGTATAGTGGAGGGGCTAGGGTATTTGGTCACAGGGGTGCTGGGAGATATTGTATGGGTCGCTGTATGGGAGAGTTTAGGGTACGTACGTGGTCATGGGGGGTCGGAGATATTGGTGATGTGGTCTCTGTATAGGGAGAGGTAATCCTGTTTGCACCCCAGGACAATGGCTGTCGGCTTTCAAATCCTTTATACTAACAAAGTATGGGCATATCCTACTGTATTGTACAGTTGTCCCATGTATGGCACAGGCTATAAAATAATTAATTTTGATTTGAGCAACAAAAAACCTGAAAGAGCAAATATGGTAGTGCAACACAAGCTGTTTAGAAAGGGATGTAATATCTGTTTCTCGTAATTTTACATTATTGCTATTGAACTGTCTAGGAATTTTAAATACCTATTATAGCAAGGTCAAAATTTGTTAATTTAAAACACGCCCATCAACAACACCCCCCCACTGACAAATCCACACCACTTTAACTTGGCGTGGCGCCCTTCATGCGCCGCCGAGATCAAAAAACTAGGTTTTGGGGATAATTAAGGTTAGATTTAATTTTTATTTTGGGGGTGGACACATGCTTTAAGGTGCGTTACCGTCTGCAGTTCCATAATGTTCTGCAATGTTGCAGCTAGAGATGGACTGATTTTCATTCCTTTTTCGGATTTACGGATCTCTGGAAAATTATTGAACATCCGAAAACGGAATATACTTCTGACTCGGAGCCATTTTCATACTATTACTAATGTTCAGGGGCATTTTTCAAAAATATCCTTGAAAATTTGATGATCCTCAAAAATCATGATCGTGACACTACCTTTCGGATTATCGAACATTCAGCTATTTTTAAGAATTATTGAAAATGGGCTCCGTGTCCTGACATCCAAACAACCCGTCGATCAATTCCAGACTTAACATTTCAGATTTTTGTAACCGAGTAGGTTCTGACATGGGGACCCGGGTCCAAACTCTAGTTGCATACTAGTCCCCATCCCATCTCTGTGCAGACTATCCCATCCCATCTCTAGTTTGCCGACTAGTCCAATCCCTCTCTAGTTTGGCGACTAGTCCCATCCATCTCTAGTTGTTCAGACTAGTCCCATCCCATCTCTAGTTGCAGACTAAGTCCCATCCCTCTCTAGTTGCAGACTAGTCCCATCTCCATCTCTAGTTGCATACTAGTCCCCATCCCATCTCTTGTTTGCATACTAGTCCCATCCCATCTCTAGTTGCAGACTAGTCCCATCCCATCTTTATTGCCAACTAGCCCATCCCTCTCTAGTTGCATACTAGTCCATCCCATCTCTAGTTGCATACTAGTCCCATCCCCACCCTCTCTAGTTTGCATACTGTCCCATCATCTCTAGTTGCAGACTAGTCCTATTCCATCTCTAGTTGCAGACTAGTACCCCATCCCCATCTCTAGTTTGCGACTAGTCCCAATACCAACTTCTAGTGTGCAACTAGTCCATCCCATCCTAGTTGCATACTAGTCCCATCCCATCTCTAGTTGCATACTAGTCCCATCCCATCTCTAGTTGCAGACTAAAGTCCCTCCCATCTCTAGTTGCAGACAGTCCCATCCATCTCTAGTTGCAAGACTAGTCCCATTCCCAACTCTAGTTGCAGGACTAGTCCCATCCATCTCTAGTTGCAGACTAGTCCCATCCCATCTCTAGTTGCAGCTAGTCCCATCCCATCTCCAGTTGCAGACGAGTCCATCCCATCTCTAGTTGTCAGACTAATCCCCTCCACTCTAGTTGCCAGACTAGTCCCCTCCCATCTCTATTTGCAGACAGTCCCATCCATATCCATTTTTGCAGCTATTCCTCCCCATCTCTAGTTGCCGCCTATCCATGCCCATCTCTAGTTGCAGCCTAGTCCCAGCCCATCTCACGTTGCAGACTATCCCATCCATCTCTAGTTCAGACTAGTCCCATCCCAGCTCTAGTTGCGACTAGTCCATCCCACTCTAGTTGCAGACTAGTCCCATCCCATCTCAAGTTGCAGACTAGTCCCATCCCCATCTCTAGTTGCAGACTATAGTCCCATCCCATCTCAAGTGCAGACTAGTCCCATTCCCATCTCTAGTTGCAGACTAGTCCCCTCCCATCGTCAAGTTGCAGACGAGTCCCATCCCACAGCTCTAGTTGCAGACTAGTCCCCATCCCATCTCTTGTTTGCAGACTAGTCCCATCCCCATCTCTCGTGGCCGACTAGTCCCAGCCCATCTCCGTTGCAGTCTAGTCCCATCCCCTCTCAATTGCAGACTAGTCCCATCCCATCTCCTATTCAGACAAGTCCCATCCCATCTCCAGTTGCAGACTAGTCCCATCCCATCCAAGTTGCAGACAGTCCCATCCCTCTTCTTTCAGACTAGTTCCCATCCATCTCAAGTAGCAGACAGTCCCATCCCATCTCTAGTTTGCATGACAGTCCCCTCCATCTCTCTCTAGTTTGCATACTTAGTCCCATCCATCTCTAGTTGCCGACAGTCCCATCCCATCTCAGTTGCAGAGCTAGTCCCATCCCATCTCCTAAGTTGCAGACATCCCATCCCATCTCTAGTTGCAGACTAGTCCCATCCAATCTCTAGTTTTCAGACTATTCCCCTCCCATCTCTAGTGCAACAGCCATCCAGCTCTAGTTCAGACTATCCCATCCCATCTCTAGTTTTGCAGACTAGTCCATCCCATCTCAGTTGCAGACTAGTCCCATCCCATCTCTAGTTGCAGACTAGTCCCATCCTCTCTATTGCAGGACGTATTCCCCATCCCATCTCAAGTTGCCAGACTATCCCACCATCTCTAGTTGCAGACTAGTCCTGCTCATCCCTCTCTAGTTGCAGACTATCCCCTCCCATCTCAATTGCAGACTATCCCATCCATCCTCTAGTTGCAGACAGTCCCACATCCCATCCTCTATTTGCAGACTAGTCCCGCATCCCATCTCTAGGTGCAGACTATCCCATCCCATCTCAAGTTGCAGACTAGTCCCATCCCCATCTCTAGTGTGCAGACTAAGTGCCCCATCCCATCTCAGTTGCAGACTATCCCATCCCATCTCTAGTGGCAGCTATCCCATCCATCTCTAGTTGCCGACCCTATTCCCCATCCCTCTCTAGTTGCAGACTAGTCCCATCCCATCTCTAGTTGCAGACTAGTCCCATACATTCTAGTGCAGACTATCCCATCCCATCCTCTAGTTGCAGACTATCCCACCACTCTGTTGCCTAGTCATCCTCCTCTTCAAAGTTGCAGACTAGTCCCTCCCATCTCTAGTTGCAGACTAGTCCCATCCCATCCTCAATTGCGACTAGTCCCCATCCCATCTCAGTTGCAGACTAGTCCCCTCCCCTCTCTAGTTGCAGACTATTCCATCCCATCTCTTAGTTGCATACTATTCCCATCCCACTCGCGTTGCAGACTAGTCCCAATGCCCATCCCATCTCTAGTTCAGACTAGTCCCCTCCCATCTCAAGTTGTCCGACTAGTCCATTCCCCATCTCAGTTGGCAGACTAGTCCCCTCCCATCTCTAGTTGCAGACAAGTCCCATCCCATCTCCTATTGCAGACTAAGTCCCATCCCATCTCTAGTTTGCAGCTAGTCCCATCCCATCTCAAGTTGCAGACTAGTCCCATCCCATCTCAAGTTGCAGACTAGTCCCATCCCATCTCTAGTTTTGCAAGACAAGTCCCATCCATCTCTAGTTGCAGACATCCCATCCCATCTCAAAGTTGCCAGACTAGTCCCATCCCCATCTCTATTTCAGACTTAGTTCCCATCGCCATCTCAATTGCGACTATTCCCTCTCCCACTTCGAGTGCAGACTAGTCCCATCCCATCGCAGTGTGCATACTAGTCCCCCCATCCCATCTCTAGTTGCAACTAGTCCCATCCCATCTCAGTTCAGAACTAGTCCCATTCCATCGCTAGTGCAGACTAGTCCCATCCCATCCTCTTGTTGCAGACTAGTCCCATCCCACCTCTAGCTAGTTCAGACTAGTCCATCCATCTCTAGTTCAGACTAGTCCCATCCCCATCTCGAGTTTGCGACTATTCCAGCCCCAGCTCATCGTTGCAGACTAGTCCCCATCCCATCTCCTAGTTGCAGACTAGTCCCATCCCATCTCAGTTGCAACTAGTCCCACCCATTCTAGTTGTCAGACTAGTCCATCCCATCGTCACGTTTGCAGACTAGTCCCACATCCCAATCTCTATTTTGCCGACTAGTCCATCCCATCTCTCTATTGCAGACTAAGTTCCCATCCCATCTCAGTTGCAGACTAGTCCATCCCATCTTTCGGTTTTCAGACTAGTCACATGCCCTCTCCTAGTTGCGACTAGTCCCCATCCCATCTCTAGTTGCAGACTATCCCATCCCATCTCTAGTTTGCAGACAGTCCCATCCCATCTCTAGTTTCAGACTATCCCCATCCCTCTCAAGTTGCAGACTAGTCCTCAATCCCAATCTCTAGTTTGCAGACATCCCATCCGCATCTCTAGTGTGCAGACTAGTCCATTCCGATCTCTAGTTGCAGCCTAGTCCCATCCCATCTCTAGTTTCGACTATTCCCATCCCATCGTTAGTTTGCATACTATTCCCATCCCATCTTCTAGTTTGCATACTAGTCCATCCCATCTCTAGAGTTGTCAGACTAAGCCAATCCCATCTCTAGTTGCAGACTAAGTCCCATTCCCATGCTCAAGGTGCGACTAAGAGTCCCATCCCATCCTCTAGTTTCCGACTAGTCCCCTCCCATCTCAAGTTTGCAGACTGTCCCATCCAATCTTCAAGTTGCCGACTAGTCCCATCCCTCCTCTAGTTGGCAGTCCTATCCCATCCCAATCTCTAGTTGCAGACTAGTCCCTCCCATCTCTCGTTGCAGACCTATCCCATCCCATCTCCTATTGCAGACTATTCCCATCCCATCTCAAGTTGGCAGACTATTCCCCCATCCCATCTCAAGAAGTTGCAGACTATGTCCCATCCCATCTATATTTGCCGACTAGTCCCATCCCATCTCTGTTTGCCGACTAGTCCCATCCATCTCAAAGTTGCAACTAGGCCATCCCATCTCTAGTGCAGACTAGTCGCACCCATCTCAAGGTTGCAGACTATTCCCCCATCCAATCTCTAGTTGCAGACCTATCCCATCCATCTCAGTTGCATATCTCAGTCCCTCCCCATCTCTAGTTGCAGACTAGTCCCATCCCATCTCTAGTTGCAGACTAGTCCCCAATCCCATCGCTATTGCAGACTAGTCCCTCACCCATCTCGAGTTGCATGACTAGTCGCATCGCCCATCTCTACGTTGCCCGACTAGTCCCGATCCCATCTCAAGGTTGCAGACTAGTCCCACCCATCTCTAGTTTGCGACTAGCCATCCCATCTCTATTCAGACTATTCCCACGCATCTCTAGTTGCAGACTAATTCCCCTCCCATCTCTAGTTGCCAGACTAGTGTCCCTCCCATCTCTTGGCAGACTAGTCCCATCCCATCTCGATTTGCAGACTATCCCCCATCCCATCGAAAGTTGCAAAGACTATCCCCCTCCCACTCTAGTTGCCGACTATTCCCATCCCCATCTCTGAGTTTGTCGACTAGTTCCAATACCCATCTCTAGTTGCAGACTCGTCCCATCCCATCTCTAGTTGCAGACTAGTCCCATCCCATCCTCAAGTTGCAGACGAGTCCCATCCCATCTCTAGTTGCAGACAAGTCCCCTCCCATCTCTATTGCAGACTAGTTCCCATCCCATCTCAAGTTGCAGACTAAGTCCCATCCCATCTCTAGTTGCAGACTAAGTCCCATCCCACTCAGTTGCAGACTAGTCCCATCCCATCTCTGTTGTCCGACTAGTCCCCCTCCATCTCTAGTTGTCAGACTGTCCCATCCCATCTCTAGTTGCGACTATCCCCATCCCTCTCAAGTTTCAGACTTTCCCCCCATCTCTAGTTTGCAGACTGTCCCTCCCAGCTCTATTGCAGACTAGTCCCATCCAATCTCTAGTTGAGACTAGTCCCTCCCACTCTAGTTGCAGACTAGTCCCATCCCATCTCCTAGTTCGCAGACTAGTCCCCATCCCCCATCTCTAGTTGCAGACTCGTCCCATCCCATCTCAATTGCAGACTAGTCCCCATCCCATCTCTAGTTTCAGACTAGTCCGCATCCCATCTCAAGTTGGCAGACTAGTCCCCATCCCATCCTAGTTGCAGACCTCCCCATCCCATCCTTAAGTTTGCAGACAGTCCCATCCCATCTCTAGTTTCAGACCTAGTCCCATCCCATCTTCTAGTTGCAAGACTAGTCGCATCCCATCTCAAGTTGCAGACTAGGTCCCATCCCATCTCTAGTTGCAAGACTAGTCCCATCCCATCTCAATTTGCAGACTAGTCCCATCCCCTCTCTAGTTGCAGACTAGTCCCATCCCATCTTAGTTGCAGACTATCCCATCCCATCTCTAGTCAGCCATTCCATCCCATCTCTAGTTGTGCCGACATCCCCATCCCATCTCTAGTTGCAGACTAGTCCCATCCATCTCAAGTTGCAGACTAGTCCCATCCATCTCTAGTTGCAAGCCTAGTCCCCATCCCAGCTCCTAGTTGCAGACTAGTCCCCCAGCCCCCCATTCTAGTTTGCCGACTAGGTCCCAATCCCATCTCTAGGTTGCAGACTAGTCCCATCACCATCTCAAGTGCAGACTAGTCCCATCCCATCTCTATTTGCAGACGAGTCCCATCCAATCTTCTAGTTCCAGACTAGTCCCATCCCATCTCTATTTGCAGACTAAGTCCCATCGCGCATTTCTAGTTGCAGACCAACAGCTAACCATGTGTATTGCGAATCGTTATGTTACCTAGGGGACCCTTTCCGCAGTTACATTGGCAGGTAAGACATTTTCTTAACTCCTATATATGACATGATTTTGGTTAGCCTGACATTTATCAGCATGAAGGCAGCACTAACCTTCTAAATAAGCTAATGGGTATGCACTATTGCTGGGGACCTTTTGGCTTACTGGAAAGTATGGAATGTCACTGTACCGCTCACACAATATAACCTTCATGTGTTTTTGGTAATTTTACCAACTCCATCCAGAGTAATCAGTAGTCGCTTAATTATTCCAATAACACAGGTTCCCCCACGCACACTACTGAAAGGAGGCAAACGTTCTTACATTCCCACCCTCAATGGGAACTAACCAAATCCCCTAATAAACACCCAATGTGATCAATTTAAAAGTTATCTCCACTGCCCAAAATTAAAACACATAATTCTTTTAATGAAGAACGGAGCTATGTCTTACGGTGGGGTCTATAATGATATACATACAGGACCGGTGGTATATGTAAATGTGTGGTGCTATCCTCACTATTACCATTTAAATGTCCATCACAATAATATAAAGTATACACTGACTTACATTAGGTCCACATGCAAATATGCAACTTATCTAAATAATAAACTTATTTTACAGAGCTGAGATCCATTTTACTATGGGAATTATCAAATGGGAGCTTCAAACCACAACTCCCTGTGACTGCTAAGGGGCTCTTCCCATGTGTGAATACTGAGGAATTGGTAATGTCAGTATAACATGCCAATGATTGTGCTGTTTTGTAAAACAGGTGACAGTCCTTAGCCAATCAAAAGTGTATGCTACACATGATGATGTATATGTATGAAAGAGGATATAAAGGAAAAACTTTGCATACACCGCCCATTTCTCTAGGTAAGCTGGGAGTAAGAATATGTGTTAATATGTCGATTATTACGGCAATGCTATATAATTGAATAAGCTGTGAGGTACCTTCTGTTATAAGAGGGTATATTTCATTTTAACCTCTGTGGGGAGCTTTTTAGCTTATTTCACCCCCCTCACTGACTTTAACCTATAAAGCTAATCAGTATGCTGATGCTCCGAAGTCCCTCCCCCCACTAGCCAAGCTGTAAAATGTGGCACTTGCTGTGGTAATTACAATAAGTATGAAAGTATAAAAGTTTTTGGATACTCAGGTTGCCCCAATGTGCTGTTTAGTTTGGAAAACTGTACATGAAGCATCACAACCTGCAGCTTTATTCCCTTCGTCCCCACAAAATTTAATTGCTAAAAAAATTTAAATCTCAATAAAAGTAGAGTTTTTTAAAAAAATCACGCAATTTCAACTCCTGCTGAAATTGTTGTTTTTTTTGTAGTCAATTTCGCTTTGGTGTCCACATCCAATTTGTGGGATGGCACACAAGGAAAAATTCCAAAAACCCTTACTACTTAGTAGCTGTCTTTCACCCTGACTCAAGACATGGTTACTTAAGTTGAAGATAACTTACTGCCTCTTGCGTGGTTGGTCTGCCTCTTGCGGTTTTCCACCTTCATCATTCCCCTTAAATTTCCAACCAATAATAATCAATAGCAGCTCCATTGGATCGTTCTATAATTAAACGTTTCAATCGTCGTTCAATACTCCCCCTCCTTCCCCATTAAGGCCGAGGCTACACTACAATGCACCAAATGGCGCCCACAATCGGCGCGTGGTATTGCACTAATTTTGTGCAGGTATCTTTGTGCGTTTTTGGCGTTCCCGCATGTTTTATACATGTTGATTGTTTGGCCGTTTTTTCATTACGGAAATGCATGTCGTTACGCACCAAATTGTGACCTATCATTACCAAAACGTGAACAGACGCACATCGCATGCACATCGGAAATATCCGCATGACATTTTCGCTATTGGTTCTATGTTAGAAAGAGGGATCACGATTGGTTATATGTTAGAGAGGGATCACTATTGTACTGTGTTAGAGAGGGATCACTATTTGTAAATGTGTTTAAGAGTGATCACTATTGGTCAATTGTTAGAGAGGAATCCACTATTGGTCCATGTGTTAGCGAGGAATCACTATTGGTCCCTGTGTTAGAGAGGAATCAAACATGGGTCAATGTTTTAGAGAGGGATCACTATTGGTAAATGTGTTGCGAGGGAATCACTATTGGTTAATATGTTAGAGAGGGATCACTATTGGTAAATGTTTTAAGAGGGATCCTAATGGGTCAATGATGTTCGAGAGGGATCCACTATTGGATCAATGCTGTTAGGAGAGGAATCACTATTGATCAAATGTGTTAGAGAGGGTCACTATTGGTAAATTGTTTGTTAGAGAGGGATCCCTAGTGGTCAATGTGTTAGAGGGGATCACATTGGTCAATGTGTTAGAGAAGGGTACTAGTTAGAGTCATGGTTAGAGAGGGTCACTATTGGTGCAATGTTCAGAGAAAAAAAAGGAATCACTTATTGGTCATGTGTTAGAGAGGGATCACTATTGTAATGTTGTAACAAGGATCCTATTGGTTAATTTGTTTACAGACTGAATCACTATTGGGTAAATGTGTTACAGAGGGATCACTATTGGCTACTGTGTTAATTACAAGAGGGATCACTATTGTCAATGTGTTAGCGAGGGGTCACTATTAGTCAATGTGTTAGAGATGTATCACTATTGGGTCAATGTGGTTAACAGTGAGGATCACTATTGGTCCGCTATGTTGTACCGAGGATCACACTATTGGTAAATTTGTTACAGAGTGATCACTATTGGTAAATGTGTTACAGAGGGATCCACTAGTGGGTAAATCTAGGTCCTATGTAAGAACTAACGATCCCTGTCATGTTTGTTCCAATCTTATTACATTTTATCAGTTTTAGGACACAGGGTCATGGCTTCTAATGGACGATTGCTTAAATAATTTAATAACATTAAAAAATCCACTTCATTGTCTCAGAGAATGGGCATGGAGATGTTTTTCCTTTCAGTCCCCCCCTAGCATATAAGTGGGATAGCAACCATTAGATCTCCAGATGGTTGAAAACTCAACTTCCAGCATCCTCTACAAGCCCTATGTAGTTAAAGGGCATTTCCACCCCCAAAACTATAATCCCCCCCCCCATACTGACTACTTTGGCCCCACCAATGTAGTGTAGTGTAATCCTACCTCACATCCCAGCTCCATAGTGTTCTCCTGAGTCCCCCCCCCCGTAGGTCTATGTACATAGACCTACGGGCCTCATTGTACATAGACCTACGGGCCTCATTGTACATAGACCTACGGGCCTCATTGTACATAGTCCTACGGACCTCATTGTACATAGACCTAGCCTCATTGTACATAGACCTAGCGACCTCATTGTACATAGACCTAGCCTCATTGTACATAGACCTAGCCTCATTGTACATAGACCTACAGACCTCATTGTACATAGACCTACAGTCCTCATTGTACATAGACCTACAGTCCTCATTGTACATAGACCTACAGACCTCATTGTACATAGACCTAGCCTCATTGTACATAGACCTACAGACCTCATTGTACATAGACAACAAGAAATACTCGAGGTACCTCCCAGGCGTCCAATCCCTTCTGGCCACCTCACTGCCAGATAGACAATACTAAGGAATAAAGAAAGTAGGGCTGTCCAGTCGTTTATAATTTACAAGGGGTAATCCCTCTTTATTGCAGTTACACCAACACACAACGTTTCGGCCGCTAGGCCTTTATCAAGTGTTACAGGTCAGTGATAAACATCCTTCTTTATACCCTCACAAAACAGTGCCACCCATAGTCCTCTATTCACATTACACCCAGTGTCTTCTTCTAGTGCTCCCTATGGTGGTACTTTCCAACACTTGGCTCTTGTCCAAAACACCTCCCTCCTTCATTTTCACAGCATTATGTACTTACTAGGTGGAGACAGGGGATCCTTATTTTTTTTTTACCTTCCTTAGTCTTCTCCTCATTCCCCCATTCCACCTACGTACAGAAGAACACACATATACAATACTTACAGTGCATATATAATCATCAGTGCAATAAAACCCTACTCACCATTAACATCAGGATACATTGTTTAAAATCTTCTAAAAACTTTTTTTAAAATTTCTTTGAAAATAGGGCGTCACGCGGTATTTCGACATATGCCAACATATTTATGTATGTCTTGGAAAAGGAGAAAATACTGCGTAATGCCCTATTTTCGAAGTATATCAACCACTATTACAGGTTCATAGATGATATCTTTTTTATGTGGGAGGGCCCAGAGGAGGAGTTGTTGAACTTTAAGAAGTATGTGAATGAAATCCACGAAACAATAAAATTTACCTTAGAGTATAGCAAGGAAACGGTTAACTTCTTGGATGTAGAGGCTGTAATTGAGGATGGGAGAATCCATAGTAATCTTTATAGAAAGCCAACAGACAGACCCACCTATTTACATCCGGGAAGCCTTCACCCACCAGAATGTATTAAGAGCCTCCCCAAGAGTCAATTCATACGGTGTAGGAGAGTGAACTCCAGGTTGATCGAATATGAAAAACGAAGTAATGAGATGGTGGAAATGTTTGTTGGCAGAGGCTATAGGAGAACAGAGATGGAGAAGATTAAGGATGTTAATGGTGAGTAGGGTTTTATTGCACTGATGATTATATATGCACTGTAAGTATTGTATATGTGTGTTCTTCTGTACGTAGGTGGAATGGGGGAATGAGGAGAAGACTAAGGAAGGTAAAAAAAAAATAAGGATCCCCTGTCTCCACCTAGTAAGTACATAATGCTGTGAAAATGAAGGAGGGAGGTGTTCTGGACAAGAGCCAAGTGTTGGAAAGTACCACCGGAGGGAGCAGTAGAAGAAGACACTGGGTGTAATGTGAATAGAGGACTATGGGTGGCACTGTTTTGTGAGGGTATAAAGAGGGATGTTTATCACTGACCTGTAACACTTGATAAAGGCCTAGCGGCCGAAACGTTGTGTGTTGGTGTAACTGCAATAAAGAGGGATTACCCCTTGTAAATTATAAACGACTGGACAGCCCTACTCATTGTACATAGACCTACAGGCCTCATTGTACATAGACCTACGGGCCTCATTGTACATAGACCTACGGGCCTCACTGTACATAGACCTACGGACCTCATTGTACATAGAACTACAGGCCTCATAGTACATAGACCTACAGACCTCATTGTACATAGACCTACAGACCTCATTGTACATAGACCTACATACCTCATTGTATATAGACCTACAGACCTCATTGTACATAGACCTACGGACCTCATTGTACATAGACCTACGGACCTCATTGTACATAGACCTACAGGCCTCATTGTACATAGACCTACAGACCTCATTGTTCATAGACCTACGTGCCTCATTGTACATAGACCTACAGACCTCATTGTACATAGACCTACAGGCCTCATTGTACATAGACCTACCTAAACTTATCAAGCTCATCTATTTTCTATTCCATGATGTCCCTTTTTTATATTGGATTTCAAAATTCAAATGCATATTCCAAATGATGCCTTACCATCATAAAAAGAGGAAAAATAATATTTATCACTCTTGAATCTATACCCCTCTCTATAAACAATATTGTCTTGTAAATTCTGTTGGCATGAAAGTAGGTAAAATCCTAATTGATTACTTTCATCAACATTGAATCTTATCTGTTACTTTAATGAACATTTATACAAAACTTTCAGTTTTGCATCAATTGCTCAACATACTGTACTAAAGGCTCGGACACACGATCAATTTCCGAGTGAGGAACGACCCCGGATGGCCGAGCGTTACATGCGGCGAACGGCCGTTTTGCCTGAAAATCGTCTGTGTGTATGCATTCGGTCGGGGGTTGTTTGTTGATCCGCCTGGCGAATGCATACACACAGACGATTCTCGGCTGGTCTTCCCAGGGGTCGTTCCTCGTTCAAAAATTGAGCGTGTGTACGAGCCTTTAGATTTCAATTCCCCACATAGTTTTTAATCTATAGCCAATACAGAGACCTTGCTCTCAATATTTACTTTATAGACAGATTAATGTGGCCCTAGTACAGAGCTTAGTTTATACATACAGTAGTTTAGGTGGCATAATGTTAAAGGGTATCTCCACTCATAATTTTAAGGTTTAGGAATCCAGTTCTATTGAAGAACGGGAGGTAAAGGTGCTGTGCCTTACCTTCCGTTCTTCAATAGAACATACAGGAGACTGGTGAGAAGTTAAGAAACTTACCCGCTCGCTCGCTCCCCCGGCGCGTAGTCTGACAGGTCCCGACGGACCTTGTCTTTTATGCGCATGCGCGATCTATGCGCATAGAAGACAAGGTCCGTCGAGACCTGTCAGACTAAGAGCCAGGGGAACAAGCGAGCGGGTAAGTTTCTTACCTTCTCACCAGTCTCCTGTATGTTCTATTGATATCTTGGATATATAATACAAATCTTGTTTTTTTTTAATCCAACTGAGTAGTTTTGTGCAATGGAGTTTCATAATGTCTAAGTCCTTTACTGGATTGTACCACTACCGCCCAGTACTGTACTGTATGTTTATGTAATGTCTATCCTTACTGGATTGTCCACTACCAGCCCCAGTACTGTACTGTTATGTTTTACTAAAGTCTATTCTACATGGACGGTACCACTACCCGCCCAGGTACGTACTGTTATGTTATTCATGTCTAAACCCTTACGGATTGTACCACTACCCCCAGGATCTGTGTACTGGGAAGCAGATGGACAGTAAGAGGGCTTCGTTGTGTGTACGTTTGGAAGTGCTATAGGTGGCAGTTTGGGTCATACGCGACACATGTGTTCAGTTTCTGCACCTTTGTGTACCGCATTTTTGTCCAGGGCAGGCCTGTTTAACAATTTTCCTGACAGTGCAATGCTTCTAAGACAAAGCCTGCTCTAAACACGTTTGCACTCCCCATGACTTTCCGGCTTGTAAAAGTGCCATTTTAAACTACCTTCTTTTCAGAGCTGATTAGCAAGGTCTGCACTAGAGTAGAAGATATAATATTGCTATTACAGGCAGTGTGGAAGAGGTTAGTGCCATTGTCAAGCATTTTAGCTTATTTTAGCAGAATCTTAAGCAAGTTATGGGGACTGGGAGAGTGAAAAAGGAAATAATTTTTTTTTTTTTTAAATGTTTTTCCAGCTTTTTGGAAGTGGAGTGTTAGCGAATGTGAGTGTGTATTTTAACTTCCATAGGCACATATCTGTAACTGCAGCATCAATTTTCAAAATTTATCCCACCCAATAGCAGTGATTCAAATCCTCAGTATGGCAAGGATTAACCAAATCTCTGCCTGACATTTGTAATTAAAGGCTGAGTTTTTCTTTAATTGTTTAACCCAGCATGGGGTCTGTTCAAAGAGGCAATAAGGTGTGAAACCTCACTGCCCCAGCAGCAAATGCCAGACCTTAAATAGACTTTTTGGAAGTAGAACCACAGGTGGTCTGCTGCTTTAAAACAAGCTAAAGGTCAGTTTCAAAGTCCATTCAACTTCATATAATTCAGGGTAAAGAAATTTGTAATATTTTTCATAAATAATGTCAGCTAACGCGGAAATCAAAATGTATCTGTCCATACCTTGTATTAGAGGATATCCAAAGGGAACTTGAGATATTAATTTCTTAAGTCAACTCTATCACTTATAACTTTATCATGTTTAGTATCTTTGGACTGTATGATATTATCCAATCACAAAAACGGAAATATTTCATATGTGAGATGTACGGTAATTTTTTGTCATTTATATTCACATATTGGATTACCAAGTTTCATGGACTCATGGGCTTATAACATGATTGGTTTGTGTTGGTGTTGTGTATTTAGAAGGGATAGTTTGTTGGTACAATGCAATAGGCATCCTGTCACATGTATAGGAACTTTCAGGGATTCAGGGGACCTATGTCTGTATCAGGTGTGAGTGGGTTGCCCACTCGTAATCTAAGGTGGGGAATAAAATGGGGGCACTTGTAGCATTTCAGAGCCTGGACAACTTGGAGGGACAGCAAGCACTGGATAGGGCCAGTATAGAGGGGGTGGAAATGGGCAGGGAAGGTTGAGAGAGAGGTTATTTTGTAAGGGTTACTAGGGGACATGGGGACCACAAAGTAGGGTCGCTTCTTCCCAGCTAGTCCATCCCAACGATTTAGATCTTGAGTTGATGAAGGGAAGGAGGTCATTCTTTAGCCTGGCTAAAAGAATGGAATGATGGAGACAATGGCTTTAAATAATGAAAACTAAGATGAAACAGGGTATTGCATAAACGGGTTAGATAGTTTTCACTACTGGGCTGTAAATTTAAAGGGATACTCCTTGTTTAGGCATGAAGAAAGGGGGAGGGGGATGTATTTATGTTAAAAAAAAAAGTTGAAGCCAAATTAAAAGAGAAAATAACTCAATATAGATGTTTTAAAGCGAGCAATATGGGCGTAATTTTAGCACCAGGAAGGGGGTAAAGTTATTGTTGTGGTCTGCCTACAAGCCCCACAAAAGCTACATGGAGAGTCTTTTATAATGCATGAAAGGGCTGCAATTTGAGGCACATCCTGATTATGAGGGACTTTAATCGACCCGGACATTGATTGGACTAGTGGAGCTGCCAACACAGTAAAGGGATATGGGTTCCTGAATTTGCTACATGGAACCAGTTTGGTTGAAGTTCCTACTCAAAAAGGCTCTTGTTGGATCTGGTAATATCTAATGAACACAGGCCATATTATAGATATGAAGGTAACTAAAATAGTTGGTTGTAAAATAAAGACATACATCCATCTGTCCAACCTTTATACCCTACCCTAATGTCTGTATATCAGTTTACATAGTAACATATATTGGAGGTATATAAAGACATACGTCCATCTAGTCCAACCTTTTATACCCTACCCCATAATGTCTGTATAACAGTTACATAGTTACATAGTATTGGAGGTTGGTTATAAAGACATACGTCCATCTAGTCCAACCTTTATACCCTACCCATAATGTCTGTATAACAGTTACGTAGTAACAAGTTATTGGAGGTTGTTAAGGAGACTTTTGTATCTAGTCCAACTTTTAATTACCCTACCCATATTTCTGTAAACAGTTACATAGTAACATAGTATTGGAGGTTGTATAAAGACATACGTCCATCTATTCCAAACCTTTATACCCTACCCATAATGTCTGTTATAACATTACATAAGACATTAGTATTGAGGTTTGTATAAGACATAACGTTCCATCTAGTCCAACCTTTATTACCCTACACATAATGTCCTGTATAACAGTTCCTCTATAACATAGTATTGGATGTTGTATAAAGACATACGTCCATCTAGTCCAACCTTTATATGCCCCTACCCATAATGTCCTGTATAACAGTTACTATAACATGTATTGGAGTTGTATAAGAACATCGTCCATCTGGTCCAACGCTTTAATAACCCTACCTATAATGTCTGTATAAACAGTTACATAGTAACATAGAAATTGGAGGTTGTATAAAGACATATGTCCATCTAGTCCAACCTTTATACCCTACCCATAATGTCTGTATAACAGTCACATAGTAACATAGTATTGGAGTTTGTATAAAGACATACGTCCATCTAGTCCCAACCTTTATACCCTAACCCATATGTCTGTCCTAACAGTTCATAGTACATAGTATTGGAGTTTGTATAAAGATATACGTCCATCTAGTTCCAACCCTTTTATACCCTACCCAAATGTCTGTATAACACTTACATAGTAACCATAGTATTGGAGGTTGTATAAAGACATACATCCATCTAGTCCAACCTTTTAAACCCTACCCATAATGTCTGTATAACAGTTACATAGTAACATAGTTTAGGAGGTTGTATAAAGACATACGTCATCTAGTCCAACCTTTTCCCTAACCCATAATGTCTGTATTACAGTTACATAGTAACATAGTATTGGAGGTTGTATAAGAGCATCCATCCATCTAGTCCAACCTTTATACCCTCCAACCCATAACTGTCTGTATCAGTTACATAGTAACATAGTATTGGAGGTTGTATAAAGACTAACGTCCATCTAGTCCACCCTTTATACCCTAAACCCATAATGTCTGTATAACAGTTACGTAGTAACATAGTATTGGAGGTTTGTATAAAGACAATTCGTTCATCTAGTCCAACCTTTATTACCCACCCATAATGTCCGTATAATAGTTTACATAGTAACATAGTATTGGAGGTTGTATAAAGACATAACATCCATCTATCCCAACCTTTATACCCTACCCCATATTCTGTTAACCAGTTTTACAAGTAACATAGTATGGGAGGGTTGTATAAGAACATACGTCCATCTCTGTCCCAAACCTTTATACCCTACCTACCCATAATGTCTGTATAACAGTTACATATAACATAGTATTGGAGGTTGTAGTAAAGACATACGTCCATCTAGATCAACCTTTATAACCCCTAACCACATAATGTCCTGGTATAACAGTTACATAGTAATATAGTATTGGAGGTTGTATAAAGACATATTTCCATCTAGTCCAACCCTTTTATACCTACTACCCATACAATGTCTTTATAAACAGTTTACATAGTAACATAAGTAATTGGGGTTGTAATAAAGACATACGTCCATCTAGTCCAACCTTTATACCCCTACCCATAATTCTGTCCTAACATGTACAATAAATTAACATAGTATTATTGGAGTTGTATAAAGATATACGTCCCATCTAGTCCAACCTTTATACCCTACCCATAATGTCTGTATAACATTTTACATAATAACTCAGTATTGGAGGTTGTTAAAGACATACGTCCATCTAGTCCAACCTTTATACCCTACCTATATGTCCTGTATAACAGTTACATAGTAACATAGTAAATTGGAGGTTGTATAAAGACATAGTCCATCTAGTCCCAACCTTTATATACCCTACCCATAATGTTCTGTATAACAGTTACATAGTAACATAGTTTGGGAGGTTTGTGTTAAAAGACATACGTCCATCTAGTCCAACCTTTATACCCTAACCCCTAATGTTGTCTAACAGTTTACATAGTAAACATAGTATTGGAGGTTTGTATAAAGATATACGTCCATCTAGTCCCAACCTTTATCCCTACCCATAATGTCTGTATAACAGTTACATATTACCATAGTATTGGAGGTTGTAATAAAGACATACATCCATCTAGTCCAACCTTTATACCCTACCCTATAATGTCCTGTATAACAGTTACATAGTAACATAGTAAAAAAAAAAAAAAATTTGGAGGTTGTATAAAGACATACGTCCATCTAGTCCACCTTTATACCCTACCCATAATGTCTGTCTAACAGTTACATAGTACATAGTATTGTGAGGAGGTTTTATAAAGACATAACGTCCCTCTAGTCCAACCTTTATACCCTACCCATAATGTCTGTATTACAGTTACATAGTAACATAGTATTGGAGGTTGTATAAAGACAATCCATCCATCCAAGTCCAACCTTTATACCCTACCATAATGTCTGTATAACAGTTACATTAGTAACATAGTATTGAAGGTTGTTAAATACATACAAAGTCCATCTAGTTCAGAATGGCATTTTAAAAATGAGAAAATGAATAGAAAGTTGAACACCTGTCAGAAGGAATTGTAAGAAAGTAATACGCTAGTTAAAATAATAATAAGTTAGGAGAGCTTAACAAAAGATGAAGCCCTTTTTTAAAGGGGGAAGTTCAGTGTCCAAATACATATACTTTCAAAAAAAAGAGCAGTATTTTTTCATCCCAATGACCTTAACCTGCCAATTCAAACATTGTGTCCTGTGTATAAATAAAGTAACCGAAATACTGATTTCTGTTTGCAGGACCCCTAGTAGAGATCGTTATGGTCTTGGCCCTTGACCCAGCGCCTGGGTTGATTCAGTTGCCAGTAGAGATCTGAGCATCTTTGACCCATCCAACAGCCAATCAGTAGAAATTACTGTTTTAGGAACATTCCAAGGAAAGTGGTGCTCTGGGAACGAAGGACCGTTAGAACCTGAAATGTGTCAGCTCCACTAATATCAACAGTTAGGAACAGCAAAGGGTAATAACTGGTTTCCATATAGTTCATAGGACGGCACACCCATCTAGTAAGTTTAAAAAACAATACTCATTTATTAGTGCTGAAAAACAATGAATGCCAAAATACACACAACGTTTCGGGGGGTCCCCTGAGGAAGGGGTTGGAACCCCCGAATGTGTATAATTGTGTTTTTGGCATTCATTGTGTTTTTCAGCACTAATAAATGAGTATTGTTTTAAATACTATATGGAGTGTGCCGTCCTATGACTATATGTAACCAGTTGACTGGGAACTAATGTCCTCTAATTACACTTACCTGCAGTGGCCCGGTTGTGGAGGAGCACCTCCAATTTTTGCCTATCAGAACCGATCACAATTGGATTGGAAATCGTATGAAATCAACTGATTTTTCAAAATGGGAAGAAATGTAGAATAATAAGAAGGCATTACACAAACTAACAATTCCACAAATATTGAAAATATCCACTGAACTGTCCCCTTTAAGTATATTGATAGTAAGAAGATGAGGACTGAAAAATGTGGGGCCATTAAATAATGGGGATTAGATAGTTAAAGGATGCCGACCAAAGCAATGCCCTGAATGTATAATAGCATAATGGTATAAAGGAATAAATGAGGATATGGTGCAGAAACTAAAAGCTTACTAAGTTAATACCGATATTTACTTACTGATGGGATGGGAATACATCACATGGTCTTACAATCGATATTAACTTACTGATAAATAAACACACGTGATACTGACACAGGTCTTGTCTGTTTGTTTATTTGTTGGTTTTTAAACCATCCAATAAAATCCGAGGTTTACATTCCTTGAGTTTCATCTTTATTTACACAAAATATTTTCCATGTTAAGTTTCGTTTGTTTGGCAAAACCTGGAAACTTTCCATTCTTAGGGGTTTTCACCATAAATCAAAAAAAAAGACCCCTGACCAGTAACCCGTGGAAATACTGCATTTACCAATCTATCTGTGTTTGATACAAAGACACCGCAGCCAATGACTGAATGATAATCCTCTAGCTGCCTCTTCTGATCATGCTCAAGCTCATAACCAGCTCACTATATTGCTAAAAGGGGTGTGAACAAATATAGCAATTAACACACACTACCCCTTAGTTTTCACAAGACATCCAGGATAGCATGCATACGCTATTGATTCTTTAAGGATAAGGTATGATAGCTTTAAATATTTTAATGTCATTATGAGGGTAGAGTTTTCCTTAAAGGGGAAGTTCAGTGCTAATACATATTCTTTTAAGAAAAAAGAGCAGTATTTCTCCATCCCAATGACCTTAACCTGTCCATTCAGCATTGTGTCTGTGTATAAATAAATGCTTCCAAAATACTGACTTCCTGTTTGCAGGACCCCTAATAGAGATCGTTATGGTCTTGCCCTTGACCCAGCATCTGGGTTGATTTAGTTGCTCAGTAGAGATCTGAGCATGTGTGACCCATCCAACAGTAGTCCATTCAGTAGTCAGAATTTACTGTTAGGAACATTCCAAGGAAGTGGTGCATCCTGGGAAGAAGAATAACGGTTAAAACCGGAAATGGCAGCTCACTAATGTCAACAGCAGGGAATAGCCAGGGGCATAAATTCAACTGATTTTTCCAAACGGAAGAGAATATGTAGAATAACTAGGTATGTAAAGTATAAACTAAGAATTTACAAAATAACGATACTTTCCGCTGAACTTTCCCTTTAAGCTGGTTCAATTTAATATATATATAATTCCATTTAGATGCTTACATGAAGTTTTCTACATAGAACCAGTAACGCCCTTAAAAATGTTTAAAATTCTTTTGAACTCAACACCGGTTGTTTGTATTGAGTTTACATAAAAACATTTTCTTTGAAGTTTTTTTTTTCCTGTTCCGTATGTTTCCTATCTGCCCTGAAATCTACAAAGGTCTTCCAACTGTTCAGAATCCTTACCCGGGTGCATTGTGTTCAGAACAGACATGTACCCTACGAAGTGAAATTAAAGGCATTTTCGTTTTTTATAAATAAAGATGACGCATTCTAGAAAGGACGAGGAACTATCAGACATTCTTCGTACAGTTTTATCTATCGTAAAGGTTTCTGGCGAACTACAGGGAATGGAGAGAGATCACGCTGTCAGATGGAAGCACACGAGATAAAATAAAAAATCCTTGGCTCACAGCAAGGCCGCAGGTACGTGTTCTCTTCCTAAGTGATCCTGACAGATTTGGCAAACAAGGCATAGAAATGAAAAGGCGGCGCAGAGCCGGGCATCGAAGAGGATTTGCACTTCACGTTGGCAATGTGTTCGGGTTTGACAGCTGCTGACATCTCAAAGCTTTGAGGGAAAGGGAACTTACATGAAGTGCCAATCATTCTGGGGATGATGGGTCCAATCAGTTTCGGACTGGCTCTGCTTCTGTCCCCATTGGCATCTGAAATATAGATCAGAGGGAATGAAGGAAACTTTGTTAGTTTCGAAATCGTAAAAGAAAAACTGTAAAGGTGTCAAAATGAATCAGAAATCAAAGTTACGGTATTTGTGCACTTTACAATGCACATATTGTTGTTTATTTGTAGCTAATGGCTTGGGTCTATCTATCTATCCATCCATCCGTCCGTCCATCCATCCATCCATCCACCTATCTCTATCTATCTCTCTCTTTCTCTATGTCTGTCTGTCTGTCTGCCTGCCTGCCTGTCTGTCTGTCTGTCTGTCTGTCTGTCTGTCTATCTATCTATCTATCTATCTATCTATCCATCCATCTGTCCGTCCGTCCATCCATCCACCTATCTCTATCTATCTCTCTCTTTCTCTATGTCTGCCTGTCTGTCTGTCTGTCTGTCAATCTATCTATCTATCTATCTATCTATCTATCTATCTATCTATCTATCTATCTATCTATCTATCTATCAATCTATCATCTATTATCTATCTATCTATCTATCTCTCTCTGTCTGTCTGTCTGTCCGTCTGTCTCTTTCTGTCTGTCTGTCTGTCTCTCTGTCTATCTGTCTGTCTATCTATCTATCATCTCCCCATCTCTCTATCTTTATATAATCTATATCATAAAGTTCTAGTTGATTGATGGGCTTCTGTTTAACATGTGAAATTGTGTTTTTTTTGTATCTTCCCCTGGATCATCTGTTAGAGAGACATTATGGGTAGGGTATGAAGGTTGGACTAATTGGACGTATGTCTTTATACAACCACCAATACTATGTTACTATGTAACTGTTATACAGACATTATGGGTAGGGTATAAAGGTTTGACTAGATGGACATGTCTTTATACAACCTCCAATACTATGTTACTATGTAACTGTTAGACAAACATCATGGGTTAAGTGTAAAGGTTGGACTAGATGGACATTTCTTTAGACAACCTCCAATGCTATGTTTCTATGTAACTGTTATACAAACATTATGGGTAGGGTATAAAGGTTGGACTAGATGGATGTATGTCTTTGTACAACCTCCAATACTATGTTACTATGTAACTGTTAGACAGACATTATGGGTAGGGTATAAAGGTTGGACTAGATGGACATATGTCTTTATACAACCTCCAATACTATGTTATTATGTAACTGTTATACAGACATTATGGGTAGGGTATAAAGGTTGGACTAGATGGATGTATGTCTTTATACAACCTCCAATACTATGTTACTATGTAACTATTACACAGACATTATGGGTAAGGTATAAAGGTTGGACTAGATGGATGGATGTCTTTATACAACCTCCAATACTATGTTACTATGTAACTGTTATACAGACATTATGGGTAGGGTACGAAGGTTGGAATAATTGGACATATGTCTTTATACAACCTCCAATACTATGTTACTATGTAACTGTTAGACAGACATTATGGGTAGGGTATAAAGGTTGGACTAGATGGACATATGTCTTTATACAACCTCCAATACTATGTTACTATGTAACTGTTATATAGACATTATGGGTAGGGTATAAAGGTTGGACTAGATGGATTTATGTCTTTATACAACCTCCAATACTATGTTACTATGTAACTATTACACAGACATTATGGGTAAGGTATAAAGGTTGGACTAGATGGATGGATGTCTTTATACAACCTCCAATACTATGTTATTATGTAACCGGTATACAGACATTATGGGTAGGGTATAATAGTTGGACTAGATGGACGTATGTCTTTATACAACCTTCAATACTATGTTACTATGTAACTGTTATACAGACATCATGGGTAGGGTATAAAGGTTGGACTAGATGGAAGTATGTCTTTATACAACCTCCAATACTATGTTACTATGTAACTGTTCGACAGACATTATGGGTAGGGTATAAAGGTTGGACTAGATGGATGTAAGTCTTTAAACAACCTCCAATACTATGTTACTATGTATCTGTTAGACAGACATTATGGGTAGGGTGTAAAGGTTGGACTAGATGGACATATGTCTTTATTCAACCGCAATTACTAGGTTTCCATTTTCTGTGATTTTTGGAAAACACAGAAAATAAATAGCAGATTTTTTTATTGCAAAAAAACAAAAAAAAAAAACAATACATAGTAAGAAATTAAAAGAAAAATGAAAATTGTAGATAAAAAGGAAACTTTGAGCCCCTTGAGGATAAAAAAACGAGATTAAGACCTAGTACATATGGGCCAATTTTTATTGCCGGTCAAAACACAATCTAAAATTTTCATTGGATCGGTTGAAGGTTCGGAGGAAACACCAATAGTTAACCTGAACTGATTTTTTGCCAAAATACTTTATCTTGATGTTCGGACAATCGTGAACAGTAATTCCTATTTTTATACGCAAAACGACCAGACAAATTATTGTTTTTCCTTTTCCTCCCTGTAGACAGATCACTGACCAATTGGTAAACCAGTAGGGAACATTATTAGCCATAAATCTTTTCATGTGTACCAGATCTGAGATAAACAAATCAAATAACCAAACTTCAGCAATAACATGAGATACCTTGACTAAGACTATAAAGGTCTATAAAAGTCATAAACCATCTTTCGCTTAATTAAAGCAGCATTTTGGTGGGCCAAGGGTTAATGGACTGTTTTCCTCATACACAGTTGCTTACAGCATGTGTACTTTCTGCAATCAGATGTGTATTGATGAATAAATGCCTGTATGTGTGTGGTATATTGCACATAAGCCTTAAAGATTGAACTCTGGCTAAATACCGCCCCTTGATGTTTACTGTAGGGCACAGTGTAACCACAGAATACGGCTGCCACCAATTATATCTGGGTCAGCCACCCTACCTCCTCCTGTGACATCCAGCTTTTGGAACAGATCCACCCAATATGTTTTGCTGTCATTCAACCTCCAACCTCGCCTGTTATAATCAACAGCATGCTGTATAACTGTTCACACAAACAGTTTGGGAATCTTATCATTTGTATAAAACGTAACAATCTTATGGTTTAAATAAGAGAAAGCATTTTAATTGGCTTGTTCTAGGTTATGTAGGTTGCATCTCAAAGTGTCAGCTTGGTCCATTAACCAGATCACAAAAAATACCGTCTATTTATTTGGCTGCATTATTTTTGTTCAAAAATCAACAGAATTGAGGGTCGCACTCCAAAAAAATGTTACAACTTTTATTAGTGACTACAAGTCATATCACACAACGTTTCAAGGGAATTGCCTGCCCCCTTCCTCAGGTGATCAACTTTAAAGCAAAGTGGCTAACTATTGCCTTGCAGTGCTGAAGTCCTGAGTTCGATTCCACCCTTGGACACATCTGCAAGGAGTTTGTATGTTCTTCCCGTGCTTGCGTGGATTTCCTCTGGGCACTCCGGTTTCCCCCACAATCATAAAGACATACTGATAGGTTGTATGTGTCAATAAATGTGCTTAGATTGTAAGCTCTTCAGGGCAGAGCCTGATGCGAATGTATACATGTAATTTTAAAGGGCTATGGAAGATGTTGGCGCTATATAAATCCACAATAATAATAATTATTAACTAGATTGTAAGCTCTTCAGGGCAGAGCCCATCTAGTCCAACCCTTTATACAACCTCCAATACTATGTTACTATGTAACTGTTATACAGACATTATGGGTAGGGTATAAAAGGTTGGACTAGATGGACGTATGTCTTTATACAACCTCCAATACTATGTTACTATGTAACTGTTATACAGATTGTATATAAATGTACAATGTAATTTGTAAGACTGTATAGATCACAGAGTCATTACAGTACCTGGGGGTAGTGGTACAATCCAGTAAGGATAGACATTACATAACATAACAGTACAGTACCTGGGGGTAGTGGTACAATCCAGTAAGGACAGACATTACATTACATAACAGTACAGTACCCGGGAGTAGTGGTACAATCCAGTAAGGATAGACATTACATATCATAACAGTACAGTATCTGGGGGTAGTGGTACAATCCAGTAAGGATAGACATTACATAACATACCGCTCTTGCCAGCGTCTGTCAGCGGCGATATGGTATGAACCTGTATTACCAGGACATTATGGGTAAAGGTATAAAGGTTTGGACTAGATGGATGTATGTCTTTATACAAACCTCTCAATACTATGTTACTACGTAACTGTTATACAGACATTATGGGTAGGGTATAAAGGTTGGACTAGATGGACGTATGTCTTATACAACCTCCAATACTATGTTACTATGTAACTGTATACAGACATTATGGGTAGGGATAATAGGTTGGACTGATGGACTGTGCTTTATAAACCTCCAATACTATGTTACTATGTAACTGGTATACAGACTTAGGGTGGGTTAAAGTGGGACTAGAGGAGTATGTCTTTATACAAACTCCAATACTATGTACTATGAAGTGTATGAGACATTATGGGTAGGTAAAGGTTGGACTAGATGGCGTATGTCTTTATACGCCTCCAATACTATGTTACTATGTAACTGTTATACAGAATTATGGGTAGGGTATAAAGGTTTGGATCGATGGGCATATAAAGTTTTTTTTACAAGCAATGCATGTGATGTTGATAAAACAAGATATGTGAATATACCTCATACATAAACATCTTAATACATTTTATGCATACAACATGCCTAAGTATCCCATATGAATGATTAACTTACATAAAGATGGCATTATAAATATCACTTATCTACCAATAAAACAATTAACATCCAGAATTGAGTTCATACCTCTAGGATATCTAGTGTAAATAAGAAAATCCATTTAGTTTCCTGTTTTAGTAGCTTTAAATATCTGTCTCTATTTCTAGTGTCCTTTTTGATACTTTGTATTCCCTGAATTTGTAATTTGTTAAGGTTGCTGTTGTTACATGTTGCAAAATGTCTCGCAACTGGGCTGTTATTATCATTATTTTTGATGGCTCTGATGTGTTCACGTATCCTTGACTTTAAAGATCTGATTGTACACCCTACATATTGTAAGCTACATGTGTTGCATTTCAAAACATAAATAACATACATGGTTGTACAATTTATATATTCTTTAATAAGGAAACTTTTTCCTGTGTGTGAATTAAAGAAATTTTGTCCTATTTTTACATATCGACATGTTATGCATCTGCTATGTCCACATCTATACATGCCCTGATATCCCAACCAGTTTTTTGTTGTTGAGATATCTGGGTGAATAAATTCGCTAGGGGATAAACAGTTGCCTAGAGTACTAGCCCTTCTTGATACGTATCGAAATCCCGATTCCATAATATGATCTAATTTTTTATCTGCCCTGAGGACAGGTAAATGTTTTTTTAAAATATTAACGATCTCATAGAACTGAGGACTGTAAGATGAAATGAATGTAACTGGATTTGATTTTTCTGTATGGGCATGCATTTTTCTACCCGTGGCTTGACTTGTGTCACTATTTTTATTCTGTTTTTTATGCTTGGGTCTCAACAAAAGTGATCTATTCAATCGTAAAGCTTTCAAAAAAGCTGCAATCAGAACATTCAAATCGTATCCCCTTTCCAAGAACTTGTCTCGTAAGTTACACGCTTGGACTAAAAAGTCCTCATCATTAGAACAATTTCTGCGAATCCTGATAAATTGGCTCAGAGGGATACCTTTAATGCAGTGTTTAGGATGACATGATTTAGCATGTAATAAGGTATTTTTGGAATGTTCCTTTCTAAATACTGTCGTGATTATGTTGCACTCATGTATATATATCGATAGATCTAGATAATGAGTTCTATCCCCTCCATATGTCCATGTGAATTTCAAATTGTATACATTATCATTAAGGCTCTGAATAAGTGTCTCAAATTCTTTCTCTGTACCTTCCCATATCCAGAGTAAATCATCTATATACCTTTTATGATGTTTGATCTTTTCTGTGAGCGGATGTGTGGAGTGATTCTTATATAGGTTACACTCCTCCCACCATCCTAAGTACAAATTAGCATAAGTCGGTGCGAATAAAGGTTGGACTAGATGGACATATGTCTTTATACAACCTCCAATACTATGTTACTATGTAACTGTTAGACAGACATTATGGGTAAGGTATGGAGGTTGGACTAGATGGACGTATGTCTTTATACAACCTCCAATACTATGTCTTGGAGGTTGCCGACAATCCCTATATACAAAATGCTATCCCACGTGACCTCCAAAAACGTTTTAAACAATGTCTGTTGCCCAAATTAACCCTTTGGGTCTTCTTTTAAGCAACAGGAAAAATAGAGGAAGAAGAATACCGATCTATTCCTCCTAAGATCATATGCATTACCATATATAGAATAATAAAATTTAACATACTACATTAAGATTCGTTATAATATATCATAAAGTTTTTTTTACAAGCAATGCATGTGATGTTGATAAAACAAGATATGTGAATATACCTCATACATAAACATCTTAATACATTTTATGCATACAACATGCCTAAGTATCCCATATGAATGATTAACTTACATAAAGATGGCATTATAAATATCACTTATCTACCAATAAAACAATTAACATCCAGAATTGAGTTCATACCTCTAGGATATCTAGTGTAAATAAGAAAATCCATTTAGTTTCCTGTTTTAGTAGCTTTAAATATCTGTCTCTATTTCTAGTGTCCTTTTTGATACTTTGTATTCCCTGAATTTGTAATTTGTTAAGGTTGCTGTTGTTACATGTTGCAAAATGTCTCGCAACTGGGCTGTTATTATCATTATTTTTGATGGCTCTGATGTGTTCACGTATCCTTGACTTTAAAGATCTGATTGTACACCCTACATATTGTAAGCTACATGTGTTGCATTTCAAAACATAAATAACATACATGGTTGTACAATTTATATATTCTTTAATAAGGAAACTTTTTCCTGTGTGTGAATTAAAGAAATTTTGTCCTATTTTTACATATCGACATGTTATGCATCTGCTATGTCCACATCTATACATGCCCTGATATCCCAACCAGTTTTTTGTTGTTGAGATATCTGGGTGAATAAATTCGCTAGGGGATAAACAGTTGCCTAGAGTACTAGCCCTTCTTGATACGTATCGAAATCCCGATTCCATAATATGATCTAATTTTTTATCTGCCCTGAGGACAGGTAAATGTTTTTTTAAAATATTAACGATCTCATAGAACTGAGGACTGTAAGATGAAATGAATGTAACTGGATTTGATTTTTCTGTATGGGCATGCATTTTTCTACCCGTGGCTTGACTTGTGTCACTATTTTTATTCTGTTTTTTATGCTTGGGTCTCAACAAAAGTGATCTATTCAATCGTAAAGCTTTCAAAAAAGCTGCAATCAGAACATTCAAATCGTATCCCCTTTCCAAGAACTTGTCTCGTAAGTTACACGCTTGGACTAAAAAGTCCTCATCATTAGAACAATTTCTGCGAATCCTGATAAATTGGCTCAGAGGGATACCTTTAATGCAGTGTTTAGGATGACATGATTTAGCATGTAATAAGGTATTTTTGGAATGTTCCTTTCTAAATACTGTCGTGATTATGTTGCACTCATGTATATATATCGATAGATCTAGATAATGAGTTCTATCCCCTCCATATGTCCATGTGAATTTCAAATTGTATACATTATCATTAAGGCTCTGAATAAGTGTCTCAAATTCTTTCTCTGTACCTTCCCATATCCAGAGTAAATCATCTATATACCTTTTATGATGTTTGATCTTTTCTGTGAGCGGATGTGTGGAGTGATTCTTATATAGGTTACACTCCTCCCACCATCCTAAGTACAAATTAGCATAAGTCGGTGCGAATAAAGGTTGGACTAGATGGACATATGTCTTTATACAACCTCCAATACTATGTTACTATGTAACTGTTAGACAGACATTATGGGTAAGGTATGGAGGTTGGACTAGATGGACGTATGTCTTTATACAACCTCCAATACTATGTCTTGGAGGTTGCCGACAATCCCTATATACAAAATGCTATCCCACGTGACCTCCAAAAACGTTTTAAACAATGTCTGTTGCCCAAATTAACCCTTTGGGTCTTCTTTTAAGCAACAGGAAAAATAGAGGAAGAAGAATACCGATCTATTCCTCCTAAGATCATATGCATTACCATATATAGAATAATAAAATTTAACATACTACATTAAGATTCGTTATAATATATCACCATTTTTGGCGGGCTGAGACTTCGCCCCCTTTAATGTTTTCTTAAAAGAAAGTTACTTCTAGACCTGCCCTTCTTGACACAGGCATTGTTTGAAGGTCTTACCTTAATGTCATATTAAACAAGTACGCAAGTACTGGGGGAACATAATTTTATAGACCCTCAGGGGGAGACCGTTTCTGGACATCGAAATGTGTTCAAGACCATAAAGTCTTCATGATCCAGAAAATAATTCATTTTAACTTTCTACGCTAATAAGCTTAGTAATGATTTAATGGATTTTTATCATCTCACATTGTAGTGAATGCCACTGACAAAAGTTAAAAACACAAATCTATCATACTATCTATCTATCTATCATATATATCTATCATCATCTATATATCTATCTATCTATCTATCTATCTATCTAATATCGATTCCATTATTCTCTTATCTTCTATCTATAGTCTGTCTGACATGCCTGCCTGCATCTCTATCTATCTATCTACGATCTATCAATGATCTTCTGTATATATACTCTGTTTGATCTTGATCCATCTATCTATAGCTATCTAGCATATGTCAATCTATTTCTTATCTGCGTTTAGGGGACCCAAGTGTGTACTACAGTACCATGCACTCTCCGACATTTGTTTGTATGTGTTGGATTTTGCATTAAGCAGAGTGAAAGTAGGATTGAGCCGAACACTCAACTCTATTAGTGTATGAGTAGCGACAATGTGTTGATAATTCGAATATCCATAAGATAAGCACAGACCCTCTAGAGTATCTGCAGTGTGTTTCTTGATCAGAGATATGATCCCCCAAACCCCCCACCCCCACCTCTGATTAGTAGTAGAATTGCGGAGAAATCTCCTGTTCTAAACATCGATTAAAACATGGTGCCCAAGACGGGAAAGTGCCTTTCCATGCGGCAGTATCTGCCTCTTGTCTCTTGACGGGGTTAACCTGAATACGGAGAGCAGTTGTTCCAAGGTCAGAAGATCACAGAAAAACCATGTTCATCCTGTGTAGGCTTGCCACATAAGTCTTGTTGAATCAAAGCAGACTCAGATGCTAGAGTCCAAATAAATTGCATACTGGAGTGTGAGAAGGAAGTAGCTGATTTCTGTAAGGACCCCGCATCATACACTAGATTAACATGCTTGGATGAAGTCCTTTAGCATCATTTATAGAGAGGAGTTATTTTTCCAATAAGTGAGATGCCCATTATAGGGGGCTTCTGTCAAACATAGAAATAACATACTGATAACAAAGGGGGAGGGCTCAAGTTCAATTTAAGCGGCATGGTTAAAAAAACAACTGAAGTTGTTAATCCACATTATAGTGTGGGGTATGAGGTTCTTTTACCAAAGGCAATTGAAGGTGGAAGAGTCTTCTACAGAAGAGGGAAACAGCAGATTTCAGATGGGGATGACCGCTATCAGAATGTAGCACTTTCGGATCGTACCTAACCAAGCTTGTGGTCATGGCCCCTTTATAATGTCAGGACCAACAAGTCTACAAAGGAAACTGAGCGGGACCAAGAAGGAAGCCCAGGAACAGAAGAAGATTGGGAATATAATGTATGAAAGTCTTAACAGAACAAGATGTAAGATAAACGGAGATGTCGGGGAAAAGAATTAGGGCAGCAGAGGCAGTATTTAGAAAGGCAGTAAAGACTTTTTAAAAAATTATACTACCAGATGCCCCAGCAGCTCATGAGAAATGATGTAGCAGAATAAAAAATAGTAACTATTGTTTATAGTTAATGTGTTAGAACAAGTATATAATGTCACACATGGGTACTCTCAAGTGTGGAAGGAGAGAAGAAAGGGGGAGGTGAGCTTTAAATGTCCTTTAAATATCTGACTAAGGCCTGCTTATAAATAATGGTGAGAACTTACCGTTGTTGTTGGAGATGTGTCCCTCGAGCGCGCACACAGTCAATAACAGCAGGTTAAACTGCCACAGTCCTGCGGCTTTCTGTATCCGGAGAACAGCTCTCACTGCACACGGAACGGGGGGTGAAATGAGAAACAATTTTGGCACCTTATACTAAAGAAAGAACATGGACAAGCTTAAAATGTCAGGTGGGGTGTTGTGTTCCCTTTGAAATAAGGAGTACACAAGGAATCATTATGGGGCCAACTCAAAATTTATACATTTGATATTTCCGTGGGTATGCAGGATGGGTAGAACAAAAAAGAGCTAAACACAGCTGCCTCCAGGAAAAACTGACTAGGTGTCAGCAGATTACAACAATGCATCCGTGTGGTGGTGTGGTTAGTTCATTGTAAACATTTATGTGCAGTTCACTATAAGTGTCAGTGGGAGCGGAAGGCAAGACTGGTAGTGCAAGTGACTTTCCCATATCTGGGACTATACCAGGAGTTATGGGGATCTGTGATTTTGGTTGATGTAAATTCTTCATTGATTTGTCCAACCTACCTTCTAAAGCCAGACCCTTAGTCCATATTAAAAGGACTCTACAAGCAAATTCTAAACAGTAAGGGAACATCAGAGAATTGTCACATCAATACACAAAATATCAAGTGTGAACGCCTTATTATTAAACCAGGATTTGGTTAATTTTGCAATCGCACGGGTCGCCCAAAGAAGAAGGAACGGAGGGTTCAGACAGGACGGCTATGTTGGGGACGCTCGGTGGGTTAAAGTAAGATCTCCTAAGTTGGCCACCTGTACTGTTTTGTTGGTAGAGTCTTCCGAGGAGTATTCAACATTACACAGCGCTATTTCCATAAACAGTCGGAAATGTCCGCTGTGCTCTAAAAGCTGTCGAAAACCCACGTTAACCTGACATTTTTCAGGTTAACAGTGTTTTTAACGGGAAATAGGTTATATTGTATCTCGCCCTTAGTGTGTTTATCCTGTCGTGTGTTCCTATTAGTCCCAGTAAAGTGGTTAATAAGACACCATCGCAGTTATATAAGCCACGATTAAAACTTGCGTCTGAGTTCACACTTTCATAGTTGGCATAAAAAATTTTATTGATATATAAATAGAAATGAGTGCTATTACATTAAAGACAGTTAAAAGCAGTAAATATCACTTAAAAAAATACAGATGCGATGAAAGGAGTGATCAACATGATTCACCTACCCTAAAGCCTCCTCAAGATCAAAATGTATTTAATATTAGGGTTACTGTGCCTTTACATATATTCTTGGTTCTCCCAGGCTAAGGGCACCAGAGAATGCATACCCTTAATTTCTTATTTAGGCTGTTATTAACAGATTTTACCAGGGGCTATTCAATGGCATAGTTTTACCATCCTCTGGAGCTGGGATCAGGTTTGAATAATCATACTTTAGGGGTTTAGAAATGGCAAAATGCACAGAGTTTACAAGGGAACGGCCGCATACACGCCCCATAAGTTCAGAATGAAACACATATCCTAGTAGAAACACACTAAAGGGACAAACACCCCAAAGACTCTCCACCAAAGAGTAGTGTTTTTACATATTTATAATTTTTACAACTGAGTCTAATGGTACGACCCCTTGATTATAATTAGCCTTAAGTTTTTTTGTCTTTATCCCTATTGGTACATTCAATCTACACACAATGCTACGAGTTACCCACGCAACCAATAGCTTCGTTTACTTTGTTCGATAGAGTGGTTTTACTATGTTGCTGTGGTTTTTTGGATCAACAAGAGCTATAGAGGTCACCACAACCCCCATTGGCCTGAGAGAGACACCTTCTTAACTCCTTATATTATGTTTTGTGTATTGAATCCAGTTCTTTCTTCTCATGCTTACTTCTTTATTTTCGCACTATATACAATATTCTCTACTCACTTTTTATCTTCTTTACAGCCCTGAAAGCTGTTAAATGATCGACCAAGCCAAACGTGTGATTCTGAATATCCTAGCAACAGACAAACTGGCCAACCTAAGAATCGTGAAACAGCTAACAAGATTAAAATGGAAAACGGTTTAATAGAAAGGCTGAGACTGGTGAAATGGACGCAATATGAGAAGTACTTGCCTGGCAAACTGAGACTGATGTTACAAGGCCATATTTTATAAAGGCACGTTAATGCTTTTGTAGCAATACTCGCCTTTAAACGATTCGGGTTAACAACGCAATCTAACAATCGTAATGGACAATCATTTTACCAATCATATCTATGCATCTATTCATGCGCTGAACATTCGTAATAATGAATTTAGCGTTAATGTAACGATTGCGCCGTTTATCGTTAATTGCGATAACCCGCACATTTTTAATATGGCCTTATGATAATAAAATGGCATGGCAAGCTAAGACTGAAAAAATGGCTGGCAGGGCAGAGACTTTTGATGGTGGACATACGATTTTCAATGAAAGGCGCTCTTAGGGTTCTGATGAAAAAGTTAATGACAGCTGAAATTTTAGTTGTTAGTATTGTATGGATTTGGGGGGGGGGAGACTTTTACATTGAAGGGCATCTCATAGTGAAATTAAGATTTTCTCCACATCCAGACATATAAAAGGTTAGGTGTATTCCTGCCTGTATTCTACCTCCTCTGATGGCTCAGTGTTTGCACTTGTCTACTTCCTGCTCCCCATCTCCCCTTCCCTCTATGGTCATTCCCCGTTCATGTTAAGTCCGCGCTGTAATAAGTAGTGAAACAAGCCGCTATGCGCATTAATCTCCTACACATGCACACATCCACTCTTACCTTTGTAAACAAAACAAACACCTCGATCATAAGCCTGTAGAGAGGAAGTTTCTCCATTGTCTGAAGATAGTGCTACGTAAGGATGGAGGGGGAAGGGGGGGAGTGTTGGTAGAGACCGTGTCCTGAATCACTGCAGCCCAAGTCCTCCCTTTGACAGGCCAATAAATTGGTAAAAGCTTGAGAGGATGGGGAATTTCCTGTAAATCTTTTAAGCCACACAACTCACCCGGCAGAAAATGCTGTTAGGGGATTTGATTGACAGACTCAAGCAGTAGTGGTGTAATGAACGAACTCTCACTTTCTTTTACTTGTATATTTCAGGACAGAGGTGGAATCTGAATAAAAATAATAGTACTCTGGGGGTGGGGGAATATAGAACAACATAGGAAGAGAAAAAAAATGTACTTTTATATAATATGAATTGTAGTTTTATTCATACACAGCCGGAGCTGTTATACCATCCGAAAATTTTTGTGAATGTTCATCTACCTGCTATAATTTCTAATACTAATTATTGTTGCCTGTATTAGACAGACAAGAGAACGCATATGTAGTCCAAGGCAAACAATCCAAAGGGAAGTAAAAAAAAAAAAAAAAAATGGGTGAGTCCATAAACAGGCAGGGTACGGGATAGCAGGGAAGTATCACAAAGTCCAGTGATCAAGCAATAGTCAAGGAGAGGCAGCATAGTAGAACATTTCAGTGATCAAAGCCAAGAGTGGAAACCTAGTAACTCAATAACTGTAGAGTTAATACACACAGATAGCAACACAAGGCAAAGCAAACCTATTATATAGAAAGGAGGCAGCATTTTAAACTTTTGCATGGTCAACTCTTTGCGATGATATCACAAACTCACTCCTCACAACTGAAAATAACGTTATTTTCTTTATAATCTAAAGAAATATATCCAGTGTCAAATAGACCTACGTTAATCTGCCTGCAAGTCCCCCAAATAAGCTTGTTGACTTCTCAAACATGTATAGCTTAATTATAACATGCATAGCCGTTGGTTCGACCCTTTTCAAGCCATCAGATCAGCTTGAAGTACAATTTCAAAGGCCTTTTATCAATTAGCAGCAGAAAATTGTTGCCACAAAGTTTCTCAATTAGAAATCACACAGAACCACTTGTAATGGCAACAATGACCTCGTGGCGACTAAGTAAACAATGTAACCACATAATAAATATACATATAGATCATAATCTTTGTTTAATCCCTTTGGATGTAACATTCCTAACTATGATCCACCAGACCTCCCTTTTCTGTAAAGTTGTAGGCGATCTGTGTATGTAACTGTATATAGTACATATGGGTAGGGTATAAGGTTGGACTAGATGGACGTATGGTCTTTATACAACCTCCAATACTATGTTACTATGTAACTGTTATACAGACATTATGGGTAGGGTATAAAGGTTGGACTAGATGGATGTATGTCTTTATACAACCTCCAATACTATGTTACTATGTAACTGTTATCAGAATTATGGGTAGGGTATAAAGGTGGACTAGATGGACGTATGTCTTTATACAACCTCCATTACTATGTTACTATGTAACTGTTATACAGACATATGGGAGGGTTAAAGGTTGGACTAGATGGAATATGTCTTTATACAACCTCCAATACTATGTTACTATGTAACTGTTATACAGACATTATGGGTAGGGTATAAAGGTTGGACTAGATGGACGTATGTCTTTATACAACCTCCAAACTATGTTACTATGTAACTGTTATACAGACATTAGGGTAGGGTATAAAGGTTGGACTAGATGGAGTATGTCTTTTACAACCTCCAATCATGTAATATGTAACTGTTATTACAGACATTATGGGTAGGGTAAAGGTTGGACTAGATGGACGTATGTCTTATAACAACCTCCAATACTATGTTACCTGTAACTGTTAGACAGACCTTATGGGTAGGGTATAAAGGTTGGACTAGATGGACGTATGGTCTTTATACAACCTCCAAAACTATGTTATAGTAACTGTTATACAGACATTATGGTAGGGATATAAAGGTTGGACTAGATGGATGGATGTCTTTATATAACCTCCAATACTATGTTACTATGTAACTGTTATACAGACATTATGGGTAGGGTATGAAGGAGATTATAAAATAAATTAAAATACTTCTTAATCTATCCAAAGAAGGGATGGTGAATATCCAGTGAGGGAAGTTACTGGATTCCAAAAGTGTCCAAACTTACAGGGCGATGCACCGAAATCTGACAATCGGCTCCCCGTGCATGTTCAGGCGATGCTACATTCACATTGCCCTCTATGTGAATTCCGCAATGGTGTTTCAACATAGCGGAACTTTGATGCCAGCCATTGGCTCCGTAAAGGCAAGGCGCGATGTGAATATAGCATCGCTTGCGGCGCCTGCGAGGTTAACTTTGATGTTAACCATGCAGGCACCGCAATGATGGAGTTTAAATCACGCTAACTGATATAACATAGTTAGTGTGTCTTTTAACTCCATTTTCGCCCACTGCACCTCTTGGTGCATCTTTGTTAGTATCCCAAGAGTCCATTTTGTATTATATAAATGTCCGTTTAGAGTCTTAAAAATGTCCCAGTTGAGAATACTTATATCCATTCATCATTGCTTCGTGTATTCAAATGCTCGATGCAATCGTGATGGATATGTAGTAATATATCGGTTATGATATGTTTATTGAAATCTCTAATATTGAGTCATTCTCAACTGGGACATTTTAAAGAACTCTAAAATGAGATGTATATAATACAAAAATGGACATTTACATGGTAATAAATCCATTCCTCTGTGATAATTTGAAAGATGACTTGACAGTTTTACACTTTCTAAGATAATTGTGAGAAACTTACCTCTGTAAAATATCGGTTCCAAACAATGTCGCTATCATTAATGATTAGTTGGCTGCTATTGAGACCTAAGGATTTAAAGGTTCCAACTTCAGCATCATGTACTATTAGTAGATCTCCCTTATGAAGTAAAGCTAAATTTAAGAGTTCGTACTGTGCTGGGACATCTCCTTCTGGAGTGAGGAAAATTTCCTCTTGATCTGACAACGTAAAGTGAACTTTCTGTATTAAACTGTTTATCTGTAGTGATAAATACACAAAACTCTTTATTATAAATCACAATTACCTTTAAGTATATGTATAATATGTATAATTTAAAGAGAAGAAAATAGCTTCAGTAATATCACAATATTGTCACTTTACCTTCCCTATGTTAAGATTCCTCTTTAGATGGTCATTGTCTGTAGATTTAAAGAACAATTCATGTAGACCATAGGCCAATATGTACACTGCCTTGTAGATGTTACATAGAAATGTAAATGCAAAAAACTGAAAAGTGTTAATTGATGCAAGAGTTTCATTCCCAGAGCAGATACATTTGGATTCTACTCCATCACTTGTCTCTCTGCAGTAATATAACTGGTCATCCAGAGTGTTTTGTAACATTTGTGAAGCGTGACAGCCAAACAGGAAACCCCATATACTAGCAATATAGGGGTCATTAGGATACACATATGGACTTGCTTTTGTCATATAATCTTGAAGTGCAGGGATTGTATATGTTGTAAGTGAAAACCTCAAGCTGCCATTTAACATGTTTATATATGCAAATAAAGGAAATCCTTCTTCATAGAGAGATGCGCTTGTAAATATCCAGGTCTTTCCTGTTGTCAATGTCATATTATATGAAAACTCTTTAAATACTTCAAAAACTGTTTTACCACTTGTAGTAACAATTACAACATCGGCAGATTTCTTGGAAATAAATTATTATTTTCATAGTTTTTTTGGGATTGAATTTGATTGAACCAGAAACAAACTCCACACATCCCATTCCTATAATCTGGTCCTTCAGATCTTCACTTGCTCGACTGGCTGCTGTCATCATCTAAGGACAAAATCCCCACCCAGGTCCATCCAAAGTGTTTATGACAGTGAATGATAGCTTGGTTCTGATGTTTCTCATTAGGGACTGTCTGATAGACTGATGGGAACCTTATTCTGTCAGCAAAAAGAATGTCTGTAGCTCCATAGCTGATCTGAAGAACAAACAGGAAGTAGGTTGATTATTTAATAGATTTAGAGATTTATAAATAGCGATTGACCAACTTTTAACAAGAAGGTTTCTGCCACAAAGCAGAAGCAAAGCAGCCAGGGACCAGTGTAGGATGAAACCAAAAGATTTTGCTTTGCATGTGCTTTTCAGAATTAGCCAACGGATATTGATTGGTCTAAAACAAATATGAAATCTGATTATTTCTTGCATTTTTGACCAATCATTTTTGGGCATGTGCCTAGGAGACATTATTAAACAGCCAGAGTTTTTCATTAAAGCCTTATTCCATTCTAGTAGCAGAGCTAAAAGTTAGAGTTATTGTATGAAAGCATGGCGACTGCCAAATGTTTGGTGACTAACTGAGCTTTCTGAATGGCGTGTGTTGGTGCTTGTGGTTATTTTCATAAGTTATTTCAGGCTTGTTAATAACAACTGTGAAGCCTGAGTTTTCTCAGTCTGATCAAATTCACTGTACTGGTTTGAAAAACATTACTATGGGTGTAAGTTGAACTACATCTCCCGTCATTTTCCCAAAATCACTCTACAACAGCAGAGGCAGTCAGGGAATGATGGGAGTTGTATTTTGAAAACATATGCAGGGTTATTCAATAAAAGTTCTTATCGTTTAAAATGGTGCTAATTTTGCCCCAACCAATCAGTTTAGCTTTCAAATGTTAAATAAGATCTGATTGGCTGGGCAAAATTAGCACCTTTTAAACCTAAGAACTTTATTGAATAACACTGATGGTGTCCCACAGGTTAATCAGAGGGAAACACATATTGCAACACACAGTTTCATTTTTGCACATTCCATCATGTCCGGTGGTGTGCCTCTGGTTTGGAGAAAGGCTGATGTTATTCCACTATTCAAAAAGGGTAGTCATTCACAGCCAGGTAATTATAAGCCTGTAAGTTTAACTTCAGTGGTGGGGAAGATCCTGGAAAGTTTAATAAGGGAACATGTTCTAGAGTATGTTTCAAGGACTGAGTAGTGATCAACATGGAGTGATCAACAATAGATCTTGATCTTGTCAAACTAACTTTCTTGGTTTTAGAGGGATGAGAAGCAATTTAGAATCTGGCATAGCAGTAGATGTAGTATATTTGGATTTTCCTAAGGCTTTTGATATTTGAATAGAACCCAGATTCAAATTAAATTTAAAGGTTTCGAAGTACCAACAAAACTTTTGGAACTCAAATTTTTCAAACTTTTTTCAAAAATTCAATAATTATTATCTGTTGTATTCAGTTAGATCAACTGGAATTAAAGTTTATTCCTTGAAAGAACATTTGAAGTAAACTTTAAGTCCAGTTGATCTAACCGAATACAACAGATATACCATGACCTGGATGGATGAATATTACAGATATACCGTGACCTGGATGAATGAATATTACAGATATACCATGACCCGGATGGATGAACATTACAGATATACCATGACCCGGATGAATGAACATTACAGATATACCATGACCTGGATGGATGAATATTACAGATACCATGACGGATGGATGATATTACAGATATACCGTGACCTGGATGAATGAATATTACAGATATACCATGACCGGATGGATGAACATTACAGATATACCATGACCGGATGGATGAACATTACAGATATACCATGACCTGGATGGATGAATATTACAGATATACCATGACCTGGATGGATGAATATTACAGATATACCGTGACCTGGATGGATGAATATTACAGATATACATGACCTGGATGGATGAATATTACAGATATACCGTGACCTGGATGATGAATATTACAGATTACCATGACCTGGATGGATGAATATTTCAGATATACCGTGACCTGGATGGATGAATATTACAGATATACCATGACCTGGATGATGAATATTACAGATATACCATGACCGATGATGAAGATTTACAGATATACCATGACCTGGATGAATGAAATATTACAGATATACATGACTGGATGGATGAATATTTCAGATATACCATGACGGATGGATGAATATACAGATATACCGTGACCTGGATGATGAATATTTCAGATAACATGACCGGAGGATGAATATTACAGATATACCAGGACCTGGATGAATGAATTTAAGATATTACCATGACCTGGATGGATGAATATTTCAGATATACCTGACCTGGATGGATGAATATTACAGATATACCGTGACCTGGAGGGATGAATATTACAGATATACCATGACCATGGATGGATGAATATTACAGATATACCATGACCTGGATGATGAATATTACAGATATACCATGACCTGGATGGATGAATATTCAGATATACCATGACCTGGATGAATGAATACAACAGATATACCATGACCTGGTGGATGAATATACAGATATACCATGACCTGGATGGTGAATATTACAGATATACCATGACCTGGATGGATGAATATTACAGATATCACGTGACCTGGATGGATGAATATTACAGATATACCGTGACCTGGATGGATGAATATTACAGATATACCATGATCTGGATGAGATGAATATTACAGATATACCATGATCTGGATGGATGAATATTACAGATATACCATGACTGGATGGATGAATATTACAGATATACCATGATCTGGATGAATGAATATTACAGATATAACATGACTGGATGAATATAAGAATACCATGACATGGATGGATGAATATTATAGATATACCATGATCTGGATGGATGAATATTACAGATATACCATGACCTGGATGGATGAATATTACAGATATACCATGATCTGGATGAATGAATATACAGATAACATGACCTGGATGAATATACAGATATACCATGAATGGATGGATGAATATACAGATATACCGTGACCTGGATGGATGAATATACGATATACCATGACCTGGATGAATGAATATTACAGATTACCATATCTGGATGAATGAATATAACAGATATACCACGATCTGGATGAATGAATTTTACAGATATACCATGATCTGTAATGAGAACCTTTACAAGCATATTCAATAATTATTGAAAATTCAAAAAACAGAAAATTTTGAATTTCAGTAACCCTCGAATTCCTTTTTCTTTGGTTATATGTACGTGCTCCCCAGACCATTTATCATTAACTAATTATTGCTATTTATTCCTTACATTTTTTCTGACATTGACCTTCTCCCAAACTTGCCGGTTTGGGAGGCTTCAGTTGTAATATGCGGTGCAATTTTGGAATCACATATATAAAAGGGACATCTTAGAAATGAAAGAGAAGGGCAACTAAATTAATAGGGTGAATGGTGGGATTTGACTATGCACACGGATTAGTCAAGCTCTGTTTACACAGGGAAAGCAACCATTACATGGGGACATGATTACTTTATACAAATATATTAATGAGCCATATGAAAAACTCTCATGTGCATGACATCATTTAAAATTAGAAGAAGTTTTGTCTTCAGGTAAAACTGTGGAATGTCTTCCAGCAGAGGTGGTAATGGCAAGTTCATTAAATTGCTTTAATAGGGGTCTGGGTAAACATTTAAAAATATTAAAAATACTGATATGAATACATTTATAGGGTTATTCAATAACAGTTCTTACGTTTAAAATGGTGCTAATTTTGCCCCAACCAATCAGATGTAAGTTTTCAAATGTTAAATAGGATCTGATTGGTGGGGCAAAAATTAGCACCATTTTAAACGATAAGAACTTTTATTGAATCTCCCTGTAAGTTCTAATTGATCCAGGGATCTTTTCTGGTTGCTATTTGGAGTCAGGGGTGTATTAATTAATTTGGTCAGCATTGCACTCTCTGTGGATGTGTACTATCCTATAACGATATATATTTTGTCCATGACAGTGCAACTGTTAGACAAGCATAAGGTAGGATATAAAGGTTGGACTAGATGGAACGTATGTCTTTATACAACCTCCAACACTATGTTACTATGTAACTGTTATACAGACATTATGGGTAGGGTATAAAGGTTGGACTAGATGGACGTATGTCTTTATACAACCTCCAATACTATGTTACTATGTAACTGTTATACAGACATTATGGGTAGGGTATAAAGGTTGGACTAGATGGACGTATGTCTTTATACAACCTCCAATACTATGTTATTATGTAACTGTAATACAGACATTATGGGTAGGGTGTAAAGGTTGGACTAGATGGATGTATGTCTTTATACAACCTCCAATACTATGTTACTATGTAACTGTTATACAGACATTATGGGTAGGGTATAAAGGTTGGACTAGATGGACGTATGTCTTTATACAACCTCCAATACTATGTCTTGGAGGTTGCCGACAATCCCTATATACAAAATGCTATCCCACGTGACCTCCAAAAACGTTTTAAACAATGTCTGTTGCCCAAATTAACCCTTTGGGTCTTCTTTTAAGCAACAGGAAAAATAGAGGAAGAAGAATACCGATCTATTCCTCCTAAGATCATATGCATTACCATATATAGAATAATAAAATTTAACATACTACATTAAGATTCGTTATAATATACATAAAGTTTTTTTTACAAGCAATGCATGTGATGTTGATAAAACAAGATATGTAATATACCTCATACATAAACATCTTATACATTTTATGCATACAACATGCCTAAGTATCCCATATGAATGATTAACTTACATAAAGATGGCATTATAAATATCAATTATCTACCAATAAACAATTAACATCAGAATTGAGTTCATACCTCTAGGATATCTAGTGTAAATAAGAAAATCCATTTAGTTTCCTGTTTTAGTAGCTTTAAAATCTGTCTCATTTAGTGTCCTTTTTGATACTTGTATTCCCTGAATTTGTAATTTGTTAAGGTGTGGTTGTTACATGTTGCAAAATGTCTCGCAACGGGCTGTTATTATCTATTTTGATGCTATGTGTTCACGTATCCTTGACTTTAAAGATCTGATTGTACACCCTACATATTGTAAGCTACATGTGTTGCATTTCAAACATAAATAACATACATGGTTGTACAATTTATATATTCTTAATAAGGAAAACTTTTCCTGTGTGTGAATTAAAGAAATTTTGTCCTATTTTTACATATCGACATGTTATGCATCTGCTATGTCCACATCTATACATGCCCTGATATCCCAACCAGTTTTTTGTTGTGAGATATCTGGGTGAATAAATTCGCTAGGGAGAAAACAGTTGCCTAGAGTACTAGCCCTTCTTGATACGTATCGAAATCCCGATTCCATAATATGATCTAATTTTTTATCTGCCCTGAGGACAGGTAAATGTTTTTTAAAATATTAACGATCTCATAGAACTGAGGACTGTAAGATGAAATGAATGTAACTGGATTTGATTTTTCTGTATGGGCATGCATTTTTCTACCCGTGTTGACTTGTGTCACTATTTTTATTGTTTTTTATGCTTGGGTCTCAACAAAAGTGATCTATTCAATCGTAAAGCTTTCAAAAAAGCTGCAATCAGAACATTCAAATCGTATCCCCTTTCCAAGAACTTGTCTGAAGTTACACGCTTGGACTAAAAAGTCTCATCATTAGAACAATTTCTGCGAATCCTGATAAATTGGCTCAGAGGGATACCTTTAATGCCGTGTTTAGGATGACATGATTAGCATGTAATAAGGTATTTTTGGAATGTTCCTTTCTAAATACTGTCGTGATTATGTTGCACTCATGATATATATCGATAGATCTAGATAATGAGTTCTATCCCCTCCATATGTCCATGTGAATTTCAAATTGTATACATTATCATTAAGGCTTGAATAGTGTCTCAAATCTTTCTCTGTACTTCCCATATCCAGAGTAAACATCTATATACCTTTATGATGTTTGATCTTTTCTGTGAGCGGATGTGTGGAGTGATTCTTATATAGGTACACTCCTCCCACCATCCTAAGTACAAATTAGCATAAGTCGGTGCGAATAAAGGTTGGACTAGATGGACATATGTCTTTATACAACCTCCAATACTATGTTACTATGTAACTGTTAGACAGACATTATGGGTAAGGTATGGAGGTTGGACAGATGGACGATGTCTTTAGAGGTTGTATAAAGACAATACCCATCTAGTCCAACCTTTATACCCTACCCATATGTCTGTATAACAGTTACATATAACATAGTATTAGAGGTTGTATAAAGACATACGTCCATCTAGTCCAACCTTTATACCCTACCCATAATGTCTGTATAACAGTTACATAGTAACATAGTTTGGAGGTTGTATAAAGACATACGTCCATCTAGTCCAACCTTATACCCTACCCATAATGTCTGTATAACAGTTACATAGTAACATAGTATTGGAGGTTGTATAAAGACATACGTCCATCAGTCCAACTTTATACCCTACCTATAATGTCTGTATAACAGTTACATAGTAACATGTAGTTGGAGGTTGTAAAAGACATACGTCCATCTAGTCCAACCTTTATACCCTACCCATAATGTCTGTATAACAGTTACATAGTAACATAGTATTGGAGGTTGTATAAAGACATACGTCCATCTAGTCCAACCTTTATACCCTACCCATAATGTCTGTATAAACAGTTACAAGTAACATAGTATTGGGTTTATAAAGACATACGTCATCTAGTCCAACCTTTATACCCTACCCATAATGTCTGTCTTACAGTTACATAGTAACATAGTATTGGAGGTTGTATAAGACATACGTCATCTATCCAACCTTTATACCCTACCCATAATGTCTGTATAACAGTTACATAGTAACTATATTGGAGGTTGTATAAAGACATACGTCCATCTAGTCCACCTTTATACCCTACCCATAATGTCTGTATAACAGTTACATAACAATAGTATTGGAGGTTGTATAAAGACATACGTCCATCTAGTCCAACCTTTATACACCCTACCCTAATGTCTGTATAACAGTTACATAGTAACATAGTATTGGAGGTTGTATAAAGACATACGTCCATCTAGTCCAACCTTTATACCCTACCCATAATGTCTGTATAACAGTTACACGTAACATAGTATTGGAGGTGATAAAGACTACGTCAATCTAGTCCACCTTTATACCCTACCCATTGTCTGTCTTAAGTTACATAGTAACATATATTGGAGGTTGTATAAAGACATACGTCCATCTAGTCCAACCTTATACCCTACCATAATGTCTGTATAACAGTTACATGTAACATATATTGGAGGTTGTATAAAGACATACGTCCATCTAGTCCAACCTTATACCCTACCCATAATGTCGTATAACAGTTACACAGTAACATAGTATTGGAGGTTGTATAAAGACATACGTCCATCTAGTTCCAACCTTTATACCCTACCATAATGTCTATAACAGTTACATAGTAACACAGTATTGGAGGTTGTATAAAGACATACGTCCATCAGTCCAACCTTTATACCCTACCCATAATGTCTGTAAACAGTTACATAGTAACATAGTATGGAGGTTGTATAAAGACATACGTCCATCTAGTCCACCCTTTATACCCTACCCATAATGTCTGTATAACAGTTACATAGTAACATAGTATTGGAGGTTGTATAAAGACATACTCCATCTAGTCCAACCTTTAACCCTACCCATAATGTCTGTATAACAGTTACATAGTAACATAGTATTGGAGGTTGTATAAAGACATCCGTCATCTAGTCCAACCTTTATAACCCTACTCATAATGTCTATAACAGTTACATAGTACACATATTGGAGGTTGTATAAAGACATACGTCCATCTAGTCCAACCTTTAACCCTACCCATAATGTCTGTATAACAGTTACATATAACATGTATTGGATTGTATAAAGACATACGTCCTATTCAACCTTTATACCCTACTCATAATGTCTATATAACAGTTAATAGTAACCAGTATTGGAGTTGTATAAGACAATACGTCCATCTAGTCCAACCTTATACCCTACCCATAATGTCTGTATAACAGTTACATAGTAACATAGTATTGGAGGTTGTAAAAGACCATACTCCATCTAGTCAACCTTTATACCCTACCCATAATGTCTGTATAACAGTTACATGTAACATAGTATTGGAGGTTGTATAAAGACATACGTCCATCTAGTCCAACCTTTATACCCTACCCATAATGTCTGTATAACGTTACAGTAAACATAGTATTGGAGGTTGTATAAAGACAACGTCCATCTAGTCCAACCTTTATACCCTACCCATAATGTCTATAATACAGTTACTAGTAACATAGTATTGGGAGGTTGTATAAAGACATACTCCATCTAGTCCAACCTTTATACCCTACCCATAATGTCTGTATCAGTTACATAGTAACATAGTATTGGAGGTTGTATAAAGACATCCGTCCTCCTAGTCACCTTTATACCCTACCCATATTCTGTTATACAGTTACATAGTAACATAGTATTGGAGTTGTATAAAGACATACGTCCATCTAGTCAACCTTTATACCTACCCATAATGTCTGTATAACAGTTACATAGTAACATAGTATTGGAGGTTGTATAAGACATACATCCATCTATCCAACCTTTATACCCTACCCATAATGTCTGTATAACAGTTACAAAGTAACATAGTATTGGAGGTTGTATAAAGACATACCCATCTATTCCAACCTTTATACCCTACCCATAATGTCTGATAACAGTTACATTAACATAGTATTGGAGGTTGTATAAAGACATACTTCCATCTAGTCCAACCTTTAACCCTACCCTAATGTCTGTATAACAGTTACATAGTCAGTATTGAAGGTTGTATAAAGACATACGTCCATCTATTCCAACCTTTATACCCTACCCATAATGTCTGTATAACAGTTACACAGTAACATAGTATTGGAGGTTGTATAAAGACATATCGCATCTAGTCCTTTATACCCTACCCATAATGTCTATAAACAGTTACATAGTAACATAGTATTGGAGGTTGTATATAGACATACGTCCATCTAGTCCAACCTTATACCCTACCCATAATGTCTGTATAACAGTTACATAGTACATAGTATGGATTTGTATAAAGACATACGTCCATCTAGTCCAACCTTTACCTACCCCTAATGTCTGTATAACAGTTACATAGTAACATAGTATTGGAGTTGTATAAAGACATACGTCCATCTAGTCCAACATTTATCCCCTACCCATAATGTCTGTATAACAGTTACATAGTAACATAGTATTGGAGGTTGTATAAAGACATACGTCCATCTAGTCCAACCTTTTACCTACCCATAATGTCTGTATAACGTTACATAGTAACATAGTATTGGAGTTATAAAGACAGTCCTCTACCAACCTTTAAACCCTACACTAATGCTGTATAACAGTTACATAGTAACATAGTATTGGAGGTTGTATAAAGACATACGTCCATCTAGTCCAACCTTTAACCCACCCATAATGTCTGTATAACAGTTACATAGATAACATAGTATTGGAGGTTGTATAAAGACATACGTCCATCTAGTCCAACCTTTATACCCTACCATAATGTCTATAACAGTTCATAGTAACATAGTATTGGAGGTTGTATAAAGACATCGTCCATCTAGTCCAACCTTTATACCCTACCCATAATGTCTGTATAACAGTTACATAGTAACATAGTATTGGAGGTGTTAAAGACTAACGTCCATCAGTCCAACCTTTATACCCTACCCATAATGTCTGTATAACAGTTACATAGTAACATAGTATTGGAGGTTGTATAAAGACATACATCCATCTATCCACCTTTATACCCTACCCTAATGCCTGTATAACAGTTACATAGTAACATAGTATTGGAGGTTGTATAAAGACATACGTCCATCTAGTCCAACCTTTATACCCTACCCATAATGTCTGTATAACAGTCATAGTAACATAGTATTGGAGGTTGTAAAAAGACATACGTCCATCTAGTCCACCTTTATACCCTACCCATAATGTCTGATAACAGTTACATAGTAACATAGTATTGGAGGTTGTAAAGGACATACGTCCATCTAGTCCACCTTTATACCCTACCCATAATGTCTGTATAAATTGTTATATGGAGGTCCCCAATCCATTGCTGTTATATTTAGGTCCCTGGCCCCTTGCTGTTTTATGGAGGTCCCTGTTCCCTTACTGTTATATAGAGGTCCCCAATCCCTTGCTGTTATATGGAGGTCCCTGATCCCTTGCTGTTATATGGAGGTCCCTGATCCCTTGCTGTTATATGGAGGTCCCTGTTCCCTTACTGTTATATGGAGGTCCCCAATCCATTGCTGTTATATTTAGGTCCCTGACCCCTTGCTGTTATATGGAGGTCCCTGATCCCTTGCTGTTAATATAGATTGGTCCCCAAATCCCTGCTGTTATATGGATTGGTCCCTGATCCCTTGACTGTAAGGAGGTCCTTTGATCCTGCTGTTATATGGAGGTCCCTGATCCCTTGCTGTTATATGGAGCTCCCTGATCCCTTACTGTTATATAGAGGTCCCCAATCCCTTGCTGTTATATGGAGGTCCCTGATCCCTTGCGATAATAAGAGTAATAAACATATTACATTCACCGACTTCTGAAGGAGTGGATCGGGAAATGGTACGTAGAATTTGCCTGTTACATATCACCGCCTGAGTTGTTGGTATGTGTAAATTGCAATCTCCGTCAATTACCGTTTGTGGACTTTCTAGCCATGTGGTGTAAAACAACGCGAATACCAACGTTCGCAATTATCACAAACTGGTAAAATTCTTATTGCAACCAATCCCACTGAGATTTGCGGACCTGTGAAAAAGCAATCGGGGGGGTGACGACATTCTCTGGTAATCCTCTTCAGGGAGAGATGGACACGTCTGGGCAAAATATCCAGTAGCAGATGTACCAGAGTACTGTGCAATTCTATTTAAACATGCATTGTGAAGGTTCTCATCATCCAGTCATTGTATATCTGTGTGATCAATTAGATCAACTGGATGAAATGTATTTTGCAGATGTTTCGCGTAGTCATCGACTGGCGTTTCTCAAATTCAGAAGGAATTGTACAGAACTGTGGCATTATGTACCCTGAGAAAATCACCATAGATATCACAGCCAGGTGTTAAGGGTGTATTAGCTAGTGGCTAGAGTGTGTATAGGAACGCCCAGAGTAAGGTTAAACAGCACCTTAACACCTGGCTTGTGATATGCTAATTGGGATGTTTCCCAGGGTACATTATTGCCAAGATCTGTACAAGTCATTATGAATGTGAGAACGCAGTCGGATACTAGCGAAACGGCTTAAGAAATACATTGTCAAGTTCCCGTTGATTCTAATTTTGAATAAACAGATAATGTCGTGGGGGAAATATACAGCTCTGGGTATTTAACTGGTCAGTGTCATTAAATACTTAAGTGCAACAAGCCGCACATCACACTGGTAATAGACATGCGTCGTCTACTGTGCCTAAGTGTCTCTCCCCAGAACTGCACCGACACTGCCAACCAAGAGTTAATCCAGCCGTTAAATCATTGTAAATCAGCTGCGGGTACTTAAGCCCTTAAAACAGCGCTGCACCTACCTTCCCTTCCTAGTTAAAGGAACACCTATTATCTCACTCTCTGTGAAATAATAGAAAAGGATGGCAAAAAACTTGTTTTTTTAAGTTTAGTGTTCCTTTAATGACCCAGTTAATATGTTTTCAATCAGTAAATACGGGGAATAATTAGGAAGGGGCAACAGATGCCAATTACCCCCTTATGCCATCAGTCTTCATCAGATTTCAGCTGACCAATCTGCTGAAGATGGTGAACTGTAAATTGGGAAAAATGATCTGCCTGACCCGATGGCGTTCTTTTCAATAAACCCTGTCAAACCATCTGCCATTTAAATAACCATTTAGACGAAATCACCTGAAAACATCACCCCCTTTTTGTTAATACAGAGATTAGTCCTTACATGGATCATGTCCTGGTAGGAACGGTGTTCTGTTTTTTTCTCTATAGATTGATATCAACCAAGTTAAAATCCAAATACATGTTATAATGAAAAATACAGGTCTGTTTCAAATCTAGGGTAATGAGTATATCCTAGTGGCAATCACATTATCCTCCAAATAAAATATCTCCAGCTGGTAAAAAGGTCATAAGAAAAATTTTAAGGAGCATTTAGGATTAAAGGTCAATTCAGCACTAGGAGTAAAAAGTAAGATTAAAAGCCAGTACAGGGAGTGGGTTTCCTTAGCAGTAGAGAGCCCAGAGTAAATAGAGAGTGTTACATAGATTGTGCGGTTCCCCAACTGGTAGGTTGATAACAGAAACAGATCATGGGACCAGCATTGACATTGTTACAGTTGGTCAATGTGAGCAATGAGCAGTCTTCCAGTTTAAACAAAAAAAACTGTTTTATTTGTCTGGATTCTCCTATTTGGAATTTCTGATAGAAATATTAATGAATCTCTCAACAGCTCACCCTGGACTTGTGCAGTAATAGAAACATGGACTTCACAACCCTCTGTTATATAACAGATCCTGAACAATCTCCTCTCTCTAACCTGTAAATTATAAATAACAGTTAATTTAATGTTTCTTAAACTAGACAGAGATCTGGCCTACAGATAATTGTACCATCCAGGTATTTTGTTTAATTACTCCAGCAAATCTCCATAGGAAAGACAGATAAAGTAATTATAGGATTTATATACTGTTGTAAAACGAAAGAATACAATTGAAATGTAGTTTTATGACAAATATTATATCATAAAAGGCCATCCAGTACAAGATGGCCACCCAGGGAATTAATAAGTAAAGACACACAGGAAGCCCTAGGACTAAGATAGGCCTGTAAGATGCAGATGAAGGATCATAGGGGATGCATATGGTTTGGGACTTTATCTGAACGTACAACCCTATTTGATCTGTACGAAAAGCAGAGAGCAGGATATTTTACTTTAAAAGCACATTGCATACAAGGAATTGACCAAGAAGTGATGAATTCTAATAAATGATTAACTTTGGTTGATCCACTTCATAAAATACCGGAATCAAAGTAACTCTTCATTTAAGTCTAATTTCTTAAATCGTAAATTGGTTGTGGGTGTTTGTTTCCCCTCTTTACTTTATTCCTATATTGCTCAGATGTATTAAAAGCATTTCATATATTAGGTACAATCCAATGGGATGATTAAAGCAACAAGATGGGGAGAAAACAAAACCTGAAAACTTTAATTAGAAGAATAAAAGATTGTCAATTAAGGGATCTCCAATGGGGAAAACCTCTTTTGCTATTCAGTTTATTGAAGAACAGGAGGTAATGGAGCTGTTCTTACCTCGACTTAGTACGCTATGTGCCAAGTGCAATGCGCACTAAGTCAGTCGGGACCTGTCAGAGGACGCGACAGAGGACCAAGGGATCGGGTTCATTCTTGTATCTTGTTCCCGGATCCTGAACGTTTTATTGAAGAACAGGAGGTAAGACACTGCTCCTTTACCACCTTAAATTGTTTTGCTTGGTAGAGTCACAGTCATTGGACTGGATGGATTAACATATCTTATAAAAGTTCTGTATTAAAGCCATTACAAGCGAGAAAGGGGGAATTTATATCACATGTCAGCATTTACAATGGTTTTCCTTTAAAACACCATGTTCAAAAGCCTGTGAATTCTATCCACAGGGCCTTCCTGTCTCTATAAAGAAGATTTTGGAGGATGTGTTAAATACAGTAGATGTAAGGAACTTGTCACATTCCGTGTGTTAAGCCAGCCAAGGAAAGGACATCATTAGACAGCTGGTCCCATTTTGTAGGACAGCTCTTTTCTCTTATCTAGCACTAGTGTCTCCTTTACCTGTTATGAGCCTATTCATGTGTGACATCCTAAGTCTTGGTTTCCGTCAGCCTTGTGATCTTTCTATAATATTTAGAATTTTCTCTTGATAACAACCTCTACATTGTCTTGACTTTGAATCTTGCTGGTCTACCCTTATCCCTTGCTTTTACTGTACTTTCTAGTTTGTGACTTTATGATTAAAAAATGAAATATTCGCTCATTTTGAACCCACAGGCACCCAGTCCTCTTCACTGTACAAACAAACAAGGGATGGAACCTAAGGAAGCAATATTAGTGTTGTGAACAATTCTTCAGTTCTGCCTGATTCAATGTGCTTGTGCATCAATAGAACCATTCAGTGCAATGAATGACACTTTGATGGCTTGTTCACCTGCGGTTGCTCCTCAGCCACCAGTAACATTTCCCACCACTATTACTATTACAAACACCAAGCAGAGAAAGCTCAGGATAATCAGCTATTACCCATCTCTAAAAACTGCTTTTCCTTCTACTTCTAAAATTGTAGATGAACTCGTGTCCCTTTGAGGTGCTCATTTTTCTTCCAAAGAAACATTTTGTAGGCAATCCAAAGGCATTTCTCTTTAATGTGCTCTACATATTGGCCCCAGTAAAACCAATATGAACAAGAGAAGCTTCATCATTTTCTTCCCAATCTGAGACTCTTCAACTCTTCCCAATAGTCTCTAATAAAAAGTCTTTATTGAATAGTTTTTAATAAACTCAACTCCAGGACAATTCTAATGAGAGCATTTCTGTATCTTTGTCACATTTTTTGTCTGAAATTACAAAATAAGATTTTTGATGCAATAATATTGCACTAAACAGGCTGGTCATCCTGGTATTAATATAACCAATAACTTATTCTATCAAACTATTTGGCGTCCCAGTATAAGCAAAGATGTACAATATTTGATTGACATCACCATCTCACGCTTGTAGAGTCTTCCAACCTCTTACCTCCTCTATACCCATGTTTTTATCTATATCCTTCTATATATAATAAAATCTTTAAAAGTATCTTGCTTGCGCTTGGGGGTATGGGTAGGGGAAGGGTTAAAACAAGAAGTAAAAAATAAAAAATAAATAGGTTAAGATCAAGATCTCTGTAAAAAACAGTTTAAAATGACACTTCCATATATTAAAATTCAACCACTCACTTGTGTCTATCCACCACTAGGGGTAATGCAGGCTTCACTCTGTGCTGTTCTGATGCTTGCTTGGTCTGATAGTTCCCAAAAACCTTGCACACAGAATAAGTGCCAACAAATTTATATAGCAAAAAACAATAAAAAGCACTAAAAAACTTGCAGAAACCATCCATTAGCAGTTTTGAAGTTGCACCTCTCTGCTCTGCTCAGAACAGCACAGAGTGAAGCCTGCATTACCCTAGTGGTGGATAGACACAAGTGAGTGGTTGAATTTTAATATATTGAAGTGTCTTTTAAACTGTTTTTTTTACAGAGATCTTTGATCTTAACCTATTATTTTTACTTCTTGTTTAACCTTCCTACCCATACCCCCAAGCGCAAGCAAGATACTTTTAAGATTTTATAAAAAATTCAGTGGACAACTTGCAGTGCAGCCACCCTTTTAAGGAGACATTCCCTACCAAACATAGGCAGAAGTAAACCCCCCCATCTACTATTATTTCTATATATAATACTACAATCTCAGTAACTGTTGACCATTTGTTGGCACTACTCTTTCCTCATTAGAACATCTTATGCATTAATTTATAATTTACTACTACATACTACAGTATAAGGTATAAATACTAACGTGATGTATACATATACAGTAGATGTATACATAACTAAAGTTATATATGTATACATACTACAGTTAGATGTCTACATACATCAGTTAGATGTATAATACTACAGTTAGAGTAGAACATACTACAGTTAGATGTATACATACGTAAAGTTATGTAGACTAGTATTTACAGTAGATGTATACATATACAGTTAGATGTATACATACTACAGTTAGATGTTACATACTAAGTTAGACTGTATACATACTAAGTAGATGTATACTATACAGTTAGATGTATACATAATACAGTAGATGTATTTTGTCCAGTATTGGTGGCAAGTTTATTTACATCTTAGAGTGCTTTAGCAAACTCATTGGGCATCTTAATCTAATGAGCAACGAGCTTACTAACGAATGTCTGAAGTATCTTCTGTGTCATATCTCTAATTCTCAACATGACCAGGCTGATCTTTTTCTTGAGCTCAGTTTCCTAAATCATCGCCACCCATGCATCTTCTGGAAAAAGTCCAGTACAGAAAACTGAGACAGGAAGAATCCCTTTTTTTAAACTTTAGGCTTTCATCTAATAATATTGCTTTTGTCACATCATATGTCCTACTGCCTTCTAGAATACAAATACCAATGTTTTCCATATATCTTATCAGTCTGACACAACTAATCTTTTTCTATTAATCAACAACTCTGCTCTCAAATTGATGAGATTAATGTGGGAAAGTAATTAACTAAGACTTTCCAAGGGAGTATGGAGCTACCAGCTATTCTCACGGAGGGTGGAGCCAAAAATAATGTACATGTATAGTATTCATTAAAGGGAGAACTAAAACTATTTTTTTAAATCCTAATGTGAAAGCTTATTCCCCAGAATACTACACATTGAAAGATTTCTCTAGTTATTGCATTTAGTAGATATAAGTAATCGATTCTGTATCAAAGGAGGCTTCCATGTTGTTGCCAGTACAACTCATAGCCATGTTGGCTTCAAATAGCTTACGCCCCCTGACCCCAGGATTCACTGTCTCTATGTGCAGAGTTTCTAGCTTCTCTTTTTAGAGAAAGTTTCTAAATGTACCTGTGACCATTTAAATGCTGTGATTTTAGGACACAAACAGACCAAGAAGTCACAAGTTCTAATCCCCTAGTTACTTATAAAACAATAAACATGGTTCTACTGCCTGAGTTGTTGTTTCCATGTTTCTAAAGTTTTACATACAGTATGTACAAACTTTATATATAGACCTATGTTATTTATTTACCAACCAGCGTGAATTGCTGACAGTCTCCCAGTAGCAATACAAAAAGTGAACTGATTTACTGATATTAACTGAAAGTACATCTATATTGCAAGCTCACTGGTGGCGTGCCTGTTAAGTTCTGGGTTAGGGAAAACATCAGACTATCACATCACAGGTTCGATTCCCGTGTGTTTCTGTTTTTTTTGTTTTTATTATGTGTCTAGCAAAAGATAAAGACTCCACATGTACTAATTTGCTTATTTATCCTTTGTACATAGAGGTAGAAAGCATCTTTTTAGATGGGCACAGTATAGAAGGTTGCTGGTTCGATTCCCATACTTACTTTTATTTTTGCTGTGAAATGTTAAATGTTCTGTTTTCATCCATGCTGCAAAGACATCATGCAAAGATTACTTTTCTTTTTGTATGAAAAGCATAGGTTATCATTGTTAGGGACAGGAGCATTTGATGTGTTATACACAAAACTGCACTGGTATCTGTGTTCTTGTGTGGGAGGGAGGGATCTCTGACGCAGAGTAACATGATTGGCTGTCAACTTCCACCGAAGAAGACTGCAGTTTCCTGTGAAGTGGTACTGCGTGCACTTAGGCTGGGTGTTCCCAGATAAGGTGAATTATGGTAGCTGACCCTAGTTCCCCCACAGGTTATTTAAAAATCACCCAGCCTCCACAGCAAAGGGAGACATGGACCAGCTGTTGTGTGTGTTGTGAATGTGCTCCTTTCATGCGGTGCATGTTGTCTGGGGACTTTGGTTCACCTAAATATCCCCAGTAATTGTAAATACGTATGTGTTTTTTAATTAATCATTTTCATTACAAGACATGTCTGTGAATCCTTTTTACTAACAATCTTATTTTTAGATCTTATGCACAAATAATGTTATTCCCTGGCTAAAATATCTTTTTTCCACATGGGAAAAAGGCACTCAATCCAACGCTTTATCTGCCTGGGTGCACCAGGGTATCTTAAAATAGTATAGATGAAGTAGTCAGTGCAATTACAGGTCTTTTTTTGCAAATAGTTTTTGATTTTTGAATAAACTATTGCACTAAAAGACTGTGAGTGCACTGGACTTATAATCTTACATAGGATATATATACATGTAAATGAATGGGTACACTCTTCCCTCTCACTTCTCATTTTGGCCCAGGGCTTCCGATAGGGTAAACAGTAATGGTTGTTAGGAGCACTGCATGAGCGTCCTAAATTCCATTACTATATATTATGAATGTAGATAAGTGGTTGGCACACCTTCTTGTTAATGCCTGGTCATCCAAATTGCAATATAGAAGGTATGAAGATGCACTCACAGTTGTTAGCTTCATACAAAAACCTTATATGGCAGTTAACATGTTCTGCCAATGAAGAAGCCCGAACACTAGGCGAAAAACATGTTAACTGCACAAGTAGATTTTTGATTGAGCACAGGACCGTGAGTGCATCTTTCATACTTCTATAATAACAAAACATGTGTTCAATATTGACGCATCTGCTTTATTAATCTTCTAATGTATTAGGAAAAAAGAGAGATACTAATCAACAGTTTACATTAGAGTTTGATTTTAAAAAAACACTACAAAATGAATATCTAAACCTAACAAACTTTACAACTGTTTTTTATTAGCCACGATTTATACTTGAATAGTTCTTTTTACATTAAAGGTATGTCATGCCTAAAATAAAGTTACCTTAGAAATATTAATTACCCCCCCAACCCCTCTTTCACATATCTATGTTTTAAAGATGCCCCTGAAGTCCCTTACCTGACATGGTCCCTTGCCGCTCCTCCTCGCTGTGGCGAACAGGCGATCCACTTCCTGGTAGCGGCTGTCAGTTAAGGCGTGGCGTGAATTCCCGCCCAATCACCTCACTGGAGTGACCAGGAAGTAGAGTGCGCTGTCAGCACAGAACCCCTCTGCTCCAGTTTTGTTTTGAAACGAGCTCCCTGGAGCAGCCCGGGAGCAGAGGGACCGGTCAAGGGAATCATTGAAAGTTAATGTAATGTGAAGGGTGTTTGGGGGTGTATTAACAAAGGTCACTTTATTTTAGGATGGATTATACCTTTAAATGTGAGTTGAATTACTATATCAATATCAATTTTATTGTTTTATTTTCAAAAATCAATGTGATGTTAAGGATACCTCCCACAACACATATTATGCATCCTCACAAATGCACACTGCTGGGGGATGAGTATCCTCTAATTAGCATTAATAAAAGAAGGAATTTAGTTCATAATTTTAAGAAATCCCAAAAAAATGTTGATGTGTAATTAACCGAAGGTGTGCAGCTCAATGTGTTTTTTATTTACAAAAATTAAACATGGATTTGTGAACTTATTTGACAGTGTATTCCTAAGTTAAATTATGTTTGAACAGTGTAAACTGAGTTTTCCCATAGCTATTCCCATTGGTGTTGACTTAGCTGACCTAGCAGAGGTCTGACTTCAAAGGGGAAGGTGTGAAGTCACGTAATATGCATACACTCTTAAAGCTAGTAGGCACCATCACAGCAGGGAATCTTATCGTTGAGAATTGAGCAGGGAACCAACTGGCAAACTTGGGTATTATCCTTCTTAGGCCTACGATCTCCAAGATATGTATATTTGGTCTCATTCTGTGGGTTAAAATTAGTTACGGACAATCATGCTATTATTTGATGTGACAGTATGGTTCACAGATTATGGACTAGAGGGGAATTGGATTTAAAATTCCCTCCAAAAATAGGAACCAACCTTCGGGGGCAGAACCAAGTCCACCCCCTCTAGAGACCAGACCCCTCCCATTTTCAGGGAAAGGATAATTGGGATCATGGTCTCAGCTCAGGAGTTCGTCATAGATCTTCAATAGCATCTAGCCAACAGGACAGACCACATTGGCTTACATCAGGAAAATATTATTTGGACTTTTCCATACTTGGATTAACAAGTTTCTAGCTCATGGACTTTTCAGATGCCAATTACTTTAAGTATTCATTCTTTTATCCATTTCTTACCCTCACCTGTGTGTTACCATTTTATGTTCAGTAAATTAATTAGTTTCTGTATATTTTTTATGCACTCTTTTGTCAACTTTTATAAATGAATAAAATCATTTATAGGCTATTGTCCTATTCTGAGTATATCCCAAAACGAACCGTGTCTCTGAAGTTACGCTTCTATGAGAAGTATTGTTAGGTATATAGATATATGTATACTTGTGTATAGAATAATAGGTGTGGATTAACCTTACAGGAATATAGTTAGATATATTTAGTAGGTCCTTCCCCTATTTTGGAATGTGTTGGCAGCGAGTATATAGATATTAGAAATCTTAATTGTGTAATAAATCGTTTGTTCACCCCCAGGTCAGCCGTACTGTCGGTGTCCATGACTTTTCCCCTCGGTGCTGGAATGTCTTTCGATAGTGTAGGGGTTGTGGATGTGCGCGCGGCCCGGAGGGGTGTTGTGACAATCACACAATTATGTTAAGTGTCTTTATAAGACAACGCAATTAGATTGTAATACATATTTACAAAAAACTAAATTATAGTTTTTTTTTTTTTTTTAATCATTGGTTAAGAATGCTTGGAAACTTTGAAATGATGTGCAATTGCTGCAAGCAGACCTAGACAGATTATTAAAATGGGCAGCAGAATGGCAGATGAGAGCATGTTGATAAATGTAATGTGATGCATTTGGAATTTAATAATCCCTGTGCCACCTACACCATAAATAACTCTGTGTTAAGGCATGAATGGAAAAAGATTTGGGGCTGGTTAGTAGATACAGACTTAGCTGTAGCAAACAATGCCAGGTAGCAACAGCCAGAGCTAGCAAGAATTGTCTTGTATAAAGAGGGGATAGATTCAAGAGAGAAAAAATTATTCTCCCTCTTTACAAGGCACTGTGTAAGGCCTCATTGGAATATGCCGTGCAGTTTTGGAATCCCATATACAAAAGGGACATCTTGGAAAGGATGCAGTTTAGAGAAGGGCAACTAAAATAATAAAGGGATGGGGTCTTCTGACTATGCAGGCAGATTAGATAAGTGAGGACTGTTTGCGTGGGGATAAGATACTTTATACAAATATATTAATGGGCCATATAGTAACACTCTTGTGCACTGTTCTCTAATAGGTCATATCAGAGGACACGTGGACTCCTTTAAGGTGGAAGAAAAGAAGTTTCATTTAGGTTAGGAAAGGTTTCATACAGTGAGAACGGTAAAACTGTGGAACTGTTTCCAGCAGATGTGATAATGGCAAGTTCATTGAATAGCTTAAAACTGGGCTAGATAAGTTTCTAAAAATAAAAAAAAGTTGAAAATCACTGATAGAAATAGTTTTTTTGTATCTAGGGATCCTTCTAAATGAAATGTGCAGTCAGGGACGAATTTTTCCTCTTCCAAAATTGCTCAGCCTATTATTTTTTGCAACTTCAGGAAACAAAGAGTTTAATTGACTGTTTATTATTATTGAAGGAAAAGGGCATTGTACAACAAGACTGTGCCAAGGTTTTATTTATCAGTGGTAGTATGTCTTTAGATAATTTTGATCCCCATAACAGTCATTAAAAAACTTGTCACACTTTCCCAGTGATGTGTCTCCTGGTGTTCTGTCAGGGGGGAACAGGATAATGTAACACTTGGGAAGAATATACAGCCCGTAACCCTGCACTGGAAGCCAGGATAGCAAAGATCTCCACAGCCACCAATTTTACCCTTGGTACTCAGGTAGGCTGGGATTGAAGGACACCCAAACACGCAGAACACCAGCATGCTGAAAGTGATCAGCTGGGCCTCATTGAAAACTGGCTGGTAACTTCCTAACCAGGAAAGCTACAATGAAACTTAATGCGACAGGATCCCATGTATGTAACCAATCACAGTGTAGAACAGAGGAACAGACCCTTCATTACATTGTAATATCATCTTCCCAGGGTAAGTGTGAGTGTCATAGTCTGGGAATGGTGGGGAGGAGATCAGCCAGACCAGGCATATCACAACCTGGACCAGGGTACAGAGAAGGACCAGACAGATGGACATTTGTTCCCACCCATCTTATCTTGCTCCCAGGCTTGGTGGCATTGAAGGCAATGACAAACTGTGACTGATTTAGCCAGAACACAAGATACTGAGATTGTGAAATTGATCCCAAATGTAATTGTTGAGCAGGCAGGTCACCTGCTCTGGATGGCCAATGGAACAAGAAAGAGCAGAGAGGAAGGACAATGTGAGGGAGAAGAGGAGGATGTAACTGAGGGTTGGTTATGGCTTTAACCACAGGAGTTTTATGATTTTTGTGAAAAGCAAAAAAAAATAATATGGCTGTAAAAGATAAAACAGCTGTTAAACAGTCGCAGATTTTCCTAATAGATCCTTAATTGAAAGAAATTCTTGGTCCTCTGGATACAGACAGTTCTGTTATCATTGGAATACTCATCTTAGGACACTGGATACAAGTTTCCACATCTGCAAAAGTTCAAATTATTCCTAAATTACATGAAAAAAAATATATATGCTTAATTAAGATCAGGGACCAAACTAATATAGATCCCTGACCCAACCTGAGCCATGCTAGAGGCCGCACTAGAGGCCTTTATGCGGGGCTAGGCTGTGGATATAGTTCATCCCCAATCTACCCAAGCCCCCTTCCCCCGCCCCAGAATGCCAAAACCCTGTCCCCTGTCCCATCAACCTGGGGACCGCGAGGGTACAAAAAAATGTGGACATCACTAATAGGACATGCGGACATTAAAGGGAAAGTCCACCTCAAGAAAAAACATTTTTTTTCCAAAGCAGGACCCTCCAATGCTATTTAGAAATACTAACTTGGTTCCCCAGCATTCCTGGAAGGAGAAAATATACTTGAATTCCAGGAACACAGGGGAGCCTGGTAAATATGTGTAAATAGGCTTTGAGGTGGGACGTGCCCTTTAATTTTTGATTATGTAATCTAAAAAATTACTATAATCACAACTAGCGACCAAGGGACATAATCATTAAGCCTTGCATCGCTATTTTGCGATACCGTGCCTTTAAAGATTATTGCCATAATCATAAATTTACAATCGTGATTGTAGATTCTGACCACAATCATATGATTCCCTATACAATACGTATTTGGTACCCATGGGTCTGTACCCACGAACGTTTGACATCCTTTTTTAAAAAATCTTTTGGAATAAAACTTTCCCCCAGCCAGGGTAAATAGTGGAAATAGGGTTTGGTTGGGTGGAATGCCCTTAAATATTTATATTGTTATTACTTTAATTTCATTATCTAAATAGTATAATAATAATCACAGTCTACCATGCAAGAACTTTCTTTTGCATTCAGGGGTGGTAGGGATCACTATAGCAACATAGCAGTTGCTATGGGGCCCAGAGCACCAAGGGGGCCCCATCCAGTTACCCTGGCAGAATGTCACTTTTTTTACCTAGTTCAGCCCAACAAAAACCCCATTTTATTTTAGTAAACATGAAAGCTGCTCCCAGGTCAGTAAAAATGAAACCAGAGTTTGTGGGGCTGAACTAAGTGAGGCAATTTTTTCTTAGGAGGGTGGACATGCCTTCTTTAAAATACATTGGTGCAGTTTGGTCGGGGCATGAACTGGTTTTTATGTGAGGGGGGCCCCATCTAAAATCTTGCTATAGGGGCCCGTGTTATCTAGCTATGCCCTGTTTGCATCATCATTTATTTCTTTCATTGTGGTCCTTACTGGAAACCTCAGCACTCCGAATCGGCTGCTGCGCTTAGTAAGTACTGTGCATTTGCCAGCTGACGTCACTACTTGCAAGTACTTACTATGCGTGCGGCGGCAGGGATTCGGAGTGCTGAGTGATGCCGGGTAAGGCTTGACTTGAGTATAAGTCGAGGCAAGGTTTTTAGGTTTATTTTAAAACCTAAAAACCTCCTTAACTCGAGATATATACGGTATCCTTTTAAAAACAGGAAAAAGCACATTCATGATAGTAATGGTGTTAGGTATTTAATAGATTCAAAAGTAAGTTTCCAATCACTTATTTGTTATTAGATTTGTATTCTCATTAAGTTAAGATAATGTAATAACTTACTGTAGTGTTGGAGATGTGTCCCTCTGAGCAGCGCACAGTCATAACAGCAGGTTAAACTGCACATTCCTGGGGGCTTTCCTGTATTCCTGGAGAACAGCTCTCACTGCACATGGACCAGGGGGTCTGAAATCAAACATAAAAGTATTTTGGAATTAAAGTGTTCCTATATTATGCTTCCACAATTGATTGATAAAGCAGGTTGGTTTATTTATTTATTGTCACTTGTTTTTGACACTTATCCTGAGCAGTTTAATTACACCTCTAGATACTTATATGGATGTCCACCCCTTGCTGTTATATGGAGGCCCCTGACCCTTGCTGTTATATGGAGGTCCCTGTTCCCTTACTGTTATATGGAGGTCCCCAATCCCTTGCTGTTATATGGAGGCCCCTGACCCCTTGCTGTTATATGGAGGTCCCCAATCCCTTGCTGTTATATGGAGGCCCCTGACCCCTTGCTGTTATATGGAGGTCCCTGACCCTTGGTGTTATGGAGGCCCTGATCCTTGCTGTTATATGGAGGCCCCTGACCCCTTGCTGTTATATGGAGGGTCCCTGTTCCCTTACTGTATATGGAGGTCCCCAATCCCTTGCTGTTATATGGAGGTCCCTGATCCCTTGCTGTTATATGGAGGTCCCTGACTCTTTGCTGTTATATGAAGGTTCCTGTTCCCTTACTGTTATATAGAGGTCCTTAATCCCTGCGTTATATGGAGGTCCTTAACCATTGCTGTTGTATGAGGGCCCTGACCCTTGCTGTAATATGGGGGTCCCTGACTCCTGCTGTTATATGTGGTTCCTGTTACCTTACTGTAATTTGGGTCCTTGACGCTTGCTTTTATATGGAGGTCCCTGATCCTTGCTGTTATATGGAGGTCCTGATCCCTTGCTGTTAAAGGAGGCCCCTGACCCCTGCTGTTATATGGAGGTCCCTGTTCCTTACTGTTATATGGAGGTCCCAACCTTGCTGTATATGGAGGACCCTGACCCTTGCTGTTATATGGAGGGCCTGACCCCTTGCTGTATATGGAGGTCCCCAATCCCTTGTGTTATATGGAGGCCCCTGAACCCTGCTGTATTGGAGGTCCTGATCCCTTGCTGTTATATGGAGGTCCCTGATCCCTGCGTGTTATTGGCGGGTCCCTGATCACTTGCGTATATGGAGGTCCGACCTCTGTATTGAGGCCCTGACCCCTTGCTGTTATATGGAGGGGTCCCTGTTCCCTTATGTTATATGGAGGTCCCCAACCCTTGCTGTTATATGGGGTCCCTGATACCTGCTGTATATGGAGGTCCCTGATCATGCTGTATATGGAGGTCCCCTGATCCCTTGCTGTTATATGGAGGTCCCTGTTCCCTATGTTATATGGGGTCCCCAATCCATTGCTGTATATTTAGGTCCCTGGCCCCTTGCTGTTTTATGGAGGTCCTGTTCCCTTACGTTATATAGAGGTCCCCAATCCCCTTGCTGGTATATGGAGGTCCCTGATCCCTTGCTGTTATATGGAGGTCCCTGATTCCTTGCTGTTATATGGGGTCCTGATACTGCTGTTTATGGCCCTGTTCCCTATGTTATATGGAGGTCCCCAATCCATGCTGTTATATTTAGGTCCATGACCCCTTGTGTTATATGAGGTCCCTGATCCTTGCTGTTATATGGAGCTCCTGATCCCTTACTGTTATATAGAGGTCCCCCAATCCCTTGCTGTTATATGGAGGTCCCTGATTCCTTGTGTTATGGAGGTGCCCTGATCCCTTGCTGTTATATGGAGGTCCCTGATCCCTTGCTGTTATATGGGAGGTCCCTGTCCCTTGCGTTATATGGAGGTCCCGATCCCTTGCTGTTATATGAGGTCCCTGATCCCGTGTGCTGGTATAGTCAGGATAAAATGGCAACCTGGCTGCCCCCGCGTAGCCCCACTACCGCGAGTGGATTCCGGTTTTAACGGCGGCTCTGTTCTGGATTGTAGGCCCTTTGTGGGCAGTGACGGGAATATGTCCTCTTTCTCGACAAAATCCAAAACTGTGGGACCATAGTTCTCCGGTTTCTAGGAGGGACCTCACGACTGCGCCTCTTCAGGTGGTTTTTGTCCGGCCAGGCCCCAGTGTATGGGGAGAACTCCACGTACTCTGGGTCTCGTGGACCGCCAGGACTCGACCAATTGGAGCGGCACTCCTCTGCAGTAATCCGGTGGGATGGGGGCCATTTGCTGAAAAACTTGCAACTGTGACAATGTTTCTGGATTTTCTCCAGGGATGGCACTAAGTGACTTCCCACTGTTCTCTCGACAGCTCCCCTTCCTTCAGAGGGGGTTCTCAACTTCTTGCAGGCCTGCACCCTCACGGTTGTTTTTTGTAAAGCTCCGGTAGGTCCTCCTCCTTGTCTCTGGCCACCGCTTCAAGACTTGTACCTGTGAAACTGCAGCGTTAAGCATCCACCAGGATGCGTTCCATGAGGATCTGGGGAGGGGGGGGGAGGGGGGGTGACTGCGCAATCCAAGAACAAACTGGTCCCGCAGGATTTGAATTCTCCAGTTCAAGGAGATTAGCGCCATTTGGCTTCTTCTTTTCTGTATGTGTGCCCATATCTCTTGAAGAAGCATTCGCAAAACTGGGGAATAGTTTCATCTCAAGCTTGGAAGCGAGTGAATAAGCGAGACATAAGGTGCCAGTTTGCCAGCCGTTTCTCCGTAGATAGGCTCAAGGAATTGAGAGTATTGGGCCTCCAGAAGTTGCCTCTCCCCTTCCGGGCGTAGCAGACAGTGGTCTCGCATCCCATTCCAGGGTCAAGCGCAACGTCGGATTGCAGAACCAGGAGAGGTCAAAAATATACAACCTGAGGGTACTTTTAAGGAAGTGGCCAGTCTTCTAAGCAGCATGTTTTGGCCGTCTGAAACGTACTAGCTGGTTCAATATTGGCTCCTGCGGGCCAAACACATGGTGGGGGCGTACTCCACCGGCAGGAGGGGCAATGGGGGCTAAGGCAGGAGCAGCCTCATGGACGGGTGGGTGCTGCCATGCCAGCGATCAATGTACCCTGCTCGTCAGCGCAAATGAAGAAGACTAGAAAATAGTAGGCGGTGGGCTCACGATTCAGAGGGTACACGATGCCACACAGCACAACAACGGTTTCTAACACCAGCAATAAAGTTACTGAAAACAATAGTTTAAAAGAGAAAAAATAAATGGGCCAGATCAGATTAAACAGACAGGAATAAAAAGATAAGCACACATAAACCAGTAATTACAGGCATAGCCATAAACTGTCCCTGCTACCATTCCCCATGGCCGCAAGGGCCGCACCTGGCCCTCCCTTAAAGGTTCCTCCCCCACGTCTTTGTCTTTCGGGGGTGTGACCCCCTTAAAAGGTATTGCGCAATACTATTGGTAATCCACAGTACGTGGTGTGCTTTTACACCCAAGCCTTCCGGATTCGTAATTCCAAGCCAAGGGAAAGTTTGTCTCTGGCAATGTCTGTTATGTGTAATATACAAAATGCACCGTTGCACGATGATGCAGCCAAACTTGCGCTTACAAGTACTTGGTGCTGTAAGCGGGGGGCCTTTCCACGCTTCCGTCTGGCCCCTATCCACAGAACTTTTTCTACGGGCCCAACTTCCGCACAGACGGAATAATCACCAGTCGTGCGTTGAAGCTGTCCTGACATCGGGCTACAGTAGGAAGGAGCCCCATTCTTCCCCTCACACAGAGATCTCCGCCTCTCCGTCCCAAAAAACGGTTCCCTGGCTAACAGACTCCTACCGGCTCCATCAGGAACCCCCACCCTCTACAATTCCTTTTTTTTGGTCTTTTTTTTTATAAGCCTTCCCCCGCCCTGGCACTGGGAAATTGTTAGTTTCTCTTTGCTGCCAACTACTGACTGAAGTGAATAAAACTAAAATTACAAGTATATTGTAAGTACATGGCTCAATATCCTTACAAATACCACCGTATTGACTCAATCATGGGATGGTAGTAATCCCCATTATGCACTGTGTAATGCATGTGGGGGAAGGCAGAGTGTATCTCTGCCCAAATTTTTTAGCAATTGCCCCCATTCAAAAGTGTTTCAAATTTGTAACAAATGCTTTTGAAACTTAGGCAACAGTACCAGAAATAATGCAGGGCCCTTCAAAACCACCAAAAAAAAAATCCATGATTATCCCACTATTAATACTGCACTAGGTTGGGCCTAAGTGGACTATGTTACATTTCCCTGTTGTGTTTTTAAATATGTGCGGAAGCTTTGGGATCAATTTCTAACTTAAGATTTTCTTTTTTTTTCCCCTTAATTTGTATAAAAATATGCCATAGTTCTTTAAATTCTATGAAGAACTGTGTCAAGGAATTCAAAACATGCTAAAAAGTCCTACTCTAAGTGCTTAAGGTATTGTTATTCCAATTCTTAATATAGGCATTTGTTTCCCAGGAAAGGTGTTTGCGTTCAGAAAAAAGTTTGCACGTGCATTTAAAGGACAACGTACTTCAATAAACCACTGTCATCTGTGTAGGTAGTACACCAGGGTGAGGACCCTAAACCGGCCAGGTTCCTCACTGATGGGATCACCTCTATCCTCTGTAATTTTTGCTTTGAATGTTGCTTTTGTGGCTGTACCTAATTTCAGTCTGCGACTTCGGCCAATGAGAAGGACATGGCTTGTAGAAGCATTTTTCCATTAGACCATGGGATCAGGTCTGACACAACCCGGATCCAACAGAAACCCCCTCGGTCTGAATCAGAAGGATCCATACAAAAATCCGAAAAAATCCCGAAGATCCGAAAAAGGAACAAAGTTTTCGAAGATTTTGAAGTAACAAGCTATTTCGATGATTTAAGAAATTCTCTTTATGTTCGAAAATCTCTATAAAACTACGACCGTGAGAGGGGGGAGGAGAAGGGGGACCACTTTCGAGGTTTAGTAAGTGGTTAAGTATTTTTAAAGATTTTGACCGTTCGAGGGCTTTATTACATCTTGAAAAATTATGTGATATTATAAATGAAAGAATGACATCAATATGCTACAGTTTAGTGGGAGGTTGGTATTTATTTCCAAAAAAATTGTTAAGTGGACACAGTAAATGGGTATTTTTGATTTGAAAAATACTTAGTTGCCTTAGAGCAATAGCCCCAAAGGATATCTGGGTCCTTTGGAGTATTTTATGGCCATGTCTTCGTTGGCACATGGCTAGAAGGAGAGACAAGGCCTAAAATAATAATGATATGATTGAGGTCGTTGGTAAATTGTATATTATTTTGTGTTTAAAGAAAATTCTTTTAAAATTTTGAAAAAAAGAGTTACAAAGTACAATGTCCATGTAGAAACCCCCGCTGGCACCAGCCTATGGGGTTCTTATTTTAATACTAGCCAGTTAGCCTGTAGTATATATAGGATAAGATGTTCCTAGAGAAACAGTAGAGGATTTTTATTATATGTTAAAGGACATGTCCACCTCACAAAAAACTAAAATTTGCCTCGGTGCGGCCCAACTGTGTAGTGTTTAAAAAAATTTAATTTCCTTTCTCCTCAGGCTTCCTTTGTTGTCCTGTAGTGCCTTCTGAAAGTCCAGGAAAAGTGAAGCAGAGTAGGAGCTTTGTGGTGTGGAAATACGATTTGCTGCTACTTAGCAGAATCTATTACAAAGAACAACAAATTAAAACAATTAAGGAGATTAAGATAATTTTAACCAAAAACATTGTTTGGAAAAGCAAAGGAAGGAAGATTTGAAAGGGAAAGAGCAACACTATTGGAAACAGAAATGAAAAAAGGATAAATAAGTGAAAATTTACCAAAAATCCTTTTGATAACAAAAGAATAAGGGAAAAAACAAACACTGGCACTTTAAAGGAAGACAAGGAAGTTAGGGGGAGATGGTCGAAAAAAAGGAGGATAGTGAATTATAAAAAGGAGATAGTGATGGAAAGGAGATGACTGAAAGGACGATAGTGACATGAAGGGATATAGTGAATGACGGGAGATAGGAATGCAGTGAGTGATATAGTGAATGAGGGAGAATGTGAATGCAAAGGATTAAGGAGTGAAGGGAAGATAGTGAGTGAAGGTAGATAGTGAGTGAGGGCAGATAGTGAATGAAGGTGGGATATAGTGAATGCAAGGGGAGGATAGTGAAGAAATGAGCTAGTGAATGAAGGAAGAAGAGAAAGTGCAAAGACGTGAATGAAAGATATAGTGAACGAAGAGCAGAAAAGAAGAGAAAGAGAGAGAGAGAACAAGAGAGAGAGCGAGAGATAGTGAGTGAAGGGATATAGTGAAATGAAGGGGATATAGGAATGTAAGAAGGAGAGTGAATGAAGGGAGATGATTAAATTAAGGATATAGTGAAGAAGGGAGATAGTGAATGAAGGGAGATAGTTGAATGAGGGAGATAGTGATGATGAAGGGAAGATGTGAAATGAAAGGAGATAGTGAATGAAGGGATATAGGAATAAAGGGGGAGATTTATAGTATAAATGAAAGGATTGATAGTGAATAAAAAGCGATATGAAGGAAGGGAGAGGGAGATCGGAATGAAGGGAGATAGAAAGAAGGAGATAGTGAATGAAAAGGAGATCGTGAATGAAAGGGAGATATGAATGAAGGAATGAAAGGAAGGACAGTGTTAAATGAAGGAAGATTAGTGACTGAAAGGATGATAGTGAATGGAAGGGAGATAGTCAATGAATGGGAGAGTAGTGAAATGAAGGGAATCTATAGTGAAATGAAAGGAATATAAATGAATAAAAGGAGAGAGTGAATTAAACGGAGAAAGTGAAGGTAAGGAGATAGTGAATGAAAGGAGATAGTGAATAGGAGGCATCATTTGGAAATGCAGTGCGTTTTGGAAGTTTTGGAATCATTACAAAAGGGACCATCTTGGAAAGAGACAGTTTCAGAGAAGGGCAACTAAATTAATAAAGGGGAAGGAGGGGCTTGAATAGGCAGGCAGATTAGACAAGGTGAGGGCTGTTTACATTGGAGAAGGACTTGAACATTTGCGTGGGGACATTTACCTATACAAATATATTGATGGGCCTACAATTGAAACTCTTGGTGCACTGTTTACTAATAGGTCATATCAGGAGGGACTCGTGGACATCCTTAAGGTTTGGAAGAAAAGAAGGGTTCATATTTAGTTAGGAACGTTCTTTACAGTGAAGAAACGTGAAAAATTTCCCCCCGTTTTAACTGTTTTTTTTTTTTGCCTTCCTCTGGATAACTTAAGGTAGGGTTAAAAAAGAAAAGAAAAAAAAAAAAGAGGGGTGAAGTAGTGTTGGAACTTGATGGACGTATGCCTCTTTTATTCACCTTAATACTATGTTTACTATGTAGGAGATAGTGATAGGTGATGTGAATGTGAAAGGAGATAGTGAATGAAAGGCGATTGATAGTGAATGAAAGGAGGATAGGAATGAGGGAGAATAGTGAATTAAAGAGAATGAACAGGCGATTGTGAATGAAGGGAGGTGACTAGTGAATGAAAGGAGATGGTGAATGAAGGGATATAGTGAAGAAAGGAGATTAGCGGAATGAAAGAAGATAGTGAGTGAAGGGAGATAGTGAATATAAAAGGAGATAGTGAAAATATTAAAGGGACAGATAGGTGAATGAAGGAAGAAAGGAGATGTGGAATGACGGAAGGGGGGGGGGGGGGAGGAAGATAGTGAATGAAAGGAGATGTTGAATGAAGGAGATAGTGAAGGTAGGAGATAGTGAATGAAAAGGATATAGTGAATCAAGAAAAAGTGATATGGAAGGAGATAGTGAATTATGGAGATTAGTGAATAAAATGAAATAGTGAATGAAAGAGAGATAGTGAATTAATGGAGATAGTGACTAAATGAGATAGTGAAATGAATGGAGATAGTGGATGGATGCAGGGAGGATAGTGAATGAAAGAAGGAAAGTGACATAAAAATATCTTTTTTTAAAAAAAGCCACAAATGCAAAAGTATTAGGACCCCAAAGGTTTCCATTGGTGGAACTGGCTGAGGTTGTAGTAGGATGAAGAAGGGGTAAGTTGGAACAATCTGGTACAGGAAGGTTGTACCTTTGCAAAGTATGTTTTGCACAATGACTTTGTACTAAATACCTGGAAGGATTGGGACACAGAATAATTTGTAATAATTAGAAATAGCCTTATTATTGGTATTGACTAATAGTGTAGGTTATGTATATCATTGTATACAACTTTTACAATTGAGATAGATATGTTTAGGATTGGATGATAAAGAATATCTCTTTTCAATAATCATTTATATTATCCAATTACCTGTATATATTTTTTTAATTGTAAAATTGGTTGTTTTACTAGGATATACATGTGGTTTACTGTTTGATTCAAGACAAGAGAGATTTAGATTTTCTTTGTAACTCTCTGAGGTTGGGCAGATTTTACTTTCTAACATTTAAAGCATTTCATTATTATTTATTATTATTTTTCCAGAAAATCTTCTGAAAGCATGAAATTCAATGGAGAAAAACGAACTCTGGAAATATGGAGTTAAAAGTGTCCAAAAAAACCTAATTTCCAGGGGTTATTTGAAAAAGTGTGAGGGGTTTAGTGGAAGGAGGTTACAGAGGCAGTTTGTTTTCTTCTTACTGTAACTGCCACGTATGCAGTGGTTCCCATTGCATTAATCCCACACATATGAATACATTTGATTTCAATCAACGAGGGTTCAGTGATATGTGTTTTTTTTCTATTAAATGAGTTTTTTTGGTAAGATTTCTAACTCCTCTTTTCCCTTCATTTTTTCAGAAAATCTCTTATAAAACATGAAAAATTCTTCAAAATAATTAAATCCCAAATGTTTTGCGGGGGACCACAGTGCCGTACAAGAATTATAAGCAAAACAAAACAAAAAGCCATATAATAAGTGGGGACAAAAAATATAAATAAATTCCATTAAAAATTAATATTAGAAATATGTAGAGCATCAAACAAGGAAACAAATGGTACAAACAGAACATAAGGAAAGAGGGGGGGGTCCCTGCCCCGTAGAGCTTACTATTAAATTGATCCAATTGTCTCTGTACCCAGACATCATAGCCATTCCAAATTCATAGTAGGAAAAAGTAGAGCACGCTGCTCTTGTGAAACAACTTTGTAAGTAATGAATCGGATCTTGATTAATTGTGGGTGGGGTGATTAATCACTTCAAAAAATAAGCTGCAGCTCTACTTTCTATTCCATATTCTATTCTATATCTAAACAATTATTGAGCTTTTTCCAACAAAAAAAACACCATAATAAAGATATATAAATATAATTTTTGCTTAGTTAATCAAGCCTAGAAAGAGTAAATATGAATGTTAGCATTAGAGTGATCTTGGTTTTCCTTCTTTCTTCGTTCTCCTGTGTCTCCTTCCTAACTCTCATCTCCTTTGAAAACCTCCTTTCCAAATCTCCTTTGTTCCAATCATCTATGATGAATTGGGGGGGGTGACAATGACTTTCAATAAAAGCAGCTTGCAGCTTTTATGTTATCACTGTTATTGACGGGATTTCCTTCACATATATATAAAGATATAAAATAGGGTTTTGGCTTACATTAGTATCTTAGTCATCAAGCCTGGGAAGAGAGTTATAGGAAGTAGAGGTAGTGAGTAAAGAAATGTGTTATACTGAAGTAGAGTCAGTAATTTAGTGGAAAGTAGTAGTAATAGGGGTCAAGAGTTAGTAATATGAATAGCATTGAGTTATCTTTGGTTCTTCTTCTCCTGTTTTCCTTCTAAATGTCGCCTCAATTCTCTCTCCTTTGTCTCCAAATCTGACCTCTTGATATACTGTACCCTGCAGGACCAATTACCATGTGTCATGTGGTGACCATGCCCCTATCTTTTTGATATTCTTTCCTGCCTAGGTCCAAGAAACCATATCAAACCAGAAAGCATCACAGGCCATTACCATACCATCTCACGCTAGTGGGTGTAGTTAAAGGTTGAATTTCACCCATAAGGGGAAAGCTCAGATCAAAGCACAGCACACTGTGCAGGGTAGACCCCCCTTGGATCAATTAGCCTACATCTACAGATGCCTGTTTGCACACGCGGTCTTTCATTAAGGCATGAGAATATTTATTATGTGTAAGACTTGGTAATTCTGGGCTTGGAACCCAGGGGAGCGGACAATATATAAACATCACATTCCTATATCTGGACTAACCAAATAAAAAGATGTTTAAACCTTTTTTATTAACTATTGCAGTGTAATGATAGCAATGATTCAGCCACTTCTCAGACCTTTTTCAAACCCACATCTAGTAGGTGGGTAAACATACAGATTATAGGGAAGGGTAGATAGTAGAAGTTGGCATGGTAAAGTAATTTGACAGGGAAAAGTAGAAAGTACTATACTGTGCTATGCTCTGAGAGGGGTATTTTAAGTTCCTGTTTATGAGGGGAGACCATACGTTGAGCAGAGTTAGTAAGGGTGAAAGATGGGAGACAGGAAACACAGAAAGCAGATTGTTACAATAGTTCAGAGTGAGAGGAATAGAGCATGGATAAGCATAGCGGTGTGGCTAGTAGAAGGGGGGGGGGGGGGGGGGGGGGGGGGGGGGTGGGGGGGGGGGGGGGTGGGGGGGGGGGGGGGGGGGGGTGGGGGGGGGGGGGGGGGGGGGGGGGGGGGGGGGGGGGGGGGGGGGAGGGGTGGGGGGGGGGGGGGGGGGGGGGGGGGGGGGGGGGGGGTGGGGGGGGGGGGGGGGGGGGTGGGGGGGGGGGGGGGGGACAGTGGAACCTACGGAATTATGTAATATTACAAAGAAATACAATAGGTTTTAGCAAACTTTGGAAAAGTAGTTAGAAGAGAGAATATTCTCTCTTAATATTAAAAAGAGAGAAAGAGGAATAAAAAAAAAAAAAAAAAAAAAAAAAAAAAAAAAACATAACTCCTACCCAATTGAATAGATTACAGGGGGGGGTATGGTCTACATAAACATTAAATAAGGTGGGAAGGAATTGATAGAGCAAAAATTACAGTGTATTTTAGGAAGGTTTAGTTAAGGATTGGCGCGACAAAGCAGACACAGTCGGAGATACAGGATTGGATGATAATTTAACACCAAATGAGCACTCCCCAGTTGAAATAGTAGAGGGAGAAGAGAACAAAAGGGTCAAGAACAGAGCCCTGAGCACCCCACACTAAGAAGGAGAGGAAGTGGAGAAAATGTTTCCTTATAGAGGTTTAATTATAAGGAACAACAGCAGGTTTGATGAAGAGAGATATGATTGTAGCAAGGCTGCTTCTTCATTTCTGGATGCTCAAGGAGTGAAAAACTTCATTAGGAGTGGTAAGTACTGATTACTATGTCTAGTACGTCTAAAACAATACAGTAGAGAGTCGAGAAGTATTGAAGAATAGAAAATGGACTTGGCTTGGCCCCCGCCTGAGAGTCATTACAACTTGTGTGCACAGAAAAATCCTGAACAAGGGTCATAGGTATGAGCATGAAGATAGTTAGTTTATAGGGAGATGACAAGGACGGGTTCTAGTAGTTTAGAGGCTATTAGTAAAAGGGAGACAGTAGTAGTTAGTAGCAAGAAAAGAAGGGGAAAGGAGGCTTTTTAATTAAGAATTATGTAGGGTTTTAATTAAATATAAAGGGGTTATTCAATAAAAGTCTTCGTCGTTTAAAATGGTTCTAATTTTGCCCCAACCACTAAGATGTTAGCTTTCCAAATGTACATAAGATCTGATTGGCAAAATTAGCACATTTTTAACACAATAAGAACTTTTATTGAATTCCCTTGATAGTTTTTAAAAAATGGAATTTTTAAATTGTACATGGTCCGTACTGATACTGACTCTTTATAAATTATGCGAGTAGTTACAAAAACAATACCATTACTATTATAAATATGCTCTACCTATTACAGCACAACTTCAATGTATTTTTCCTTCAGATAAGCATGGAAGCTACGAACCCTTCTATTAGTGACAGACTAAGTTCCCATCAGTTCTTATCAGAAAGTCCTAATGAAAACATCAGAACCAAGTATATTCAGCTGCTAAAACACTTTTGGAGGGGACCTGGGTGGGGATTGTGTCCTTCGGATGATGAAAGCAGCAGCGAGCAAGTGAAGATGAAAGAACCAGATATAAGGACGGGATGTGTGTGGAAGTTATTTATTGAATGGATACGTCAATCCTATGAAACAATACGGTTTATTTCAACAACATCTGCAAAGTTGCTGATAGTTTCTTCGGGAGGACTAGTTTCTATGAATTATTGGGATTTTTGCCATTATGTAAGAGATATTGCCATTGGGAAAGACCTGGAAAGTCTCAAGTGCTTCTATGTATCATGAAAAGCCCTCAGTTATTTTATACCTGGAATATGCTTAAATGGCAGCTTTGATTATTTTCCTTGTTAGACATAAATTGCTTGGATGATGCAGAATTTTATTGACAAAAGCAAGTCAAATATATATCCTGGAGGACCCCTATAGGCCTAAGCTATGGGAGGAATAAGTTTGGCTGTTATACTCCACAAATGCTGGGAAGAAAACATCAAAATCTGGAAGACTATTGGGATAAACTGCCCCAAAAAAAAGTTAATGAATTACAGTCCAGCAAATGTCTGTTGCTCGGGGAATGAGACCTGGGGATAATCTTCCATTAAAGACATCTAAAATGATGCATACTATTTTAAGGATGTGTACGGCATAGCTATAGTCTACATGGATTATACTCTGAAATGACCTCTCATGGGGCGCATACAGACAATGAGATCTAATGAGTGAATCTAAATACAAGAAAGGTGAATTAAAACTATTTTGTTACTGGTAGTACCTGTTCCATGCTACTATTTTAGTAATAAATTGAAGGTGACTTTAAAGGGCATGTCCCACACACCCCCGAACTGAAATTGGCCCCCCCGGGTGTAGTTTAAATGGACCCCTACCTTTCTTTAGGCTCTATATGGTTGTCCTGCAGGGGCCGATTGAAAGTCCAGAAAACATGACGGTAGGAGCCCCCATTTTCCTGGTTTTGTAATACCTTGATGCCTCTAAACTGTTTCGTTCAGAGGGTGTTCTGGACTTTTTTAACAACAAGTCTCTACCTTCCCTTATTTGCATGATGAGTAAGGGCGCGTGTAAAAACTCTCTCTAACTTACCTGGTCGTTAGCTAGGTACCAGACTAGCCAGCAAACTGCTTGTACGATTATATATACACACAATTTTTATTTGTTATTGAAAGACTGGGGTTGGTTGCTTTTGATATGATTTAACACTATTGTGAACAACAATACTCGTGTGGTGGGCAAGACGATCTTCCCCCCTGGTTTATTGGTTTTAGTTTTGTATTTCTTTCATCTGAATGTATGTCTTTGTGAATAAGGCATGTACTGGGGGTAAGATTATTGGCCGTTGATTGTAAGCTAGGTTAGCTTGCATGGGAGCCCATCGGCTAGATGGTTATCAGTATTTGGCTCTTCAGTATCTTAGATACAAATTCCAGGTGATTTGAGTAAAACCTGCGTATTGCTGCGGCTCTCTCAAATTTGTCTTCTACTAGAGTGGTGGGGGTCCCTTTAAGAGATTCACACATGTTACATTTGATGAATGCTTATATATAACATCAACATCTACTTGCATACAAAAACATATCAGATAATGTATCTCTTGATGACTACAGAAGATAGAAGATGGTAGGGAAAGGGTGAATGTAAATCCCAGAATCCCGTGGTTTGAAGGTTTAAATGATTCTGTATGTTTAATTAATTTAATAGAGCACGGGATGGTACCATTATGCAAAACTCTTCTTGAGTGGACATTATCTCCATAGACTACAAGCACACTGCCCACTATGGAGGAGAGGAATGATTACACGTATAAGAAACACAAAAAGAAAAATATCTTAAGGCATCATGTCCACCCCAAAAAACTAAAGGTAACCCATACTGACCCCACCGTTGTAGGTTAAAATAATTCCTTACCACTCATCCTTTTCAATGTCCAAGAAAGTGTGAAGGTAGAAGCTGCAGTGAGTCATTCAGCTCCCTGCGGCTTCCCTAACATCAACAAGGACTGTGACATGCACAGGGGAGGCCTTTCCCTCCCCATCCTCCCTCTCACATTTGGATCCATCCTCTGCAGTCGGGCCGCTTAGGTGAAATCCTTTTGACATAGGTTAGGGACCACCTGCCCACCTCCAACCATTAAAATAGTTTCTTCCAAAAAAATGTTTAGTGAAACCTACAGCCCTTTCTTCCACGGCCCAACTCACTTGAAAGCAGTACGTCTATGTATGGCGTGCCAATAACAGACGAGGCTGCCAAGTCCGGCCCCTGTTGGAGACTTCTCCAAAGGAGGGAGCTGGGAGGGGAACACCGCGGGTGGAGTGTAAGGGCTGAAAGTAATGATTAAAACTTTTTTTTTAAGAAATATATATATATATATATATATATATATATAGATATTGGTGGTGGGGGTGGGAAGGGGGGGGTTGCCTTATAACTTATGCTACTTAAAAAGTGCATTCAGGGGCGAATTGCCCTTAAAACTGTTCCAAAAAAAATAAGTAAGTCTATCAAAAGTACACAGGGGATAGCAATATTTTGCGAATGTAAGTCATTTTGGCATTTGTACGTTCCCTTTACATAAAAGTAGCCCTAATATTTAATTGGAATATTGTCTTCAATCCCTGGTATACTAATAACACCACATTACCGTCTTCACGCACAGCCCCGCCAACACCACAATGGGTTAAGTCACGCTTAATATTCACAATGGTTAGACATGACTTAAGGCTACTACAGGAGTATTCACAAGCAGTGGCCATGACCATCACCAGTCACATACAGTGGGCGGGGGGGGACCTAAGGCTGGCTATAGTTGGAGCGTGGCTGGGGAGGGCTTAGGGCATAAGTGGGCAGAGAGATGGGTGTAACTGGTGGGGCTTCCAGGGCCGGCCATTGGACGGAATTTCAAGCCATGCACCTCGGAAAATTTGTCCCTGCAGTCAGGACAATCCACCCAAACGGGGAGCCTGGAACCTGATCACAAGGTTCATGCGCGTTAGCAGTGCACAAGCATTCCCCAGAGAATATGCGGCTACCAGAAATGATGGCGTAAATCTTAAAATTTCAACAGCCAAACAGAGTATGCTGCGTGAATCCTCCCATGGAAATCTCCATAAAGTGCTGAACAAAGTTGATCTACAGTTCCTAATCTCAATATTTAATAGGATGTTCCAGAATTTAATATTTAAATTTGGTTTGCCAAAAATTTTTGTATCATATAGACTAAATAAAAAAAATATAAAAATATAATCAAACAACAAAGAATGTTAGTTTGGATATAAGATAATTTTATGATATTCCTATTCGTAGTTTCGATATAAATAGGTAAGCCAAGTCAACAGCAGATTGGTATATTTTCTTGACCAGGAGAAAGGAAATCAATTCACTATATGTAATGATGGACTTTTTGAGCAATGGATAATAGCAAGTGACTAATGTCAAGCAGGTTGGCCAGTCTAAGCCATTAACTTGCCTTTATCAAGACAGGTTTATTATTAAAGGTTAGAGACTCATTAGTTGACTACCTTGAGAAAACATTCCTCACTGCCCGCCTGATTACTTGTGGCAACCATAACAAGCACTAGTGCTAAAAAGCATTATCTATTCTGCTATGAGTGGGAATGCGCCGCATGATAAAAACCTGAAAGTTTTTTTTTGAAATAGAAAGGTGAGGCAAAACTGGAAGAATCATACATCAGGAACATCTGGTATGCTGCTACAATAGCACACATAAAAACATTCTCATTTAAGTTCATTTCAGCGTAGTGATTTTCTTCAAAGGATTTTCTGTTTTAAAGGGGTTTGTTTTTGAGGGGTGCGGTTAGAATCAAAAGCGGTATTAAAGGTGGTTTGACAGTCTAGTAAATGTACGAACCTAACACTATTTATTCTAGGAGTGTGCCTGTGTACTGTAATTATCACTGTGTTTATGTTTGGTATTTTACTACTGATGCTTGAATAAGGGGTAGGCATTGTTTAAGGAGGAAACTCAAATCACTGGGTTCTAAAAATAAATACTTGTGTTCAACTGCATTGTTACCTGTAGGGTGGGGGCTGGAAAGACAAAGGAGAAGGACATTCTTCGTTCTCTCTGATTGGGATGGGGGTATAAGCCTATGGTGTAAATTGGTAAGGGCTGTTGAAACTTTGATTTTGAAACTCATTTAAGTCATTTTCCAGAGAGATAAGATCTTGAGCGATTTCGTTCAAAGAGATTTTCTGTTTTAAAGGGGGGTGTTGTCTGTTTTTAAGGGGGTGCGTTAAGAAACAAAGGCGTTTAGAACAAAAAAGGGTTTAAGAACAAGCTGCTTTTCTCTTGTGTGTATTGCTGTTTCTCCTGGCGTTTATTGCTGTTTAGTATGGACAGTGTTGTTTGGGGCCATTGCAATGTGCATCCTGAGGGAATGTATGAGCTTGGATCAGCCGCACCAAGGGACCTATGCACAGTAGGGTCAGATGTGAGTGGGTGTGCCCATTGGGAAAGCGGAGGTCCAGGATATCCAAGGGGAAACTTGCAGATGCAGGGCTTGGATCAAAATCTTTGGGGAGAAATCGCAGGGTACTGGCAGGGAACAACGTAAACTGTAGGGTGGAAAGGGTCAGATAAGGTGGCTAAGGAAGAAGATATAATTTGAAAGGGTCACCAGGGAAGGGACGTTTAGGGGACGGAAGGGTAGGGTCACTTCTTTCCAGTTGGTCTGATTCACAACAGATTGCTTGTTGGGTGTTAGGTGAAATGTGGAGGGGCCGATGGCTCAGAAGTAACATGTAGGGAGCAGGCCATTCCCTTTGAGCACCAAGGGACGGCCATCTCAATACAAAGGGAGGAGGAGAATTTGGGGCTAGGAAGGATAAAGCAGGGTGGGGTTGGTAGTGGAGGGTGAGCTACATTATTAGAAGGGAGATAGGGGTAATCTGTCGCCCAGACCCTACATGCCGAACAGTGTGTGGTCTGCTGGTGCTGGGGTTCGGACATGTGGTGGATTGTGTATGTAGAAAGACAGCTATTGGGAGCGGGGCTGGGAGTGACCCGCGCGGTCTTGGTTCACATTGGTGCCAATGACAAAGTTAGAGGTGGGGTGAGGTCCTTAAAAATGATTTCCGAGAATTTGGGGATAAGTTAAAAGCACGGACATCAAGGGTAGTGATTCAGGAAAGTACTTCCACAGCACGTGCCTACGCTAGGGAGGGCACACAGGAGCTCAGTAGGATATAAAGGCATGGCTAAGGAGGGCGGTGTTTGTAACAGGACGATGGGGTTGGGTTTTTTAGAGAAACTGGAGGACTTTTCTGTTGGCTAACAGCTCTTTAGTAAAGAGACGAATTGCACCTCAATGATGAGGCTTGCAGTCGGTTTTGGGGGAGAAGATGGGCTAGGGGGTTGGAGGGAGACTAACTAGGTATCGGCGGGGGGAGGGAAAGTTTTTATACTACACAGGGGTAGAGAGAGAAGTTAGGATATGGGGGCTAGTTAGTAACACAACGGAGGAGGGAAGTGGGAGGGGGGATCATAGAGGATAAGGCGAGGCAGGTACAACACAGTATGGAAAGTAAATCAATTGCATAATCTAAAATCTAGTTACAAATGCAAAGAAGTCTGGCTGGCAAAACAGGGAAACTAGAACTAATAGCTTTAAAGAAAGGTATGATGTTAATGGTTGTAGCAGGAAACGTGGCTAAAAGGATTCACATGGACTGGACAGTAAAATGAAGCATATGTTCTATTTGACGTGGACAGGAGTTAATACGAAATGAGGAGGAGTTGTATGTATGTTGAAACAGGAATTGGAAGGCCAAATTAAAGATGGGAATAGATGGTGGACAGAAAAGATATGGCAGAAACCAATATGGGTAGTAAAGTATTGTTGGTGGTATGTTATAAGCCTCCAAATACCAGGGAGGAGGTGGTGGAAAGGAACTTATATGCAGTTGGCGAGGCTGCTGGTATGGGGCATGTTTTAGTTATGGGGATTTAAACTATAAAGTTTCTTGAAAATTTCCGATATGAGCATTTCTCCACATATGGTTAGAAGTTCCTAATAGACAGAATGCGTTGTTTGTTTATATCTGTGATAGCTTCATAAACCCTGAGATCATTTTGGAGCTGAAGGGGGATGAGATCTGGAATGAGAAGCTTAGGGGAATCGTTGACCATGATAATGAAACAGTAAATTAGATAAAATAGAAGAATGAAATACGGATTGCCCAAACCAAAGCAAGTCAACCCCAAAATGTTTTTAAGAATATAAATGGAAAAGATGAGGAGCTGAGAATGTTGTGACCATTAAAAAAAGGGGGAGATGGTGTAGAGGATGCAAAGGCTAATCTGCTAAACCTTTTTTTTTACATCTGTTTTCACTGTTGAGAATCCCATTCCTTACAGCGGGGGGAGAATATAATATGCAGAGGAGGAAATGAAAGCTACAGGAACAGATGGATTGCTCATTGGATTTAAAAGAGCTTAGTTCAGTTCTATTTATGACACCACTGTTCTAATCTTTTCGATTCACGGTCTGGGGATGTGCCCGCGGGATTGAAAAACAAAAGCCATGTAATGACACAATATTCAAAAAAAGGGTAATCGTCACAGCCTGCGTTAACTATAGACATGTAAGCCTAACTAGTGGTATTAGTAGTAGTCAGCCATTGATTTAGAGAAATAGATCATGCCCAGACAAATTTAATTGGTTATTATGAAGAAGTGATTAAGAATTTAGATTCAGGCACATCAGTGGATCTGGGTAGTACTTGAGATTTTGTGTGAAAGCTTTTGATTACCTGGGCCACATAGGCGACTAATGTATAAAACTGAGACTGTGGCCTTTGAAGCAAACATTGTGCATGGCTAGAGAATGGTTATTGGATCGCAAACGAGTGGTGGGAAAATGAGCTACATCTAGGGGGCTAAGAGTTCTAAGCGGAGGGCCCTCAGGGTTTTGTACTGGGGCCTCCCCGCTTCTGTTAATCTGTATAAATAAATTAGCAGGGGCAGTGAGAGCCAACGACTCACTGTCCTTCTGTGATGACACATAAATATGCAGAGCTTTGGGAAAACGTCAAATGACTTTTTGGTGCAAGTGTTGCAAGCAGACCTAGATAGATTAATACAATGGGCAGCAGAATGGGCAGATGAGATTCAATGTGATTAAATGAAGGTGATCGCATTTGGGAATTAAATAATCTCTGTGCCACCTACACCATAAATATCTTGTGTAAGATGCATCTGGAATGCGAAAAAAAGATTTGGGGGTTCTGGTAGCGATAACGATCAGCGTAGCAAAACAATGCCAAGGGTAGCAACGGCTATTAGAGCTAGCAAGATATTGTCTTTATAAAGAGTGGAAAGATTCAGAGAGAAAAATCTTATTTTCCCTCTTTACAAGGCCCTGTTAAGGCTCTTTGGAATATGCAGTGTAGTTTTGGAATTCTCATATACAAAAGGGACATCGTGCAGAATGGAAGCAGTCAGAGAAGGGAACTAAATTAAGTAAGGCAATGGAGGGAGTGTAAATATGCAGCAGATAGACAGTTAGGGCTTCTCCCAGGTTTATCTGTGTCGAAGAGCGACGTTTTTGCGTGGGGAATGAGACCTTATTAAATATATAAATCGGCCAGACATTATGAACTTGGTGCATTGTTCGGCTATAATAGGGAAGCTCAGAGTTAAGGTGGGAGAAGAAAATAAGTTTCATCTTCAGGTAGAAAGGTTTCACAAGAGAATGGTGTGTGTGATGAAAATGTGGAAACAGTCTTCCAGCAGATGTGGGTAAGGCAAGTTCATTAAATAGCTTCAAAAAATGCCCAGGATCCGTTTCTAAAACAAAAAAAAATATTGGAGGAAGAATCCCCCCCACCTTTTTTTTTGCCTGTTCTTTTTTGCCTTCCTCGGATAAAACGGTAGGTTAAAGTTAAAAAAAAAAAAAGAGGGTGATAGGTTGGACTGGGTTGACGAGTCTTTATACAATCTTCCAATAGACTATATGACTATATAACTGTTTATACAGATTAGGTTGTAGGAATAAAGGTTGGACTCGATGGACGTAGTCTTTATACAACCTCCACTACTATGTTACTATGTAAACTGTTTAGACAGACATTAGGGTAGGATCTAAAGGTGGACTAGTATGGTGTTATGCTTTATACAACCTCCCTACTATATACTATGTAAATGTTTAGACATATTGAGGCCGGGTATAAAGGTTGGATTGATTGGACGTAGGTCTTCTACAATCTCCAATACTATGTTACTAGTAAACTGTTTAACAGACATTATGGGTAGGGTTAGGGTATATAAAGGTGGATTAGGATGGGCAGATGTCTTTAGACAACCTCCAATACTTATGTTACTAGGTAACTGTTAGACGACAGTAGGGGTAGGTAGAAAGGTTGGACTAGTGGAGTATGTTCTTTATAAAACCTCCAATACTACACGATACTTATGTAACTGTTATATAGACATTACAGCGCCCGCGTAGAGTATCAAAGGTTGGAACTTAGTGGAGTATGTCTTATCAACATCCAATTACTATGTTACTATTAACTGTTAGACCATTATGGGCAGGGATAAAGGTTGGATTAGATGGGAAGTGTGTCTTATACAAGCTCCAATAATGTTACTAGTAACTGTTATACAGACATTATGGGTTAGGTATAAAGGTAGGGATAGATGGAACAGATGTCTTTATACAATCTCCAATACTATGTTACTTGTAACTGTTATACAGACATTATGGGTAGGGTTAAAGGTTGGGACTAGATGGACGTATGTACTTCCCCCATATACAAACCTCCAATACTTGTTACTAGTAAACTGTTATACAGGCCACATTATGGGTAGGGTATAAAGGTGGATAGATGGACCTATGTTATGAGGGACGTATGTCTTTATTTTAACCTACTGGACTCTGTTAATGTAGCTTTAGACATTATGGGTGGGTAGGTTAAAGTTGGAATTACAGTCCACAGCCAGTGTTAAGTCAGCCTTTTGCAGTCCACAAGCCAGTTACGTCCGACAAGACCTCCGCAAGCCATGCCCACTTTCTCAAACGCCAAGTTTATCAAACCAATGCAAGGCACCATAGCTGGAAGCCTAACTTATTTACTACCCTCCCCGCCCCGCGCCAAGCCGCTCCCGTTGCCTTACATGGGGCTGACGCACACTCAGCCCACGATGTCGGCCTGTGCCATTCTTCTTCCCCGCAACCGAAAGTTGATCACTTCTTTTTTTCTGACCTTGGATTGGGATTTCCCCAGCCCTGCTCACACGCTTTTCATCTCCGCCTATGGCTCGTTAACCAATAGAGGGAACTGCCTTCGCACACACAACACCATTTGACGCTACAACCAACCACCCACACAAAAGGACCCTAAGGAGAGGTCCTGCAAATGACACTTCAGAGGAGACAGTGAGCGGAAGAGAGTGTTGCCCCCATGTTGGGGTGAAGGGCGGAGCGTAAACCTTCCTTAAAAATGGCAGAACCACAGCCCAGGCTTTTTCTTCTATTTACATTCCAATGACATTTTACCCACTCATAAGACCATTACCCTCCATACTCGCAATCGCACCCCCTCCCCAATCACGCCCATAGACATTTTCCCATTACACCATTTTCACTTGCCCCTCTGTTTCTAGGATGCTTGATTATATAGTCTGTGCTGTGCCCGGGATAAGGAGCGTGCGATAGTGGGGGAGAGGCTTATTTTTCTTTCAGGGGGTGATTTGGTACAGAGGGGGGCCTGGATTGGGACAGATGGGGACCCTGGATTTGGGACAGCGGGGGGCCCTGGACTTGGACAGAGGTCTTACCCTGCTTTGGGACAGAGGAGTGCCCCGTATTTTGGACATTGTGACTCATATTGGGACAGAGTGGTTACCGTTGGGATTTTTGGGACAGATGGGGGGACCCTGGGTATTAGGAATAGTTATGACCTTTATTTACATAGGGGGTGACCTGGATTTTTACATCTTTATGCCGTGGTTTGTTTTTCCATCGTGGGACTCTAGATTTGTGAAGATTGGGGACTCTGGATTGGGGACAGAGGGGGACCGGATTTAGATTAGAGGGATGACCCTGGATTGGGACAGAGGGGATGACGCCTGGATTTGGGACAGAGGGGGGACAGCCTAGATTTGGGACAGAGTGGGGACTGGGTGGGAGCAGAGGGGGGACCCGTGGCTAGGATAGAGGGGCAGACCCTGGATTGGGGACAGAGGGGTCCCGTTCATTTGGGACAATGGGGGTGACTCGGCTTTCGGTATACGCGGGTGGGAGGTACCCGTGGGGGCATTTTTAGAGGCGGACATCTTATCTTGATGTTGGACAGAGGAGGGACCCGTGAGGGGACGGGGGTCTGGGGCAAGGCGGGTTGGGTGGGGGGCTAGATTTGGGGCAGAGGGGGACCTTGGATTTGTGGGTTTTTTGGTGACACGCCGACGAGACCTTGGGTGACCCTTGGCTTGGGGCTAGAGATTTGGGAGGGGCCCCTTGGATTTGGGGCTTATGCGGGGTTTGTGATCCTGGATTTGGTGTAGTGATAGAGGGGGGCTGTCCCAAAATCCAGGGGATATGTCTATATTATATGGTTTCTATACAGACCAATCATTGGAGGTGCTTACATGTTCAATGTTATCGGCTCCCTCTAGGAGTAAAATTTTGCCTTTTATTTTATGGTAGGTTATCCCTACGCAATTCTCCCTGGTGCTTTTGTTTGATAGTGCTGTTTCCCTCCAACCTGAGTTATTACGAGTGATGATACCTTAGTTAATGCTTATCCTTATAATACTATAGTTGAGAACAAGACACTCTTTAATATTATTGGCACTATTTATTGTGAACAACAACATGCCGGTCGGAGGCACGACACAGCAAGTTCCGGGGGAAATGATGAAGGGGAGTTGTCCCCCGAAAACGTGTGTACCAGGTGTCAGATGTCACATTATAATGGAAAGAGTGCGTTCTCAACTTATCTTATAAAAAAATCTGATCTGTGGTGATTACTGAAACATGTGGCTTCGAGGTTGCCCTTCATTCTGATCTTCCAAGTATCTCATTGCCTAAACTTGATTTGATGTTAATCATAGGATTGGGTGAATTTTTAGTTTCATTAGTGTAGTTGATTGATTCACTTGGAGAAGAACCATCACTTTACATAGAATATATTGATATTGGTAGGTGTGGTGTTGTAGGTTTATTCTTTGATTAATAACGTAAAGATTTGTTTTGCTTATGTCTCCTCGGGTGCTTGTTCGGTGGTAACCTTCCGGAAAAACCACTTTAAAATCCGTGCTTGGCCCAGCGGGGGGTCAACCGAATGCTACATCTCGAGGGTTGCCGAAAATTGAGCTATAACACTTCAAAGGTTATCAAAACTACGAGACTGATCCACTTTGAGTTGTTTACGAAATCCTAAGGCTACGATTCCCAAGGGTTTATAGAAAATGAACAATTACGATGAACGGGTTCGCGAACCAGAAACAAAACATTCATAACGGGTTAGAGGAACAGCAGTCATAAACTACGCTAAATCAAAAGTTACCGCCACGGGAATTTAGAAAACCGAACAGTTTGAACACTCGGGGTTTTGAGGTGGATTCTAGTGTGGGTTCACATCACACTAGTTATTCTGTACCTTTACAGATTCAGGATCCTCCCCACAGTGCTATATATCCTCCACGCTGCCATTGCAGAATCCAGGCACGTCTGGGAAGTCCATTAGTAAAAAGCAACAACCCACCGTTCAGCCAAGATGCAGTCGGTGTGTACAGTGCCAGGTTTTGGGGGGGAGGACTTGGAAGGTCTGTACGTAACTACACCACACCATCTCAGTACGGGTCGTATGGGTACCTCTTCGCTGGGGGGCCCTTGCCCCCTTTGGGTTTGTCTCGCCCCACTTGTTCGCGGCTGGAGTCGCCTTCCCTTTCCCGCCCTGAGACTCCCCTTATTTCTGCCCCCCCTCCGGGGCGGGCCTGCTTCCGCCCCTGTTCGACTCCCTGTTCCCCCTTTCTGCCGCCCCCCCCCCCCCCCCCCCTTGCCCCCCCGTTCGTTCGCTTCCCCCCACTGCATTTGTGTTTAGTTTTTAAATCTGAATCTTGTTTTTAGCACATGAGGGCGGGTCTAAGTGTCAGGGGGTCAGCTGCTGCGAAAAGGGAAGGTACGCGGTTTTTGAAGCTGGGGACCCCTGTAGTTGCAACAAGGGACTATCTAAGTGCAGGGGAGGGGGAGTTCTGGTTTGAACGATAATGGGGACCCCGTAAAGACCCAAAAGGCGGCCAGTGCGGCCCACAACCCCCAACAGTGCTAACGAAAAAACTCACAAACCGGTCGCAAATATGAAATGAAACAAAACCGACCCGAACACTTATCACGAGAACTCCCATGTCCTATGCTTTATTGATATGAGCAAGCGGTTCGGTAATGGCGGCGATGCAACGTGGCGAAATTGCTGGTCAGTTGATGATTGACTTTACCCGTGTGGATATTCCGAACGTTTATATTTACAAAAAAGTACCAATAATTGTGGCACAAGAGTCAGGCCATAAAGTTTAACACACCATTTAAATATTGCCCCTGAAGTGCAAGTGTTTTCTTTATTGTGGGACAAGTAAGGGTGTTGTAAAAGGCTCGCTTGATAGCATTGTTTGAGGAGACACTGTGGTGTCTTGTTGGACAAATCCCTTATCTAAACATTCAGGGTGTATATGAAGTAAAATGCCAACTAAAACGGGATTTACCCCTCTGAAATGTGTTTAGTTCAGTTTTTTTTACTGAAATTTGCCATGGCAAGAGTTGTAGAACAATGAAAGAAATATACCCAAACAATGTGGTGTGGTTGTGGTGTGATTGAGAATGGACAGTTTTGTTCCATACCATGCGTGTTGATCCTCACATTTATAGAAAACCTGAAGCAGACATTCCACGCGAAAACCTACTGTCCGCTGTGTCAGGTGTAGAGTGGGTTGCCATTTGGGGAAGCTGCGAGCGTATGAGGAGTTCTAAGGGGGGCAGCTTGGCAGCATTACAGGATGGGCAACTAGGGGCAGCAGGAGGCTAGGCACTGGCTGGGGCCAGTATAGAGGGGGTGGGAAGTGGGGCCATGGGAGATTAGAGGGGCGAAAGTATTCGACGTGCGTTTTTTCCGGGTTAATGGAGTATCGAAATGGTGAACGTGGCAGGATGGCTAAGTGGTAGGGTTGCTTCTCGACACCCCTGTTGGCCATTCGCTAAAGTACCCCACCCCGGATGTTTCGCCTTAGGAGACGAGTGCTCCCCGGTGACGCGGAGGAGCTCGATTGGTGTTCTCGGCTAAGAACCTTTTTTGGCGCAGTCGGTTTAATCCCTGTCAGCACCCGAGCCACGCCACGGCATCTCTATACCAAGGAGAGCGCCCTTATGATTAGGACGGCTACGCAGATGGTTTGTGGATAGGGGACTCCATTTTGCATCGGTCGTAGGGTCATTGCCTCCAGACCCCTCCGACGCTGTGATCTTTTTTGTTATTTTTTTTTTTTTTTTGCCTTTTTTTTGTCCTGATTGGTGCTAGCGTCGAGCTGTGGTTCAATTGGGATGAAGGGGAAAGAAGAAAGATTATATGGGTGGGACTGGGTGTGACCGGCCGGTCTTGGGTCACGTTGGAGAAGGAGAAGAGGTCTAAAAAATTAGTTGTAGTGTTTTGGGAAATACTACTCAGCCATGGGCTAGGCGTGGTAGACAGGGGAGCTAGAAGTATTAATGTGTGGCCTAAGAGGTTGGCGAAATTGAGAGGAAGGGTTTGTGGGCAGTATTTCTGTCAGCTACAGGCTCCTTAGTAGTGAAGGTTGCACCTCCTGGTGGTGGTGCAGCTGTCTTGGGGGAGAAGATGGCATGAGGGTGTTGGAGGCAGATTTAAACTAGGTTGGGGGGGGGGTAATATCAATCTCATTGAGGAGATAGCCCAGGGTGAAGATTGGCCAGTGGTGGGTGGAAAGGGGGGTTGTGCTAGAATAAGGGGATAGGGAGGCCTGTGTATTTAAGAGTAAATAAAATTACAGGATCATTCTCCTAAAGATGTTTGCAAATATACAGCAAAACTTGGCTGACAAAATTGGAGAATTGGAGATATTGGCATTGACTGAAATCATGATGTAACGGTATAGCCCAGAAAATGTTTGAACATTTCCATGACGGGGCTGTAAACTAGCAAGGATAATCCTTTTTTGGCAAAAGGCATAGCAGAATCAGGGACAGGGGGGAAGGCATAGTGTGTATGTTAAACAAGCGTAGGAAATCCCATTAAAAGAAGAGAGAGTAATGCAACAGGATGTTCAAAGTGGAAGCAATATGGGGGGAAATGTGGTTAATAGGAAGGGGTTAATTGTCATGCTCTCAGGCCTCCATATGTAGCAGGGAGGGAAGAGGGGCGCATCTGCATAAACAGATGGCAAGGGCAAAGGCCAAGTATTGGAGACGTGTTGATTATGGGGACTGTAACACCCTGACATTGATTTGCGAACTGCCCAACCACAGAAAGCAGGTTGAGGGCCTGAATTTGCATGTAAGGATGCTTTTACTACTTAGAACAATGAGCTTGTGATTCCTAGGTAATATCTAACTCTTGGAGCCCACGTAAGGGAAATTATATAGAACGATGAACACAGGTCTCTTTCCAGTACTTTAAGGAAGGAAGGGTTAACAAGAAAATTGAAACTAACAGAGCTTATTAAATCATGAGAAAAACATTATAAACAATGGCAGGTGCTGTTAGGACTAGATGAACGATAAGATTAATTCTGATGTTAATTGACAGTTTATGACCAGAGTAGTTAGAAGCTTTGAGTATGGTATGCGTTTCGGTAACGGTTAGTCCATTAAGCCTTCGCACTTTATTATCTTAACTATCTCTATATGTGTCTTATGTTGTAGTGTGTATCGGAGATTGTCTTTCTCATCTTACCATGGTGAAGACATGGCATTACCGCATCTATTGTGTGACGTGTTATGTTCACACTAAGAACCGAGGGATTTGCTGGTGTTTTCGGGTCTCCGTCCTTCTGCATAGTTCTATGGTATTGTGGTTTTATAGGGCTAAACTTGCCGAAGTCCCTTTTGTGATGTGCTCCATTTATTATTCCCGCTTGCTTTTCTCTGCACAGATTGTTTTCCTTACGCTTTCATTGTTTGCCTAAAAAGAGGCAGATTATAGATATAAAGGTAACTTGAGGCTAGGGAAATAGTGACCATGAAATAATGTTGGTTAGTGTATGTTATCGAAAGGACAAGTGACTGGGTCGTTAACAAAGGAAAGCAAACTTTTTACGAGGTTAAAGTAGATTTCAAAAAAGCATGGTCAACTGGGATGATAAAAGCTACAAAGTATCTGAACAGAAGTGGGGACTGTTTTTTTAAGAGGATTTTAAGCCATTCAATACCCCTTGGGAAATAAATGTAAAAAAATCTGCTACCCAAGCGGACTTAATTCTGATTGTTAAAGAATAAAATGGAAAGGAAAAAGGAAGAAGAAGAAAAAGGCTTAAAACTTTAAGGTCAAGAGGAAGGAAAAAGGCCTTTAGGAATGGTAAAACTTGTTACAAGGATTTGTAAGAAAAGCAAATTGAGCTAGCTAAAATTTAATAATGTTAGGATAGTGAAGAAGAAAGAACGAAAGCATCACTAAACGCAATTTTTAAAGTTTTTTAAGCATAATAAAACAGTAAGTAAGATGAAGACTGAAAAGTGGTACCATTAATTTAAGGGGACAAGTAGTTAGTTACTGGGGATGGCGATTAAAGGATGTTGTAAATTGTTTTTTCCCCACTGTACATACCATAGAAGATCCAAGTACAGATAGCATAGAGTATATAATGGTGTAAAAGATGCAGGTGCAATTTGGTTAACCGAGGATATGGTGCAGAAAGGACTAAATAAGTTTAATATGAATAAATCCCCTGGACAGGATAAAATACATACATCCTTGGGTCCTTAAGGAGCTAAGTTCATTTTTATCTAGGCCATTTTTTCTTACTGTGTATAAATACATTAACGAACCATACATTATTCACCATTGAACAAGTCAAGAGGATAAGCGGACATCCCTTCTTTTCTTAAAGAAAAGTTTGGAAAGTGTTGTTCACTGTGAGAACAGTAATATTATGGAACTGTCCTCTATTGGAAGTTGTGATGGCAGGTTCATTAGATAGTTTCAAAAGAAAGCTGGATGAGTTTCTGCAAACAAGGAATGTTACAAGTTACTGGTATTGATACATAAAGTAGAGTTGGGAAAGGGTTTGTCACTGTGAGAACGGTAAAGCTATGGAACTGTCTTCCAGTGGACGTTGTTATGGCAGGTTCATTGGTCAGTTTAAAAAAAAGCTGGATGAGTTTCTACAAACAAGGAATGTTACAAGTTACTGGTATTGATACATAAAGTAGAGTTGATCCAGGGAAATTTCCGATTGCCACTTGGAGTCAGAGGGGAATTTTTTCCCCCTCATAATGCTGGAGTTTTTTTTTTTTTTGCCTTCCTCTGAATCAACAGTTAGGCAGGAATTGTGGGTATTGCTAAGTAAGTCGGACTGGATGGACGTTTGTCTTTATTCAACCTCAAATACTATTACTATACTATACTATACTATACTATAAAAGGGGGTTCCTGGTTCCTTAAGTGTTGAATTTGGTATTAAATTCTCGTTAATTTAAATTCCCGTCAAAGCCGTTTTCTCTTTTTATATCCTGGTCAGAAATCTTTCTACCACATATAGAGAATGTTTGTGGGCAGAACATATAGGACTTGTTATGCATTTCCTGAAATATCAAATGTTATGTCTAGGTTAATGTTTGGAATTTTGGTAAATGCTGATTTGTATACATACAGGGAGATTCAATAAAAGTTCTTATTGTTAAAATTGGTGCTAATTTTGCCCCAACCAATCAGATGTTAGCTTTTAAATGTTAAATAAGATCTGATTGGCTGGGGCAAAATTAGCACCATTTTAAATGATAAGAACTTCTATTGAATCTTCCTGATAGTATTTATAGCCCTTAAGTCCTAATGTGGAGATTGGGCACAGCAACTCATAAAGTGGATTTGAAAAGATAAATTTGTCTCCTATAATAATAATAATAATAATTATAATAATGATTTTGGTTTATATCTCACCACAGTTGAACAGCTTCCTGCAAAAAGTTCACTTTACATTATCGAATGAAGAGGAGATTTTCTTCACTCCAGAAGGAGACGTTCCAGCACATTATGACATCATAAACCCAGTTGTCCCTCCTTTTGCTTTTGAATATCTTATTAAATTTAATGAACTTAATGTTGGAAGTTTTAAATCCTTTGGTCCTTATAGTAGCCAACTGAGCATCAAAGATAAAGAAATTGTATGGAACAAATATTTTACAGGGGTCAGTGTCTAATAATGTTCCTTAATTAAACAAAATTATATGTGGTTAAGTGAAAACTGACAAAGACTAATCTAGACATGTACTATGGCAGGGTTTTGTTTCTTGGATTTGGCAGCCCAATCATTTTAAAATCCCCTTATTTTTGAATGGTTTCCCTTCCTGTGTGCAGCCATATAAATAATCTGTAGTTCCAGCTTTTTATTGGCACTGGTTTAGGTATTGAGGTAAAATATAAGCATTGTACGTCAACACATTTTTACAAAGTTGAAAATTACATCCGAAAAACAATAATTTTATTTGAAATTTGAAAATCAAAAGCTCCATTTTAAAATGAAAAATTCCATTTGAAAATGAAAAAACCTTTTTAAAAATTTGAAAAATGCTATTGAATACTTGAGACAGAAGATTCAATGGGGTTTAAATCGTGCCCCCCATATGCTTGTGAAGGTTCTCATTCATCCAGGTCATGGTATATCTGTTGTATTCAATTAGATCAACTGGACTTGAAGTTTAGTTCTTGAAGACGTTTCGCTAGTCATCCGATTGGCTTTCTCAATTCAGAATGACTTGTACAAGAATCCGTGGCAATTATGTACCCTGGGAAATCCCAACTAGCATATCACAGCCAGGTGTTAAGGGCATGATTGCATAGTGGCTAAGAGGTGTTTTAGGAACGCCCAGGTTAAGGTGTCAAAACAGCATTGTACATGGCAGACAGTTGGTGTCGAACCCCCCCAACCTCTATTTATGCTTGGTTTCTTTATTTTAACATAAATGGCCTCCTTGACACCTCTCTTGAACCAGTCATGTTCCTTTGCCAATATGTTAACATTACAATCTTCAACGGTATGTCCTTTATCCTTAAGATGCAGGTACACGGCTGAGTCCTGATCCAAAGAATTGGCTCTTCTGTGCTGGGCCATACGTTGATGCAGTTGCTGTTTGGTCTCCCCCACATACGAATCAGAGCATTCTTCACTGCACTGCATATATGATGTCGCTTATATTGTGTTTCGGTTTGGATCTTTCAAATGTACTAATTGCTGCCTCAGTGTGTTGTTTGGTTTTTACAGCAGACAGGGATACGGTGTTTTTTGAAAATTCTTCTTAATTTCTCTGAGTATTTGGCCACTTATGCGTTTTTTTCCAACTCAGAACTTAATGCAATGAAACACATACGATTGAGTGGCTACCGTGGCAATGTACTGTGATAAGTGGCAATAGGTATTGGTAATTCATTTTTGCCACCGATAACAAATTGCAGAAAGCCCACTTCTGACAAAAATGGCGGCAAAAAGTTAACAAAGCTTTATAAATATTTTCCCTAGGGTGAGATTTAAATTCTATATTGAACTGAAAAGAGTTCTAAATTGTAATATCTTCTCAACAAATCTACAACTAAAAAGAAACCAATTTAACGTTGATACTGAAAACTATATAGTAAACATTGTGTAATGGCCTCAGTAGTAATTCATTTTTGGAAAGCAAACTTAAGGAATTGTGGGTACACATACATTGTACAAATTGTAATTCTTTTCAAGTTAGCCATATCAACCTTTATAAAACTACCCAATTGTGACTTAAAAGTGTCTCTACCAGTAATATTTCTTTAGATCACCTGTAATTCAGGTCACTCCACAAATGTTCAATGGGATTTATGGGCTCATGGGTCATTCCAGACTGTCCTTGGTTGAAGCCATTGCTTTGTTGATTTAGATGTGTTTTCTGGGCCATTGTCATGCTAGTGTGCTAGTTCCTCTTCAGCATTTGCTTCCTAGCAGATGATTGTCCCTTTATTTAGATATTTGTGCATTTATGGCTAGGTCCCACTAGTATGATTCGAATTGTGTTTTGCGGAGTGTTTTCACTATATGTATTGCGCTCTGATCTGTTATTGGAACGCATACAAAACATTTTGTGTGTATTGCATCCCAATATCATAGATGCAACACTTACAGTCACTGAGCACACCACTCCCCCTAGGGTCATCCTGTTGCTGACTGCACTGCTATCCAGTCCATCCAATATATCATCCAAAGAAATGTGCAAACGGACTCACCAAACTTTTGTAAATTTGCAAAAACTTTTATTCACCCATTTGTGAAAACGAACCTCTAGGGCTAGAGGTTCGTTTTCACAAATGGGTGAATAAAAGTTTTTGCAAATTTACAAAAGTTTGGTGAGTCCGTTTGCACATTTCTTTGAATAACATAGATGGGTACAGGATTGCAGGGTACATGTGTTGCTGTACGTGATAATAATACCTAACTCGGCTTATCCACCTTGACTAAAGCACCAGTTCCAGCTAAATGAAAAAATTTCCAAAGCAGGATGTTGCCTCCACTATGCTTAAAGGGCACCTACTGTATACTGAAATGATCTAAATATATAAATACATGTAAGTAGCGCTTACCCTGAGGAATGTGTGTGTGCAGGGGCACTTCTAGGGTTTTTGCTGCCTGAGGCAAACTTTTGAATGCTGTCCTCGATTATTTCTAGTGTGGCTTCACTGGTGGGCTTGGCTTCACTGGTGGGCGTGGCTTCACTGATGGGCGTGGTTCAAGTGTTACAATTTTGACCTTCCTATCACATAGGTATCTAAACGTTTCCTCAGAAAGTCAGTTTGCAGTAATGTAAAATACTAGAAACAGATATTTCATCCCTTTCTATTTATTTTTTCGAATTGCACATGGCTCCCTGATAGTTGCATTCTATACTCAATATTGTACCGTTAAGTCTTTTCGCTGACTACTGTGTATGGAGTGCTGTGATAATAAATTGAATCTAAATCTAAATCTTTCTCTTACAGCTTGTGCTGCCACTACCATATTGCTCTTTCAGGCTTTGATCCCCTTCCTAAGGAAGACAAATAGTACACAAAGGTATTTGGTATACACCATTTTGTACTATTTGTCAGACTAAGTAGCACACATTATGAATAAATATATTTAAATAAGTTTAACAAAAACAAATAATGCATCATGTCTGGCACTTCTTTTAACAGGCAACACCCCGGGAACACCCATAACCCCACCTCCCCCCATCCCTAGGACATAGGCCTCACCCCCAAGTGATGCCAATCCCCCCCACGTGACACCACGCCCCCTTTCCCACCCTGCCCGGAAGCCTGAAATGACAGGGTGGGATGTCTGAGACAGGCACACTAGAAGGCCCAATACACAAAGGCCCAGCACCCCTTTCAAGTCAAACACCCCAAAATGGCTCCCAGAAACACACAAGCACACAAAACACTTTGACACATAAATCTCACTCTCACAGCAATTTGAAATAATCTGAAATGGAAAAGGCAGACACCCAGCAAGGCCCAGCTCCCCAGTATGGCCCAGTACCCCATCCCAAAGGTTTCCAAAAACTCACTGACTGACATGACACACACAAAAAACTCGGTCTGTCACAGTGTCTCTGTCACTTACTGTAGTAGTAGGCAAAGGCTGGCAAATGGTGCTGAAGATTCATAACCTGACTGCTGTAGCTGCTCTCTCCGTAATATTACTAATATCTGCACCTAACTGCCAGTGCCACATCAGCCCCTCCCTTCCTCCCTCTCTCTATTGGCTGCTGCTGGACTGTTTCACCTGTGACCAGATGATGACAAAAAAGAGGACCCGGTCGTACATTAGTGATAATGCGCAGCATCACTAACTTGCAATGCTGTGCGTTTATGAATATGGCACGCCCCTCATGACTCCACGTCTGTAACCTTCAAGTCCGCTTCCTTCCTACATTCCGCCTCTCAAAAAAAGTCAGGACACATGAGCACATCTTGCGATCCACAGGCGCCAGACTGGTTATGTAAAAAAAATGTTTTTTAAACATTCCTCCCCCCCCCAAACAATGCTGCTGCCCTTCTTATTCACTACAGAGGTGCTGCCTGAGGCAGTTTCCTCACTGTTCCTCATGGCAGATGGGGACCATGATCCTGTTAAATAAACAACAGTTAAAATGACACTTCCTATTTAAAATTCACCCCCCACTTGTGTCATAGCCATCACTAGGGGTAATGCAAGGCTTACTCTGTGTGTTCTGATGCTTCTGGTCGATAGTCCCAAAAAGACCTTGCAAACCTCCCAGGACACTAAAAAGGTTCGCCAACATAACCTTTATTAATAGCATGTATTAAAAACCAACTACAAACAGCACTACAAAACCCAGACCACAATCATGCCATTAGCAGTTTTGAAGTTTGCAACTCTCCTCTGCAACAGAACAGCACAGAGTGCAAGCCTGCCATTCCCCTAGTGGTGAGTAGACACAAGGAGTGGTTGAATTATAATTGAAGTTCATTTTTAAAACTGTTTTTTACAGAGATCTTGCACTTAACCTATTTATTTTTTATTTACGTTCTTGTTTTAACCCTTCCCCTACCCATCACCCCAACGCTCAAGCAGATACTTTTAAAGATTTTACTAAAAAATTCAGTTGGACAACTTAAGTGACATCCACCCTTTTTAGGGAGAACATTCCCTCACACCATATACAGCGATTGAAGTAACCCCAATCTCTATTATTTCTATATATAATACTACAATCTCAGGTAAATGGCTTGAACACACTTTGTCTGCCTACACTCTAGTTCACCATTTAGCACATTCTTATGCAATTTATTATTATATTTATAAATACTACATAATAACTCTAGTTCTAGATCTATATCTAAAGTATTAAATGGTTACCGATACTACTGTCAATGTATCCAAGCTACAGCTTAATTTCTGTATACATACTACAGTTAGATGTACGACCAGGTTACATACAGTTGGTAAGCAAACATGTAGTACAGGTAGGGGGGCTAGCAGCGAGGAGTGTATCACACATTGCAAGGGGAGTGGCTAGAAGAGGAGAACGGATGTGGGATACATACGAAAGTGGAGATGTAACAGAGTACATAAGGTAGACATGTATCGACAGGTACGACAGTACAGAGAACCTGACTACAGTCATACTACTAAAGTTATATGTATACATACTACAGTTAGATGTATACATACTACAGTTAGATGTTATACATACTACAGTTAGATGTATTTTGTATCCAGTAGTGGTGGCAAGTTTTATTACATCTTAGAGTGCTTTAGCAACTCATTGGGCATCCTTAATCTAATGATGCAACAGAGCTTACTAACGAATGTCTGAAGTCATTCTTCTTGTGTCATATCTCTAATTCTCAACATGACCAGGCTGATCTTTTCTTGAGCTCAGTTTCCTAAATCATCGCCACCCATGCATCTTCTGGAAAAAGTCCAGTACAGAAAACTGAGACAGGAAGAATCCCTTTTTTTAACTTTAGGCTTTCATCTAATAATATTTGCTTTTGTCACATCAATTGTCCCTACTGCCTTCTAGAATACACATACCAATGTTTCCATATATCTTCCTCATCAGTCTGACACAACTAATCTTTTTCTATTAATCAACAACACTCTTGCTCAAATTATGAGATTAATGTGGAAAGTAATTAACTAAACAGACTTTCCAAGGGATGTGATGGAGCTTACCAGCTATTCTCACGGAGGGTGGAGCCAAAAATAATGTACATGTATAGTATTCATTAAAGGAGACTAAACTTATTTTTTTAAATCCTAATGTGAAAGCTTTATTCCCCAGAATACTTACACTTGAAAGATTTCTCTAGTTATTGCATTTAGTGATATAAGTAATCGATTCTGTATCAAAGGAGGCTTCCATGTTGTTGCCAGTACAACTCATAGCCCATGTTGCTTCAAATAGCTACGCCCCCTGACCCCAGGATTCACTGTCTCTATGTGCAGAGTTTCTAGCTTCTCTTTTTAGAGAAAGTTTCTAAATGTACCTGTGACCATTTAAATGCTGTGATTTTAGGAACAAACAGACCAAGAAGTCACAAGTTCTAATCCCCTAGTTACTTATAAAACAATATACTACATGGTCTACTGCTGAGTTTGTTGTTTCCATGTTTCTATAAAGTTTTACATACAGTATGTACAAACTTTATATATAGACCTTTTTTTTATTTACAACCAGCGTGAATTGCTGACAGTCTCCCAGTAGCAATACAAAATAGTGAACTGATTTTACTGATATTAACTGAAATGTACATCTATCTATTGCAAGCTCACTGGTGGCGTGCTCTGTTAAGTTCTGGGTTAGGAAAACATCAGACTATCACATCACAGGTTCGATTCCCGTGTTTCGTTTTTTTTTGTTTTTATTATTGTCTAGCAAAAGATAAAGACTCCACATGTACTAATTTGCTTATTACTCCTTTGTAGCATAGAGGTAGAAAGCATTCTTTTTAGATGGGCACAGTATAGAAGGTTGCTGGTTCGATTCCCATACTTACTTTTATTTTTTTGCTGAAATGTTAAATGTTCTGTTTTTTCATCCATGCTAGCAAAGACATACCTGCAAAGATTACTTTTCTTTTTTGTATGAAAAGCATAGGATTTTATCATTGTTAGGGACAGGAGCATTTGTAATGTGTTTACACAAAAACTGCACTGGTATCTGTGTTTCTGTGCGGAGGGAGGGATCTCTGAGAGTAACATGATGGCTGTCAACTTCCACGAAGAAGACTGCAGTTTCCTGTGAAGTGTACTGCGTGCACTTAGGCTGGGTGTTCCCAGATAAGGTGAATTATGGTAGCTGACCCCTAGTTCCCACAGGTTATTTACAAATCACCCAGCATCCACAGCAAGGGAGACTGAGAACACAGCTGTTGTTGGTGTTGTGAATGTGCTCTTTCTATGGTGCATGTTTCTGGGGACTTTGGTTCACCTTTAAATATCCCCAGTAATGTAAATACGTATGTGTTATTTAATTAATCATTTTCATTACAGACTATTGTCGTGAATCCTTTTTACTAACACATTTATTTTAGATCTTATGCACAAATAATGTTATTTCCCTGGCTAAAATACTTTTTTCCACATGGGAAAAAGCACTCACTCCTCAACGCTTTATCTGCCTGGGTGCCACCAGGGTATCTTAAATATGTATAGATGAAGTAGTCCAGTGCACTTACAGGTCTTTTTATTGCAATAGTTTATCTATTTTTGAATAAACTATTGCACTAAAAGACTGTGAGTGCACGGACATTATCTATACATAGGATATATATACATGTAAATGAATGGTCACTCTTCCCTCATCACTTCTCCATTTTTGGCCCAGGTGCTTCCGATAGGGTAAACAGTAATGGTAGTTAGGAGCACTGCATGGAATGCTCCTAAATTCCATTACTATATATATATGAATGTAGATAAGTGGTTGGCACACCTTTCTTGTTAATTGCCTGGGTCCTATCCAAATAAGCATATAGAAGGTATGAAAGATGCACTCACAGGTCTTGTTGCTCAATCAAAAACCTTACTGTGCGTACATGTTTCTGCCAAGAAGACAGCCCGATCTAAGGCGAAAACATGTAACTGCAAAGTAAGATTTTGATTGAGCAAACAGGACCTGTGATGCATCTTTATCCTTCTATATATACAAACATGTTCAATTTGACGCACTGCTTATTAATCTTCTAATTGTTAGGAAAAAGAGAAGATTACTAATCAACAGTTTACTTAGAGTTGTGATTTGAAAACAAAAAATGAATATCTAAACTAACAAACTCATGTTATTGCACCATTTATCGATATATATAATCTTTATCAATCGTATTATCTATCGATTAGAAAATTTCGATGTTTTTTCTTCTTACAATTTTTTAACGATTCTTTTTTTTACTTAAAGTCATGTCATGCCTAAATAAAGTTACCTTAGAAATATTAATTACCCCCCCAACCCCTCTTTCACATTATCTATGTTTTAAAGATGCCCCTGAAGTCCCTTACCTGACCTGGTCCCTTGCCGCTCCTCCTCTGCTCTGTGGCGAACAGGCGATCCACTTCCTGGTAGCGGCTGTCAGTTAAGGCGTGGCGTGAATTCCCGCCCAATCACCTCACTGGAGTGACCAGGAAGTAGAGTGGCTGTCAGCACAGAACCCCTCTGCTCCAGTTTTTTTTGAAACGAGCTCCCTGGAGCAGTGCCCAGGAAGCGAGGGACCTGGTCAAGGGAATCATTGAAAGTTATAGATAATGTGAAAGTGGGGTTTGGGGGGTGATTACAAAGGTCACTTTATTTTAGGATGGACTTAACCTTAAATGTGAGTTGAATTACTATATCAATATCAATTTTATTGTTTTATTTTTCAAAATCAATGTGATGTTAAGGATACCTCCCACAACACATATTATGCATCCTCACAATGCACACTGCTGGGGGATGAGTATCCTTCTTAATTAGCATTAATAAAAGAAGGAATTTAAGGATCATTTAATTTTTAAGAAATCCCAAAAAAATGTTGATGTGTAATAACCGAAGGTGTGCAGCTCAATGTGTTTTTTATTTACAAAAATTAAACATGGATTGTGAACTTATTTTGACAGTGTATTCCTAGTTAAATTCATGTTTGAACAGTGTACACTCTGAGCTTTCTTTCCCATAGCTATTCCCATTGGTTGTTACTTAGCTGACCTAGCAAGAGGTCTGACTTCAAAGGGGAGGTGTGAAGTCACTGTAATATGCATACACTCTTACAGCTAGTAGGCACCATCACAGCAGGGAATCTTCTAGTTGAGAATTGAGCAGGAACCAACTGGCAAACTTGGGATATTATCCTTCTTAGGCCTACGATCTCCAAGATATGTTATATTTGGTCTCATTCTGTTGGGTTAAAATTAGTTACGGACAATCATGCTATTATTTTGAATGTGACACGTATGGTTCACAGATTATGGACTAGAGGGGAATTGGAGATTTAAAATTCCCTCCAAAAATAGGAACCAACCTTCGGGGGGCAGAACCAAGTCCACCCCTCTAGAGACCAGACCCCTCCCATTTTCAGGGAAAGGATAATTGGGATCATGGTCTCAGCTCAGGAGTTCGTCATAGATCTTCAATAGCATCTAGCCAACAGGACAGACCACATTGGCTTACATCAGGAAATATTATTTGGACTTTTCCCATATCTGGATTAACAAGTTTCTAGCTCATGGACTTTTCAGATGCCAATTATCTTTAAGTATTCATTCTTTTATCCATTTCTTACCCTCACCTGTGTGTTACCATTTTATGTTCAGTAAATTAATTTAGTTTTTCTGTATATTTTTTATGCACTCTTTTGTCAACTTTTAATAAATGATATAAAATCATTTATAGGCTATTGTCCTATTCTGAGTATATCCCAAAACGAACCTGTGTCTCTGAAGTTACGCTACTATAGAAGAAGTATTGTTAGGTATATAGATATACTGTATAACTGTGTATAGAATAATAGGTGTGGATTAACCTTACAGGATATATATAGTTAGATATATTAGTAGGTCCTTCCCCTATTTTGGAATGTGTTGGCAGCGAGTATATAGATATTAAGAAATCTTAATTGTGTAATAAATCGTTTGTTCACTAACCCCACTGGGTCCAGTCTGTTTCATCTGCCTGTCGGTTGCTTGGAATGTCTTTCGATAGCTGGTAGGTGGATGGGCGTCGCGGCCCGGAGGTTTGTGACAATCACCAATATTATGTTTAAGTGTCTTTATAAGACAACTGCAATTAGATTTAATACAATATAAATTAATTTTTTTATTTTATTTTCAAAATGATAGTAAGAATGCTTGGAAACTTTAAATGATGTGCAATTCTGCAAGCAGACCTAGACAGATTATTAAAATGGGCAGCAGAATGGCAGATGAGAGTTCAATGTTGATAAATGTAATGTGATGCATTTGGAATTTAATAATCCCTGTGCCACCTACACCATAAATAACTCTGTGTTAAGTGCATCTGTAATGGAAAAAAGATTTGGGGGTTCTGGTAGATAACAGACTTAGCTGTAGCAAACAATGCCAGGTAGCAACAGCCAGAGCTAGCAAGATATTGTCTTGTATAAAGAGGGGAATAGATTCAAGAGAGAAAAATATTATTCTCCCTCTTTACAAGGCACTGGTAAGGCCTCATTTGGAATATGCCGTGCAGTTTTGGAATCCCATATACAAAAGGGACATCTTGGAAATGGATGCAGTTTAGAGAAGGGCAACTAAAATAATAAAGGGAATGGAGGTCTTGACTATGCAGGCAGATTAGATAGTGAGGACTGTTTGCGTGGGGATAAGATCCTTTATACAAATATATTAATGGGCCATATAGTAACACTCTTGTGCACTGTTCTCTAATAGGTCATATCAGAGGACACGTGGACATCCTTTAAGGTTGAAGAAAAGAAGTTTCATATTTAGGTTAGGAAAGGTTTCTATACAGTGAGAACGGTAAAACGTGGAACTGTCTTCCAGCAGATGTGATAATGGCAAGTTCATTGAATAGCTTTAAAACTGGGCTAGATAAGTTTCTAAAAATAAAAAAAGTTGAAAAATCACTGATAGAAATAGTTTTTTTGTATCTAGGGATCCTTCTAAATGAAATGTGCAGTCAGGGACGAATTTTTCCTCTTTCCAAAATTGCTCAGCTCTATTATTTTTTGCAACTTCAGGAACAAAGATTTAATTGACTTGTTTATTATTATTGAAGAAAAGGGCATTGTACAACAAGACTGTGCACAAGGTTTTTATTTATCAGTGTAGTATGTCTTTAGATAATTTTGATCCCCATAACAGTCATTAAAAAACTTGTCACACTTTCCCAGTGATGTGTCTCCTGGTGTTCTGCTCAGGGTGGAACAGGATAATGTAACACTTGGGAATAATATACAGCCCAGTAACCCTGCACTGGAAGCCAGGATAGCAAAGATCTCCACAGCCACCATGTATTTACCCTTGGTACTCAGGTAGGCTGGGATGAAGGACACCCAAACACTGCAGAACACCAGCATGCTGAAAGTGATCAGCTGGGCCTCATTGAAACTGGCTGGTAACTTCCTAACCAGGAAAGCTACAATGAAACTTAATGCAGACAGGAATCCCATGTAACCAATCACAGTGTAGAACAGAGGAACAGACCCTTCATTACATTGTAAATCATCTTCCCAGGGTAAGTGTGAGTGTCATAGTCTGGGAATGGTGGGGAGGAGATCAGCCAGACCAGGCATATCACAACTGGACCAGGGTACAGAGAAGGACCAGACAGATGGACACTCTTGTTCCCACCCATTTCTTTATCTTGCTCCCAGGCTTGGTGGCATTGAAGGCAATGACAACTGTGACTGATTTAGCCAGAACACAAGATACTGAGATTGTGAAATTGATCCCAAATGTAACTTGTCTGAGCAGGCAGGTCACCTGCTCTGGATGGCCAATGAACAAGAAGCAGCAGAGGAAGGACAATGTGAGGGAGAAGAGGAGGATGTAACTGAGGGTTTGGTTATTGGCTTTAACCACAGGAGTTTTATGATTTTTTGTGAAAAGCAAAAAAACTAATATGGCTGTAAAAGATAAAACAGCTGTTAATACGTCGCAGTTTTCCTAATAGATCCTTAATTGAAAGAAATTCTCTGGTCCTCTGGATACAGACAGTTCTGTTATCATTGGAATACTCATCTTCAGGACACCGGATACAAGTTTCCACATCTGCAAAAGTTCAAATTATTCCTAAATTACATGAAAAAAAATATATATGCTTAATTAAGATCAGGGACCAAACCTAATATAGATCCCTGACCCAACCTGAGCCATGCTAGAGGCCGCACTAGAGGCCTTTATGCAGTGGGCTAGGCTGTGGATATAGTTCCATCCCCAATCTACCCAAGCCCCCTTCCCCCGCCCCAGAATGCCAAAACCCTGTCCCCTGTCCCATCAACCTGGGGACCGCGAGGGTACAAAAAAATGTGGACATCACTAATAGGACATGCGGACATTAAAGGGAAGTCCATCCTCAAGAAAAACACATTTTTTTTCCAAAGCAGGACCCTCCAATGCTATTTAGAAATACTAACTTGGTTCCCCAGCATTCCTGGAAGGAGAAATATACTTGAATTCCAGGAACCTGGAGAGCCTGGTAAATATTGTGTAAATAGGCTTTGAGGTGGACGTGCCCTTTAATTTTTGTTATTAATGTAAAAAAATTACTATAATCACAACCTAGCGACCAAGGGACATAATCATTAAGCCTTGCATCGCTATTTTGCGATACCGTGCCTTTAAAGATTATTGCCATAATCATAAATTTACAATCGTGATTGTAGATTCCTGACCACAATCATTGATTCCCTATACAATACCGTATTTGGTACCGCATGGTACTGTACCCACGAACGTTTGTACATCCTTTTTTAAAAAATCTTTTGGAAATAACAACTTTCCCCCAGCCAGGTAAATATTGTGGAAATAGGGTTTTGGTGGGTGGACATGCCCTTAAATTATTTATATTGTTATTACTTTAATTTCATTATCTAAATAGTATAATAATAATCACAGTCTACCATGCAAGAACTTTCTTTTGCATTCAGGGGTGTAGGGATCACTACTATAGCACCATAGCAGTTGCTATGGGGCCCAGAGCCAAAGGGGGCCCCATCCAGTTACCCTGGCAACATGTCACTTTATTTTACCTAGTTCAGCCCAACAAACCCCATTTTTATTTTATGTAACCATTGAAAGCTGCTCCCAGGTCAAGTAAAATGAAACCAGAGTTTGTGGGCTGAACTAAGTGAGGCAATTTTTTCTTAGGAGGGTGGACATGCCCTTTAAAATACATTGGTGCAGTTTGGTCGGGGCACTGAACTGGTTTTTATGTGAGGGGGGCCCCATCTAAAATCTTGCTATAGGGCCCCGTGTTATCTAGCTATGCCCTGTTTCATTCATTTATTTCTTTCATTGTGGTCCTTACTGGAAACACTCAGCACTCCAATCGGCTGCTGCGCTTAGTAAGTACTGTGCATTTGCCAGCTGACGTCACTACTCGCACAGTACTTACTATGCGTGCGGCAGCCGGATTCGGAGTGCTGAGTGATGCCGGTAAGGACTTGACTTGAGTATAAGTCGAGGCAAGGTTTTAGGTTTATTTTAAAACCTAAAAACCTCGGCTTATACTCGAGTATATACGGTATTCCTTTTAAAAACAGGAAAAAGCACATTCATGATAGTAATGGTGTTAAGGTATTAATAGATTCAAAAGTAAGTTTCCAATCACTTATTTGTTATTAGATTTGTATTCTCATTAAGTTAAGAAATGTAATAACTTACTGTAGTGTTGGAGATGTGTCCCTCTGAGCAGCGCACACTCATAACAGCAGGTAAACTGCACATTCCTGGGGCTTTCCTGTATCCTGGAGAACAGCTCTCACTGCACATGGACCAGGGGGTCTGAAATCAAACATAAAAGTATTTTGGAATTAAAGTGTTCCTATTATTGACTTCCACAATTGATTTGATAAAGCAGGTTGGTTTTTTATTTATTGTCACTTGTTTGACACTTTACCTGAGCAGTTTAATTACACACTCTTAGATACTTTATGGATGTCCTGACCCCTTGCTGTTATATGGAGCCCCTGACCCTTGCTGTTATATGGAGGGTCCTGTTCCTTACTGTTATAGGAGGTCCCAATCCCTTGCTGTATATGGAGGCCCCTGACCCCTTGCTGTTATATGGAGGTCCCAATCCCTTGCTGTTATATGGAGGCCCCTGACCCCTTGCTGTTATATGGAGGTCCCTGACCCTTGCTGTTATTGGGGTCTATCTGCTGTTAGATGGAGCCCCTGACCCCTTGCTGTTATATGGAGGGTCCCTGTTCCCTTACTGTTTATGGAGGTCCCCAATCCCTTGCTGTTTATGGAGGTCCTGATCCCTTGCTGTTTATGGAGGTCCCTGACTCTTTGCTGTTATATGAAGGTCCTGTTCCCTTACTGTTATATAGAGGTCCTTAATCCCTTGCGTTTATGGGGTCCTTAATCATGCTGTTGTATGGAGGTCCCTGACCCTTGCTGTAATATGGGGTCCCTGACTCCTGCTGTTATATGTAGGTTCCTGTTACCTTACTGTAATTTGGGGGTCCTTGACTGCTTGCTTTATATGGAGGTCCCTGATCCTTGCTGTTATATGGAGTCCTGATCCTTGCTGTTAAATGGAGGCCCCTGACCCCTTGCGTTATATGGAGGTCCCTGTTCCTTACTGTTATATGGAGGTCCCAATCCCTTGCTGTTATGATGGAGGCCCTGACCCTTGCTGTTATATGGAGGTCCCTGACCCCTTGCTGTTATATGGAGGTCCCCAATCCCTTGCTGTTATATGGAGGCCCTGACCCTTGCTGTATGGAGGTCCTGATCCCTTGCTGTTATATGGAGGTCCCTGATCCCTTGCTGCTGTTATATGGAGGTCCTGATCCCTTGCTGTTATATGGAGGTCCCTGATCCTTGCTGTTATATGGAGGCCCTGACCCCTTGCTGTTATATGGAGGTCCCTGTTCCCTTACTGTTATATGGAGGTCCCCAATCCCTTGCTGTTATATGGAGGTCCCTGATACCTTGCTGTTATAGGAGGTCCTGATCCCTTGCTGTTATATGGAGGTCCCTGATCCCTTGCTGTTATATGGAGGTCCCTGTTCCCTTACTGTTATATGGAGGTCCCCAATCCATTGCTGTTATATTTAGGTCCCTGGCCCCTTGCTGTTTTATGGAGGTCCCTGTTCCCTTACTGTTATATAGAGGTCCCCAATCCCTTGCTGTTATATGGAGGTCCCTGATCCCTTGCTGTTATATGGAGGTCCCTGATCCCTTGCTGTTATATGGAGGTCCCTGATCCCTTGCTGTTATATGAGTCCCTGTTCCTTACTGTTATATGGAGGTCCCAATCCATGCTGTTATATTTAGGTCCTGACCCCTTCTGTTATATGAGGTCCCTGATCCCTGCTGTTATATGGAGCTCCTGATCCCTTACTGTTATATAGAGGTCCCCAATCCCTTGCTGTTATATGGAGGGTCCCTGATCCCTTGTGTTATATGAGGTCCGATCCTTGCTGTTATATGGAGGTCCCTGATCCTTGCTGTTATATGGAGGTCCCTGATCCCTTGCTGTTATATGGAGGTCCCTGTCCCTTGCTGTTATATGGAGCGCTGTCCCTTTGTTCAGGTCCTGTTCCCTTACTGTTATATGGAGGTCCCCAATCCATTGCTGTTATATTTAGGTCCCTGGCCCCTTGCTGTTTATGGAGGTCCCTGGCCCTTTGTAAGGAGGTCCCTGGCCCTTTGCTGTTAAATGTGGGAAAATGTATTATTTCTTAGTGAGATCAAGGTTGACCAAATGGAATGCTTGACACAAAGGGGCATATTTATAAAGGTTTGTTAAACTTTTTCGCCTCTGTTATCGCCGCCTTTTTGACAAATTGGGACTTCTCTCAATTACAAAGCAGTGCATTGCATGGTGAAATCCCCTCTTCAGTGCTGCCTCATAGCATGCTTGCCTTCACAGAAGGAAGAAGAAGTTACAATGGGAGGGGTGATACTGACGCCTGAGCTTATTAAGTACTGAATTGAAATCATGCAGCACACACACACTTACAGGGCCCATAGCCATGAGGACCAGTTGAGGAACATGCTAGGCAGTGCCAGTGTAGGAACAGAGGGCAGCGCAGCATGGTGGGGGGGAGTGAGACTGCTCTGTACAGACTAGTGACATTATTTTTCACACCTGAGTACCCTGAGTCTTCTGTCCGCTCGAGATGCTTGATACGATTGTTTTGCTTTCCGGCGCTCTCGCCCTCTATTCCCTCTTTCCGTTCTTCAGCTGCCCATGTTTGTGCGGACTTTTAGCATGTGTGGTTCATGCGCTTCGTGCAGGCTATAGTAGTGTGTGTTTGGCGTTACCCCCCCCTCCCCTGTTTCCCTTCCACCTTCCCCCCCCCCCCTCCCCCCCCTCCTTCTTTTCTCACCCACGCCCCCACCTCACGTCCCCGCTCTTCGCCCCCCCGACTTGCTACATATGACCCTTTTTCCCCCCCCCCACAGTCCCTCCTCTCATTATCACATCTATGTTTCGCCATCCATCACCCGACTTTTCCTGCCCACCAAGTGTGGCTAGATTGGTTTGGAGAGTTATCATCACTGCCCAGCCAACCCTCGCCGCAGTTAAATTACGTTGGAGAGGGGGCTGACTCCAACACCAGAGTCCAAAGGAACCACGACCTGCGACCTAATATATGATGGAGAAGATACGTCCGTAGTAATATAGTAGGAGGAGAGAGGTACAGCAGCTCAGCGCAGTTATGAATCTTCAGCACCATTTGCCAGCTTGCCTACTACTACAGTAAGTGACAGAGACACGTGACAGACCGGTTTTTTTGTGTGGTCATGTCAGTCGTGAGTTTTTGGAAACCTTTGGGATGGGGGGTACTGGGCCATACTGGGGAGCTGGGCCTGCTGGGTGTCTGCCTTTCCATTTCAGATTATTTCAAATGCTGTGAGAGTGAGATTTATGTGTCAAAGTTTTTTGTGTGCTTGTGTGTTTCTGGGAGCCATTTGTGGGTGTTTGACTGAAAGGGGTGCTGGGCTTTGTGTATTGGGCTTCTAGTGTGCCTGTCTCAGACATCCCACCCTGTCATTTCAGGCTTCCGGGCAGGGTGGAAAGGGGGGGTGGTGTCACGTGGGGGGGATTGGCATCACTTGGGGGTGAGGCCTATGTCCTAGGGATGGGGGGGGTGGGGTTATGGGTGTTCCCGGGGGTGTGCCTGAAAAGAAGTGCCAGACATGATGCATTATTTGTTTTGTTTTAAAATTTAAATATATTTATTCATAATGTGTGCTACTTAGTCTGACAAATAGTACAAAATGGTGTATACCAAATACCTTTGTGTACTATTGTCTTCCTAGGAAGGGGATCAAAGCTGAAGAGCAATATGGTAGTGGCAGCAAAGCTGTAAGAGAAAGATTTAGATTTAGATTCAATTTATTATCACAGCACTCCATACACAGTAGTCAGCGAAAAGACTTAACGGTACAAATTATTGGTATAGAATGCAACTATCAGGGAGCATGTGCAATTCGAAAAAAATAAATAGAAAGGGATGAAATATCTGTTTCTAGTATTTACATACTGCAAAACTGACTTTCTGAGGAAACGTTTAGATACCTATGTGAGGAAGGTCAAAATTGTAACACTTGAACCACGCCCATCAGTGAAGCCACGCCCACCAGTGAAGCCAAGCCCACCAGTGAAGCCACACTAGAAATAATCGAGGACAGCATTCAAAAGTTTGCCTCAGGCAGCAAAAACCCTAGAGAGTGCCCCTGCACACACACATTCCTCAGGGTAAGCGCTACTACATGTATTTATATATTAGATCATTTCAGTATACAGTAGGTGCCCTTTAAGCATAGTGGAGGCAACATCCTGCTTTGGAAATTTTTTCATTTAGCTGGAAACTGGTGCTTTAGTCAGGGGATAAGCGAGTTAGGTATTATTATCACGTACAGCAACACATGTAACCTGCAATCCTGTACCCATCTATGTTATCAAAGAAATGTGCAAACGGACTCACCAAACTTTTGTAAATTTGCAAAAACTTTTATTCACCCATTTGTGAAAACGAACCTCTAGGGCTAGAGGTTCGTTTTCACAAATGGGTGAATAAAAGTTTTTGCAAATTTACAAAAGTTGGTGAGTCCGTTTGCACATTTCTTTGGATGATATATTGGATGGACTGGATAGCAGTGCAGTCAGCAACAGGATGACCCTAGGGGGAGTGGTGTGCTCAGTGACTGTAAGTGGTGCATCTATGATATTGGGATGCAATACACACAAAAGTTTTGTATGCGTTCCAATAACGATCAGAGCGCAATACATATAGTGAAAACACTCCGCAAAACACCATTCGAATCATACTAGTGGGACTCAGCCACTAAATGCACAAATATCTAAATAAAGGGACACATCTGCTAGGAAGCAAATGCTGAAGAGGAACTAGCACACTAGCATGACAATGGCCCAGAAAACACATCTAAATCAAAAAGCAATGGCTTCAACCAAGGACAGTCTGGAATGACCCATGAGCCCAAATCCATTGAACATTGTGGAGGTGACCTGAATTACAGGTGATCTAAAGAAATATTATGGTAGAGACACTTTTAAGTCACAATTGGGTAGTTTTATAAAGGTTGATATGGCTAACTGAAAAGAATTACAATTTGTACAATGTATGTGTACCCACAATTCCTTAAGTTTGCTTTCCAAAAATGAATTACTACTGAGGCCAACACAATGTTTCATATAGTTTTCAGTATCAACGTTAAATTGGTTTTTTTAGTTGTAGATTTGTGAGAAGATATTACAATTTAGAACTCTTTTCAGTTCAATATAGAATTTAAATCTCACCCTAGGGAAAAATATTTAAAAGCTTTGTTAACTTTTTGCCGCCTTTTGTCAGAAGTGGGCTTCTTGCAATTTGTTATCGGTGGCAAAAATGAATTACCAATACCTATTGCCACTTATCACAGTACATTGCCACGGTAGCCACTCAATCGTATGTGTTTCATTGCATTAAGTTCTGAGTTGGAAAAAAAACGCATAAGTGGCCAAATACTCAGAGAAATTAAGAAGAATTTTCAAAAACAACACAGTATCCCTGTCTGCTGTATAAAAACCAAACAACACACTGAGGCAGCAATTAGTACATTTGAAAGATCCAAACCGAAACACAATATAAGCGACATCATATATGCCGTGCAGTGAAGAATGCTCTGATTCGTATGTGGGGGGGACCAAACAGCAACTGCATCAAAGTATGGCCCAGCACAGAAGAGCCAATTCTTGGATCAGGACTCAGCCGTGTACCTGCTCTTAAGGATTAAGGACATACCGTTGAAGATTGTAATGTTAACATATTGGCAAAGGAACATGACTGGTTCAAGAAGAGGTGTCAAGGAGGCCATTTATGTTAAAATAAAGAAACCAAGCATAAATAGAGGTTGGGGGGGTTCGACACCAACTGTCTGCCATGTACAATGCTGTTTTGAAACCTTAACCGGGCGTTCCTAAAACACCTCTTAGCCACTATGCAATCATGCCCTACACATGGCTGTGATATGCTAGTTGGGATTTCCCAGGGTACATAATTGCCACGGATTCTTGTACAAGTCATTCTGAATTGAGAAAGCCAATCGGATGACTAGCGAAACGTCTTCAAGAACTAAACTTCAAGTCCAGTTGATACTAATTGAATACAACAGATATACCATGACCTGGATGAATGAGAACCTTCACAAGCATATGGGGGGCACGATTTTTTAAACCCATTGAATCTTCTGTCTCAAGTATTCAATAGCATTTTTCAAATTTTTAAAAAGGTTTTTTCATTTTCAAATGGAATTTTTCATTTTAAAATGGAGCTTTTGATTTTCAAATTTCAAATAAAATTATTGTTTTTCGGATGTGAATTTTCAACTTTGTAAAAAAAGTGTTGACGTACAATGCTATTTTACCTTAATCCTAAACCAGTGCAATAAAAAAGCTGGAACTACAGATTATTTATGGCTGCACACAGGAAGGGAAACCATTCAAAAATAAGGGGATTTTAAAATGATGGGCTGCCAAATCCAAGAAACAAACACTGCCATAGTACATGTCTAGATTAGTCTTTGTCAGTTTTCACTTAAACACATATAATTTTGTTTAATTAAGGAAACATATTAGACACTGACCCCTGTGAAAATATTTGTTCCATACCAATTCTTTATTTGATGCTCAGTTGGCTACTATAAGGACCAAAGGATTTAAAACTTCCAACATTAAGTCATTAAATTTAATAAGATATTCAAAAGCAAAAGGAGGGACAACGGGGTTTATGATGTCTAATGTGCTGGATGAACGTCTCCTTCTGGAGTGAAGAAAATCTCCTCTTCATTCGATAATGTAAAGTGAACTTTTTGCAGGAAGCTGTTCAACTGGTGAGATATAAACCAAAAATATTATTATAATATTATTATTATTTATTATAGGAGACAAATTATCTTTTCAAATCCACTTTATGAGTGCTGTGCCCAATCTCCACATTAGGACTTAAGGGTATAAATACTATCAGGAGATTCAATAGAAGTTCTATCATTTAAAATGGTGCTAATTTTGCCCCAGCCAATCAGATCTTATTTAACATTTAAAAGCTAACATCTGATTGGTTGGGGCAAAATTAGCACCAATTTTAACAATAAGAACTTTTATTGAATCTCCCTGTATGTATACAAATCAGCATTACCAAAATTCCAAACATTAACCTAGACTAACATTTGATATTCAGGAAAGCATAACATAGTCCATATGTTCTGCCCACAAACATTCTCTATATGTGGTAGAACTATTTCTGACTAGAGATGGGCAAACTTTCAAAAGTTTGGTCCGTTTTCGAAATATATAGAAAGTATGAAAATTTCTAAAACGGACCCATTAAACTCAATGGGAGGTCAAATAGTTTGAAAAGTTCTAATGAAATACAATTAAAATATAATGGTAACTTAATGTAAATGGCTTGTGGGACATGGGAAATGGTTCGGGGAACATGTTCCAATATCCAGGACATTCGAAAAACAATTTACTCTCACTCGCGCTATTTTCGAGTTCGTTCGCGCACTGGATGCCATGGACGTTTTACTCGCGGATTCGATACTCCATATAGGCTTAATGGACACTTACTCATAGATTCGATGTTCGCGCCTAGATACCATGTACATTTTACTCGCGGATTCGATGCTGCGTATAGGTTTTAATGGACACTTTACTCGTAGATTCGATGTTCGCGTCTAGATACCATGGACATTTACTTGCGTATTTGATTGATGACGCGTATAGGTTTTATGGAGACTTTACTCGCAGATTCGAAGTCGAACAGTCAAACGTTCGATATTTATGAAAGTCCAAAAATATCGAAAATCCGCGTCCGGGACTAGTCAAGAAGTCCGAATTCATTCGAATTCGATAGTTCGGCTCGAACTCGGGTCGAGTTCTAGTCCATCTCTATTCTGACCAGGATATAAAAAGAGAAAATGGCTTTGACGGGAATTTAAATTAACAAGAATTTAATACCAAATCAACGCTTAAGGAACCAGAATCCCTTTTATAGATAGTATATACAGTATAGTATAGTACAGTATAGTAATAGTATAGTTATAGTAATAGTATAGTATTAGTATAGTAATAGTATTAGGATAGGTATAGTATAGTATAGTATAGTATAGTATAGTATAGGATGTATAGATTAGTTAGTATAGTAATAGTTATAGTATAGAAAGTATCGTTAGTATAGTAGATAGTTAAGTATAGCTATAGTAAATAGTATAGATGATGTATAGTATATAGTATAGTATAGTATAGTAATAGTATAGTATATATAGTATAGTATAGTATTAGTATAGTAATTAGTTATCTAGTATAGTATGTATAGAGTATAGTTATTAGTATATAGTATAGTGACAGTATAGTAAAGTATAGTTAGGATAGTAGTAATAGTTATAGTATAGTATGTATAGTAGTAAGTATAGTATAGAAGTATAGTACAGCTATGATGGAAAGTGATAGTCATAGTATGTAGTATAGTTAGTATAGTAGACAGTTATAGTATGTAAGTATAGGATAGTATAGTATAGTATAGTAATATATGAGTATAGTATAAGTATAGATAGTATAGTATAGTACAGTATAGTACAGTATAGATAGTAGCATGTTAGATTAAAATAGTATAGTTAAGTATACGTATAGTAATAGTATAGTTATAGTATAGTATAGTATAGTAAGTACGTATGTAATAGTCTAGTATAGTATAGTATAGATAGTTCATCAGTATAATAATAGATAGAATAGTATAGTACGATAGTAAGGAGTATAGTAAGTATCGTATAGTAAATCGAGTAGTATAGTTAGGAAGTATAGTATAGTAGTATAGTATAGTATAGTATAGTAATAGTATAGTATTATGTATAGTATAGTATAGTATAGTATAGTACAGTAATAATTAGTCGCGTATAGATAGTATTATATAGTATATATAGTTTATAGTTTAATAGTATTGAGGTTGTATAAAGATATACTTCCATCCAGGTCCGACTACTAGCAATTACCACAATGCTGCCTAACTGTGATTTCAGAAGGTAAAGGAAATAGAAAAAACTCAGCATTATTGAGGGGGGAAAAAATTCCCTCTGCCTCCAAGTGGGCAATGGAAATTTCCCTGGGATAAACTCTACTTTATTGTATACACTACAGTAACTGAACATTCCTTGTTTGTAGGGCGGAAACTCATCCAGCTTTTTATTAAACTGACCAATGAGGAACCTGCCATTACAACGTCAACTTGGAAGACGTCATAGCTTTAACGTTCTCCAGTGACAAACCCTTCCCAACCTATATTTCTGTATCCAATACCAGGTAAATGTCCATTCCTTGTTTGTAGAAACATCATCCAGCTGTTTATTAAACTGACACCAAGTGTGAACCTGACCATTACAAGTCCAGGAAGACTAGTTCATTAGCTTACCGTTCTCACAGTGACAAACCTTCCCAACGTACTTTATGTATCAATACCAGTAACTTGTAAACATTCTTGTTTGTAGAAGGAAACGTCATCAGCTTTTTATTAAACTGACCAATTTGAACCTGCATAAAAACGTCCACTGGAAGGAAGTTCATTAGCTTTACCGTTCTCACAGTGGATAACCCTTTCCCAACTCTACTTTATGATCACAATACCAGTAACTTGTAACATTCTTGTTGTAGAGAAAACTCATTCCAGCTTTTTATTAACTCATGCCAATGAACTCGCCATAACAAACGTCCACTGAAGGAAGTCCATCCTTACGTTTCACAGTGACAACCCTTTCCCAACTCTTACTTTCTAGTATCAATACAGTAACTTGCAAATTCCTGGTTTTAGAAACTCATCAGACTTTTTATAAACGGAAATGAACCTGCCAAAACAACGCCTGGAAGCACGTTCCATAGCTTACCGTTCTAACGTGAACAAACCCTTCCCAAAATCTACTTATGTATCAATACACAGTAACTTGTAACTTCCTGTTTGGTCGAAACTCATCCAGCTTTTTATTAAAACTGACCAATGAACCTGCTATAACAACGTCATCTGAGAAGACAGTCCTAGCTTCCCGTTCTACGTGACAAACCCTTCCAACTCTACTATGTATCAATCCAGTTAACTGTTTAACATTCCCTGGTTTGTAGAAAACCATCAAGCTTTTATTAAAACTGACCAATGAACCTGCATAACCATGTCCACTGAGAAGACAGTTCCATGCTTTACCGTCTAACACGTGACAAACCCTTTCCCAACTGTACTTTATGTATCAATAACCAGTAATTGTAAACTTCCTGTTTGTAGAAACTCATGCCAGTTTTATTAAACGACAATGAACCTGCCATAACAACGTACCATGGGAAAGACAGTAGCCATAGCTTGACCGTTCTCACAGTGACAAACCCTTTCCCACTCTACTTTATGTATCGAATCCCAGTAACCTGGTAACATTCCTTGTTTGAGAAACTATCCAGCTTGTTATTAAATGACCAATGAACTGCTAACCATGTCCATGGAAGACAGTTCCATAGCTTACCGTTTCCACAGTGAAAAACCCTTTCCCAACTCACTTTATGTATCAATACCAGTAACTTGTAACATTCCTTGCTTTGTAGAATCATCACCAGCGTTTTATTAAATGACCAATGAACTGCCCATAACAAACGTCCACTGGGAAGGACAGTTCATAGGTTTACCGTTCTCACAGTGACAAACCACTTCCCAAGCTTACTTTGGTATCAATACAGTTAGTAATTGTAACAATTCCTCTGTTGTGAGAAACTTATCCAGCTTTCTTTGAAAAACTATAACTAAAAAATAGAACCTGCCATCACGACTTCCAATGGAAGAACAGTTCCATAATATAACTGGTTTCACAGTGAACAACACTTTCAACTTTTCTTTAAGAAAAGAAGGGATGTCCGCTTATCCTCTTGACTTGTTCAATGGTGATAAGTAGGTTTGGTCCTATAATGTATTTATACACAGTAAGAAAAAAATGGCTCTAGATAAAAATGGAACTTAGCACCTTAACGGACCCAAGGATGTATGTATTTTATCCTGTCACAGGGGATGTATTCATATTTAAACTATTAGTCCTTTGCGCATATCCCGGTTAATCAAATTGCACTGCGATCTTTACACCATTGATATACTCTATGATATCCTGGACTTGGTATCTATGCGTCTATGCGTACAGAGGGGAAAAAAACTTACATCGTTATGCCATCATCAGTAACTAACTGGTCCCCATAATGTAATGGTACCACATTTCCGAGTCTTAATCTTCTTACGTATTATGCTTAAAAAAATACTTTAAAAATTGTGTTAGTGATGCTTTCTTCAACGTATCTCTAAAATTATTAATTTCGTGCTAGCTTAAATGGCTTTTCTACAATCAGTGTTAACAGTTTTTACCTCCTAAAGGCCCTTTCCTTCCCTTTGACCTTACGGTTTAAACTCCTTTTTCTTCCTTTGCACATTTTATTCTGTTACATCGAATTAAGCGCTTGGGTGTGCGAGTTTTTTTACAATTGTGTTTCCAAGGGTATGTGAAATCCTATTAAAAAACAAGTCCATCTTCTGTTCAGTACTTTATTTTATCATCCAGTTGACATGGTGAAGAGCTATTTAACCTATAGGAACATATTGCTTTCCGTTGATAATCAACAAGACATGCCGGGGTTTCGGTCTTTCGATAACATACACTAAACAACATTTTATTCATGGTCACTATTCCTAAGCCTCACGTTACCTTATGTCTATAATATGCTCTTTCGGCAACAGGACTAGGAGAAAGCAATCGGTGAAAGAAAAAGACATTTATTGCACATACAAAAATACTTGCAAGTAGCTCATTAAACCCACAATAACCAGTAGGAACATCAGAAGGACGGAGACCGAACAGAAAACCCTCGGTTCTTAGTGTGGAAATAACACGCTCACAAATTAGATGTTTTTTTTTTTCGGTGATAATGCATTACTTCACCATGAGATGATGAAAGACAATATCCAGATACAAATACAACAATAAGGGACCATATAGAGAAATTAGACAATAAGTACACTTAATGGATTGACCGTCCTATGCATACCATTAAGTTCAAAGCTCTAAAACTCTGGTCATAAACTGTCTCATTAAACATCAAATTATTTATCATTTTCATCTAAGTCCTACAGCAGGCCTGCTGTTTAATAGGTTGTTCTCAGGATTTCATTATAGCTTGTATGTTAGTCAATTCTCGTAACCCTTTCCTCCTTAAAGATACTGGAAAGAGGACCTTTGTTATAACGTTTTATAAATTTGCCCTTAAGTGCTCCACGAGTGTTATATATTACCAGATCCAACAAGCTCTCTTTTTCTAGTAGGAATAGAGAGGGAGAAAATTATCCTTCAGCAAATCTCAGGAACCATAAACCCTTTCTGCTCTTTCTCCCCATGCGTCGACTGACCTCCTTCTCCCCCCTTCCAAGTTCCAAATACAAGTCAGGGTAATTAAAGTCCATTATCAGAACACTCCAAACTTGGCAGCCTTGCCATACTGTTTATGCAGCGCCCATTCCTCCCTGACTGCAATAGGCGCTGTAGCAGTAATTACCACCCCTTCCTAATTGACCCATTTCACCCATATGCTTCCACTGTAACATACACATTTTGCCAAGTTATCTCATCTTTCTTCTACTCTTGTTATAACATAAACACGTATTCTCCCCCTTTCTCTATTTTCTCTTCCTTTTCTAAAAAAAAAAAAAAAGGATTATTCTTCTAAGTTTACAGCCAGTCATGAGAATTTGTTCAAACAGTTTTGCGTATTACCTGTGATTACAATCATGATTTCAGGTCAATGCAATATCTCCAAGTCTCCCATTTTGTTCAGCCAAGTTTCTGGTATTTGAAAACATACAATTTTAGATTAGTGACTCTGTATTTATTACTCGTTAATACACAGGCCGCCTCCTATCCCTTTCTAGCACACAACCCCCTTGTCCACCATCATGCTCCAATGATCTTCCCTCCACCTACCTGGCTATCTCATTCCAATGAGATTGGAATATAACCCACCCCCCAAACCTAGATTATAAAATCTCCGCCAATCTACCATTCTACTAGCGTTTGAAGCGCTTCCCTACCCACCACCACTCCCACCCTGACACCCCACCAGTGATTGGTGCAACCTATCACTACTAATGGAGCTTGTAGCGAAAAAAGACTGCCCAAACCATTCCTCCTTTTGCCAATCTCATTAGCCCACATTAATACTTCTAAGCTCCCACTGGTCTACCAAGCCTAGCCCATGGACTGAGTGTACGACATTCAAAAACTACTAGGCTGAGGGGTCCTGCTTTAAACTTGTCCCTCGAAATTCATTTTTAAGCACCTCCTCCTTCGTCCAACGTGAACCGAGACAGCGGGTCACACCCAGTCCCACCCATTAATCTTTCTACCCAATCAACACAGCCGAGACCCTAGCACCAGGCCTAGGCAATACACAGTTCGGCATGTAGTTTCTGGAGGCAGATGACCCATCTACATTTAATAATGGAGCCCCCTACACAAACACCTGCCTAGCCTTCCTGATCCCTACGTTTGCCGCCTCTGGGTATTAGAGATCCCTGGGTGCTCAAGGCTTAGCCTGTCATACCACACCAATTTGAGCTAGTCCTCCTCCAACTCCTCTCCTAAGGCTGGCAATCTGTTGGGTGGCCAAGCTGGGAATATAAGCAACCCTACCCTTCCATCCTCACTTCCCAGTAGACATTACTAACACTTTCGCCCCTCAATCTTCCCTGCCCCACTTCACCACCCTCATTTATGGCCCCAGCCAGTGCTGCTCGCCCCCACCAATTTTTCCAATCCCTGTTAATTGACGTGCAAGCTGTACCCCTAGACCTCTCTAACTCAGCTTCAAAGATGGGCATACACCGTTCTCACCTGGGTGGGACACCAGACATAGGTTCCTGATTGTTTGACTCCAGGTTTCTATAAATTGGCCAGGATCACACCGCATGTTATGAAAAAAAATGTCCATTCTAATGACAAACATCAAACACCAACATGGTTGGAGTATAGTCTGTATCATGTGTTAACTTGCAGCAAATTTCAGTTAAACAAACTGAATTAAAAATTTCAGAGGGATAAATCCTCTGTAGATGCATTGACTTAATATAACCCTGAATGTTTTATTGTCCAAAAAGACACCAGAAGGATCTCCTACAAAAATGCATCAAGCAGAGCAGTTCTACACCCTTACGTGCCCTCACAATAAAGAAAAACATTACATTCAGAGGCATATTATAAAGATGTTGCGTTAACTTTTGGCTACCGTCTTTGCCAAAATTGGACTTACTTTATAAAACGTCGGAGTCCGCCGGGGGGAAAGTCATCCTTAAACATGACCAGCATTCGCAAGTTGCCATCGCCACCATTACCACTTGCTCATATACATAAAGCAGTGGACATGGGGCGTTCATCATGATAAGTTAGGGCGTTTCAATTTGACTAACTGGAGTTCTTGGCATGTGGGGCCGCACTGACGCCTTTTGTGTCTAAGGTGGTCCAATAGTCAAAACCAGAACCCCCCTCCTGGCACTTAGACCCCCTCACGTGGCTTAAAAAACAATAGATTAAAAACTAAAACCATAAGAGGCAGGAGGTTGTAAAAATCTAACTGGTTGCAATTTGTCATAGAAGTGTAACATTTGTATAAACATTTTCTTAAGTCATTCCTCCCTTATTGCCAATAACTATAACTGGGAAGCTTTGGCCTTAAAATTGAAGTCTAGCTATATAACAAAGTTTTCTATAAAGGTCTAAGGGACCCCCATCTATATTTTCCCCATACTGACCTTACTGAAATGTGGTAAGGGGAAAAGGAATGAGTCGCAGGTCTCATCTCCTCTTTACTTCATGACTTTCTCTCACGAATTTGCTTCTACCTCAAAAAAAAAAAACTGGCACTTAACACCTACATGCTCTGCGACTGGGCAGTGTTAGCGCTCCTTTCACTGGCCTTCCCGCCTTATTCTGCCGCGGAGCGGGGAGACAATGTGGGGGAGGATACTGTCTGAGCTAACCAGAGAACGTGGATGGACCCCCACTAGAATCCCTCAAACCCCAAGTGTTCAAACTAGTTCGGTTTTCGAATTGTGGCTGTACTTCGAAATTATGAATTTCATGAACCGTTCTCTAACCCTAGAATTAATGTAATGGTTCATTTTCGATACCCTTGACAGTAGCCTTGACTTCGGTAAACATCTTCCATGTATAATCCGATTTTGATAACCTTTGATGTATTGCTCTATTTGTGTTAACCGTCGAATGTAGCATGCGGTGGACCCCCTGCTGGGGGCAAGCACAGGATTTTAAGGGAGGGTTTTCGGAATGGGTTACACCGAACAGTGCACTTTTCATCTTTTGCATTTTCTTGCGACATGACTCCTGGTACACGACGTCTCGGAGGGCCCTCCCCTTCCTCAAGTTCCCCCGAACTTCGTGCACCCCAGCATTTCACACATAAAAGTGCCATCATATGAAGAGTGCGGTTTCTCCATAACTAGATCTATAAGTCAGGATAACATTTACAAGGTGGTTGCAGTTGGAGGGAAACAGCATCATCAAAAAAAGCCCCAGGCGCTGCGTGGGAATATTTTAAAAAAAATATAAAGGCGAAGAAAGTTTCCTTACCGGCCTTCCTCTTACTCAAGTAGAGGAGCCGTATAACATTGAACAAGTATAGGCCACATCCAATGTTGGTCTGTTATAGAACACAAATAATATATATATTAATTACTAGACGATTACAATAACGGGTCACTAGAAGCCAGGGCACCCTTAGTGTCCCAAAGTATAGGACCCCCTTCTCCATTTGTCCCAAGGCCAGAGTCCCCTCTTAGTATCAATCCAGGCCACAGATACCCCCCTTTGTTCCAAATCCTGGGCCCCCTCTGTCCCAATCGAGTCACCCCTCATGTCCCAAATCAAATCCCCCCATCTCGTCCCAAATACCAGAGACCCCCTCTGTCGCAATCCAGGACCCGCCTCTGTCCCAATCAGGACCCCCACTGTCCCAAACCAGGGCCACCCTCTGCCCCAAATCTAAGGTCCCCTCTGTCCCAAATTACGAGTCCCCCTCTGTCCCAAAATCGAAGTCCCCCCTCTGTCCCAATATCCAGAGACCCCTCTGTCGCAATACAGCACCCTCTCTTCCCAAATCCAGGACCCCTCGCTCCAAATCCAGGGCCACCCCTTCCCCAAATCCAAGAGTCCACTCTGCCCCAAAATCCACAGGTCCCCCCTCTGCCCACATATAGCCCCCCCTCTGTCCACAATCCACCCCAGTCCCAAAATCCAGGGTCCCTCCTCGTCCAAATCACAGGGCCCCCTCTGTCCAATCCAGGGCCCCCTCATCCCAAATCCAACCCCACCACTATCCCAAATCCAGAGTACCCCATTGGTCCACACATCCAGGGGCCCCCCTCTGTCCCACAATCAGGGTATACCCTCTGTCCCCGAATCCAGGGTCCGCTCTGTCCCAAATCCAGGGCTCTTCTGTCCCAAATCCGGGTCCCGGCTCTGTCCAATCCAGGGTGTTCCACGTCCCACATCCAGGCCCACCTCTGTCCCAAATACCCCCTGCCCCAAATCTTCAGTGCTATGGTCTTTTTTGTTGAAACAATATCATAACAGAAAAAGAGTTCATGCACATTCCGGGCCCCATCTCATTATGTGCTAGTGGTGAGTATGAAGGTCCTAAGTAATACCGTGGGTCATTAGTATGAGCCGGACACCCTGCGTTGGCATGCATTTCCTAAGGAAGGTTGACCCCCCTGCACCCAACATGGTAAGAGGTCCCTTTTTTTAATTGGAGGTCTTGCTTAGGGTTTGCCATTGGGTGGGAGGCCAGTTCCCTCCTTGTAAAAAAGCCAGATGGGCAGAAGACAGTACCGAAAGCTCTTACACTAATCCTAGTTCAGGGTGCCCCCCCTTTTCCAAGGCCAATGCCACCAAGCACAGGGGTGTGTTTGTGTCAGCCCCCGATAAATGACCCAAGGTAATAGTTAGGACCTTCCCCTGGTGCCTATAGGCATAGTTGCATAAACTTGGTGTGGATTTGTTGAGTTGAGAAGTGGGGCATGGGCTTGCGAGGTTTGCTGAATTAACCACTGGCTGGGGGGACCAAAGGCGTGACTGAACACTTGGCTAGTGACGTAAGTACAACCTTTATAACCAACCATAATGTCTAAAAGTAAATAATAACATAGTAAAGTAGTGAAATATAAAGACATACGTCTAATCTTACATACGTCCATCTAGTCCAAACCTTTAGACCCTAACCATAATGTCTGTATAACAGTTACATAGTAACATAGTATTGGAGTTGTAAAGACTCCGTCCATCTACTGAGTCCACCTTATACCCTACCACATAATGTCTGTATAACATTACATAGTAACATAGTATTGGAGGTTATTAAGACCGACATCCATTAGGTCACCCTTTATACCCGACCCATTAAGTCTGTATGACAGTAATAGGTAACAAGTATTGGAGGTTGTATAAAGGAATCCATCCATCTAGTCCCAAACCTTTATACCCCTACCCATAATGTCTGTTACAACAGTTACATAGTAACTAGTATTGGAGGTGTATAAAGAAATCCCATCTAGTCCAACCTTATACCCTACCCAGAATGTCTGTACAACAGTTACATAGTAACATATTATTGGGGTTATATAAAAGTAACATACATCCCATATAGTCCAACCTTTATACCCTACCCATAATGTCTGTAAACAGTACATAGTAAATAGTATTGGAGTTGTATAAAGACGATGTCCATCTAGTGCCAACCTTTACTACCCTACCCATAAGGTCTGTAAACAGTACATAGAACATCGTATGAGGTTGTATAAGACCATACGTCCACTAGTCCAACCTTATACCCTACCATAATGTCTTATACAGTACATAGAAATTAGATGGGATGTTGTATAAGAATCCATCCCAGCTAGTCCAACCTTTATACCTACCCATAATGTCTGTCTGGTCTAAAGTTACATAGTAAACATGTATTGGAGGGTGATGAAAGTGTCTGTCTATCTAGTCAACCTTATACATCTACCCATAAGTCGTATAACAGTTACATTAGCAACATGTATGGGAGGTGGTATAAAGGACATAGTCCATCTAGTCCAACCTTTATACCCTACCACATAATGTCTGTCAACATACATAGTAAACATATATTGGAGATTGTATAAGAATACGTCCATTCAAGTCAACCTTTCTACCCTTAACAATAATGTCTGTATAACAGTTCAATTAGTACCATAGTATTGGAGGTGTATAAAGGACATACGTCCTCAAGTCCCACCCTTTATACCCTAACCATAATGTCTTGTTAACAGTTACATATGTAACATTGTCTTGATGGTGGTATAAAGACATACGTCCATCTGTCCAAACCTATACCCTACCCAGAATGTCTGTTACCAGTACATGTAACATAGTATTGGAGATTGTTTAAAAGACATACGTCCATTAGTCCAAACTTAGACCCGACCCATAATGTTCTGATAAACAGGTAATAGTAGAACATCGTATTGGAGGTTGTATAAGACATAGTCCATCAGTCCAACCTTTATACCCTGCCCATAAGTCGGTAGAACAGTTTACAAGTAAAATGTATTGGAGGTGGTATTACAGACATACGTCCATTAGTCCAACCTTATTGACCATCCAATAATTGTCTGCTAACAGTGACATAGTAACATAGTATTGGAGATTGTTATAAAGACATAAGGTCCAGTTGTCAACCTTTATACCCTACCCATAAGTCTGTATAACAGTTACATTAGTAACTAGTATGGGGAGGTTGTATAAAAGCATACGTCCATCAAGGTCAAACCCTACCCATTAATTTCTGAGATTAACAGTTACAGAGTAACATGATTGGAGGTTGTCTAAAGACATCCGTTCCATCTAGTCCAACCTGTATACGCCTACCCATAATGTCGTCAACAGTACAAAAGAACATAGTTAAAGGAGGTTGAATAAATGAATACGTCTATCTAGTCCAACCCGTTACACCCTACCCATTTTGACATAGTTAACATAGTAATTGAGGATAATAAAGGACATGGTCTATCAAAGTCCAACTATTCACCAGTCTTTTTTTTTAAACCCTACCTAACAGTCGATCCAGAGGAAGGCAGTACAGAACCCTGAGCACTCAGCTTAGAACTTAGCCCCATAGATGAAGCTCCATTTCCCTCCACTCTCTGTTTGCGATCAAACCAATCTCTATCCATGCACAAATGTTTTCTTCAAGGCAACAGTATAGTGATAAATTAGGTCGCCCTATGTGCCACAGTATCAACAGCTTCACAAAGATCAAGTATACCCCATCCAAGGCTGTGCCGAATCTAAATTCTTAATCACTTTTCAAAAAAACAACAATAAATTTGTGTGGCATGATCTATTTCTCATAAACATGCTGACTACTACTAATACTTGATGTTAGGCTTACAGTCTAGAGTACCAGCTGGGATCGAATACCTTTTTGAAGTATTGTTATTACAATGGCTTTCTTTCCAATCCAGTGGCAACATTCCCGGACCAAAGCGAATCTGAAAAATATGAGAAACAGGGGTCTAAGCTAGAACTGAACTAGCTCTTTTAAAATCCGAGGATGAATCCGCTGTGTCTGGGCTTTATTGATATAAACTTTGTCTTAAGTGTTTCGACAATCACCGTCAGCCAAGGTGAATACTCCTCATTCTCCCTGCATATTATACATCCCTGCGTAAGGACGAGGATTCTCAACAGTGAGAATAACAGTAGAAAAAAAGGGTTTTTTAGCAGATTAGCCTTTTGGCATCCTCTACAACCATCTTAGCCCATTTTATTCCTAAAAAAGCATTTGGGGTTGGACTGCTTGTTCGGCCAATCAGCATTTCATTTTCATTTAGCTATTTTAATGTTTAATAATCATGGCACTATTCCTGCTCCCATTACATCATCTCCCAAAATGAGCTCCAGGGTTAGTAGATATCACCAGATCCAACAACACATTCTGTCAGTAGGAAACTTCTACCATCTGTGACAAGAAATGCTCATATAGGAAATTAAGAACTTCTACCTTTGAGGTTTTTTGGGGGGCAGTTCCTTACGCCAATTCATGTCAGTAGTTAAAATCCCCCATAACCAGAACATGCCCCCTACCAGCAGCCTTCGCAATGTATGGAGATTCCTTCCACTCCCTCCCTGGCATTTGGAGATTATAAACGTTACTAACAATTATTTCGTGAAATGTTAAGTAGTTAACGCCATCTGGTAAGCCGCCTATCTGCTGGTGAATGATTGTTAGCTACGCGCAGAATCTTGTGATAGGGTTGCAGGCTTCCGTTTGGGGGATTGTCGGACTGCAGGGGACAAATTTCCGAGTCAGGGACGTATGAAATTCCTCCCAAATGCTGGTAAAGGAAGGCCCACCAGGTCACACCCCCGCTGCCCACTATGAATGTGTCTCCTAAGCCTCCCACAGACATGGCTCCAAACTATGCGTCAGCCGAATAGTCCACCCCGCCCACTATATGTGACCCTGTGGGACGTGCATGGCCAGCTGCTTGGAACCTCCTGTAGCAGCTAAAGTAGGCTAACCAATGTGAATAATGGAAGTGTGACTTTAACCCTTGTGGTGTGGCTGGGGCTCTTGCGTGAAGACAGTAATGGTGGATAGTGATTACCAGGTATTAATGTACCAATCTTCCATTAAATAGAGGCTAATTTAGTAAAAGGGAACGTAAAATGCCAAAATTGACTTAAATGTACCATCAGAGTACTATCCTGTGTACTTTTTGCATATAATTATTTTTTGGAACAGTTATTAACGGGCATGTCCACCTGAAGAAAATGAACTTTTAGATATTAAGGGTATAAGGCAAAAAAACCCCCTGCCCACCCCAACCCACAATAATATATATAATATATATTTCTTAAAAAATATTTAGTCATACTAAAGCCCTTACACTCCCGCGGGTTTCTCCAGACTCCCCTTTGGAGAAAGTCTCAAACAGGGGGCCGGACTGGCAGCCTGTTGTTATTGGCACAGACCAGACGCGGTCCTTGCAATTGAGTTTGCCGTGAAAGGGAAGGGACGTAGTATCGATCTAAACATTTATTTGAAGAAATTTAGGTGGAGGTGGGCAGGAGGACACTGTATGTCGAAAGGATTTCACGCTAGGGGCACGACTGCAGAGGATGGATCCAAATGGTATGAGCGGGAGGACTGGGAGGGACGAAAGGCCTCCCCTGGCATGTCACAGTCCTGTGGAGGTTAGGGAACCGCTCAGGCGACGAATTGACTCCACTGACAGCCTTCTACTCTTCACTTGCCGGACTGAAAAGGAGTAAGGTGAAGGCTTATTTTAACTATAAGTGGGGTCCGTATGGGTTAAATTTACGTTGGGGTGGACATGCCCTAAGATATTTTCCATTTTGGTTCCTTATACGTGTAGCAATTCCTCTCCTCATAGTGGGCCGTGGCTGGAGTCTATGGAGATATGTCACCAGAAGAGTTTTGCATAGATTGTAAAATATACCGTGCTCTATTTATTAATTAACATACAGAATAAGTTTAAACATTCAAACAACTGGGATTATGGGATTTTACAGTAACCCTTTCCCCATCTTCTGTAGTCAAGCAGAGGAACATTATCTGATATGTTTGTATGCAATGTAAGCATGGTGATGTTAATTAAGCAGTTCATCAAAGTACAGGGTGAATTCTTAAAGGGACGCCCAACACACTCTATAGTTAAGAAGACAAATTTGGAGCCGCACACCAGTTTTACTTCAAATCACTGAGAAATTTTTATCTAAGAAGATACTGCAGAGCCAACTACTGAGAACCATCTGAGCTACGGGTGCCATTCAAGCTACCTCAGCCTACAATAACCCAAATGAGCTTAGAATCCAGTACATGCCTCTAGTACAAAGACATAAACATTTCAGTGAAATACAAAAACTAAAACTATCTCTCCTTTCTGAAACATTCACTATTTGTAGGGACCCATTGCCCCCAGTCCCCAGCCCCAACCGGGTATTTTTATATCAGAAAGACCCCCAAACTCTACTTACCTCTCTCTTGCCCCCGCTGCGCTGCCCGGCCTTCTGACTTGCAAAATCGCACAGAGGGGCGGACCGGCAGTCGCGTCCGTGATTGGCTGCCGATCAGCCAATCATGGACGGCGACTGCCGGGTCCCGCCATTGCTTGCATTTGCAAGCAGAGAAGACGGGGGGGGTAGCAGCGGAGGAGTGCCTGTTTTTTTATTTCTTTTATTTTTTTTTTGCACGAGGAGAAGGTAAGTAAGGTTTGGGGGCTTCGAATATAACACAAATACCCGGTTGGGGTGGGGGACATGGGGGAGCAGGATATTGAAAGGGGGCTTTACACTATGGGAGGGGATAGTAGCACGGAAGGGAGAGGAGGGAGAGGGTGGAGGGGGATGGGAGGGGGGAGAAGGGCTGCAGTAAGCATTGGCAGACTTCTCCCGGACGCCAGGGGTCGCAGGCAGAGCCGATATGGACTCTTGGCTATCATCCTGGGCAGTTTTTGGGACTTGGTGGGGGGGGATTACCGAGAACCAGTGGAGCTGGGATGTGAGTAAGGATATTACACTACACTTACATGGGGGCCAAGTAGCTTTTTTTTTGGGGGGATTATAGTTAGGGGTGGACATGCCCTTAATATGAGTGGAAGAAACTTTATTGAATAACACCCTTTATATTTAATATAACCACATATTCGTAAATAAAAGCTCCCTTGTCCCTTTTGTTTGCTAACATGTCTATCTTTTACTAATAGCCTCTAAACACGAGACCGTCTTCTTGTCCTCTCCCCATATAAACTATCCTGCATGCCTCATACCTATTGAACCACTTGTAGTCCGGATTTGTCCTGTGCACACAAGTTGTGAATGGACTCTCAGGCGGCAAAGCATTCCAAGGTCCATTTTCTATTATCAACTTCTGACCTCTTTACTGTAGCTTTAGAAGTACTATAGGACATCGTGGATCATTACCCCTAATGGAAGTTTCACCCTTGAGCATCCAGAATGAAGAAGCATCCTTGGCTGCAAGCTATCCTATACAAAACCTACCTCTGTGTCTTATAATTAAACCTCTATAATAAACATTTTTCCACTTCCTTCTTAGGGTGGGGTGGCGCAGGCTCTGTTTTGGACCCTAGTGTTCTCCACGATCTATGTAACTGGGAGTCTTTATTTGTTAAATGATCATCCAATCCAGGTATCTCCGACTGTCCTGCTTGTCGCCGGCATACCTTAAACTAAACCTTACTAAAAGTAAACTGATATATTTTTCTTCTTAATTAATTCCTATCCCACCGATTTATGTTGAATGTAAGACAATACCCCCCATGGATTTATGCAATGGTGTAGGGAAGCTGAGTTGTATTTTCTTTCTTCTCTCTTTTCTAACTACTTCTTCTAACTACATTTACAAAGTTGTACCCAAACCTATTACTGATTTAATCTGTAATATTACAATAATCGGAGGTTCCACTCGCTCTGATTCCGCTGCTTTATCCTTGATTCTTATCCTCTCACTCCTTGAACATTGTAAACAATCTGCTTTCTGGTGTTCCTGCTACCATCTTCACCCTAATAATAAACTCTATCTGAACGGTTAATTGTTCCCCGTAATAAACAGGAACTTAAATTTCCCTCTAGAGCATGAGCACAGTATTCAGGACTGCTAAAATTTCCACTGTCAAAATACTTACCAGGCACTTTTCTACCCTTCCGATATAGCGTATGTACCCACCTAACAGGATTATGGCTTGAAAAAAGGTCTGAGAACGTGGACCGAATCTATTGCTATCTGTTACATTGAATAAAGTTGTGTAAAAAAAGGGTAACATCTTTTTAGTTGGTTTGAGTTCCAGCTATAAGACAGTGATGTTTATATATTGGCGTTCCCGGGGTCAAGACGGAATTACCAAGTAAGTGCGAGACAAAATACAATAACCATATTCTCAAGGTCTTAATGAAGGACAGCTGGGCAACATTTGTTGTAATGTGAGGCTAATTGAGTCCAAGTGCCTGTGCTTTGGATATTAGATTTCCCCTAATTGGGTGAAAGTCACCTTCAACTACCACCCACAGGCGTGCAGAGATGTATTGTAATGGGACTGTGATGTTTTTGTGGTTTGAGATGGTTTCTGCGACCTAGGAGGGGACAGGAATAGTCAAAAAAGAAGGGGCAGTGTCAACGGGACATTGGGTAATGGTGATGCAGGGTACAGTGAATATCAATAGGTGCAGATTGGAGACAAAGAGAGAGGAATTTCGAGGAGACCTTTTAGGAAGGAAAAACCAGGAGGAGACGAACAAATGAAAACTCCATGCTAACTCATATTATCTCCCGAGGCTGATGAAAAGCTTACTAAGAAGCCAAACACTATATTTTATATCTGTAATAGGGGAAGGAAAGCCGGCAAATAAACTGTGATATAATAGAAGAAGAGCTGCAGCTTCTCTTGACTGGGAAAGGTCATTATTCAAACCCAATATCAGAGACGATGAGACCAAGAGATTTGGAAAGGTATAAGGAGAGGAGAGTGAGAGGGAGACAAGGAGGGGGGAAAGAGAAGGAAAGACCAAGAATATAATCTAATGCTAATTCAGATTACTCTATAGGCGTGATGAACAGCCCCCCAAAAACATTACTATTTATATATCTTTAATATATGTGTGAAGCCTCAAATAATGTTGAGTAAGGAAGTAGAGGTGAATGAATGAGCTGAGATTTTATTGAAAGGTGATTACACCAACATTAATCGAGATACAATCATACTACAAAAAAGGTTTCACAAAGGCAAGAGGTGCTTAATCTTAACCATGTGGGAGGATGGTTGGACAGACACAATGTAACCAATGAGACGTTAATAAATTGCAGGGGGACTATTTATCTGCTTATAAGTAGATGTTATGATTACAAATATTATATAAATAATAGGATATCACTTGTCCACTAATGGCTTTGTCTCATCATACGATTCGTCTAACCTTCTTATTAATATTTGAAAGGAATGTTTAATAGCTTCTTTAAAAAATAATGTGAAACCTAATATTTTTGACATCTACACAATATTGCAATTAATAAAAACCAAGGTGCTGCCTGAGGCAGTTTCCTCACTGTTCCTCATGGCAGATGGGGCCCTGTACAGTGTGTGTTGCTGCATGATTTCAATTCAGTACTTAATAAGCTCAGGCTCAGTATCACCCCTCCCATTGTAACTTCTTCTTCCTTCTGTGAAGGCAAGCATGCTATGAGGCAGCACTGGAAGAGGGGATTTCACACCATGCAATGCACTGCTTTGTAAATTGAGAGAAGTCCCAATTTGTCAAAAAGGCGGCGATAACAGAGGCGAAAAAGTTTAACAAACCTTTATAAATATGCCCCTTTGTGTCAAGCATTCCATTTGGTCATAACCTTGATCTCACTAGAACATAATACATTTTCCCACATTTAACAGCAAAGGGCCAGGGACCTCCTTACAAAGGGCCAGGGACCTCCATATAACAGCAAGGGGCCAGGGACCTAAATATAACAGCAATGGATTGGGGACCTCCATATAACAGTAAGGGAACAGGGACCTCCATATTAAAGATGCCCCTGAAGTCCCTTACCGACCTGGTCCCTTGCGCTCCTCCCTTGCCTGTGGAGAACAGCGATCACTCCTAGCCCTTTCCCCCTCCCACCCCATGGTAGCGGCTGGCAGCTTAAGGCGTGGCGTGATTCCAGCCCAATCACTCACTGGAAGTGACAGGAAGTAGAGTGCTGTCAGCACAGAACCCCTCGCTCAGTTTTGTTGGCTTGAAACGAGCTCCCTGGTAAATGGCAGTGCAGTGCCCAGGGGGCCGAGGACCTGGTCAGGAATCATGAAAGTTATATGATAATCGGACCGTGGGGTTTGGGGTGATAACAAAGGTCACTTTATTTTAGATGGACTTACCTTTTAAAATGTGAGTTGAATTACTATATCAATATCAAGTTTTATTGTTTATTTTTCATAACTCAATATTGTGTAAGGACTCCAAACAACTATTTTGCTATCCTCACAATCCACACTGCTGGGGGATGAGATCTTCCTATTAGCATTCGATAAAGAGGCATTTTAAGGATCATTAATTTTTAAGCAAACCCACAAAATGTTATGTGTGAATTACCGAAGAGTGGCAGTTCCAATGTGTTTTGTTAATTATTACACAAAATGGATTCGTGACTTTATTTCCATGACCATGCTTCCACATATTGTTAAGATCATGTTTGAACTAGCGTATTGATCTGAGCTTTCTACATTGCCATTCATGGTTGGTAGTGACCTAAGGCCAAGAGCTGACTTCTCAAAGGGGCAAGGTGTGTAACTTTCACCTGTACCATTACATGCACTGACATTCGGCTAGCGGCACCAGCAGCCAAGGGAATCTCTAGCTAAGAGAATAACAATCAACAGTATATACCTAATTTAGGCGAGATTTCAGGTTCCACCTACCCACCCATTATCGTATTTTCTGTTATATGCACAAAATCATACAGCCATGGGATATTTTCCTTCTTCAGGCCCTAGATCATCCCAAATCTTCATATTTGGATCTCATGTCTGCTGTTATAAAATTCGTACGGAAATGCATGCAGATATTATTTTGAATGTGGACACTGTTGGTTACACAGACGATTAATAGACTCGAGGGGAATTGGAAGATTTAAATCCCGCCAAAAATAGGAACCAACCTTCGGGGCAGAACCAGTCCCACCCTCTAGAACCGACTTTCCCTATTTCCAGGAAAGGATAATTGGGGGACTGGTCTCAGCTCAGGAGTTCGTATAATTCTCACTACATCTAGCCAACAGACAGACATGGTACTCAGCAAATTTGGCTTTTCACCAACTGATTTAACAGTTGGGGCTCAGTCTCATGGACCTGTTCGAAGATCGGCCCTTATCTTTAAGTATTCATGCTTTTATCCATTCTTACCCTCACCTGTGTGTTCACGATTTATATGTCAGTAAATAATACTTAGTTTTTCTTATATTTTTTAGCACTCTTTTGTCAACTTGTTAATACATGATAAAATCATTTACCAGGCTATTGTCCTATTGAGATATTCCAAAACGAACCTGTGTCTCTGTTACGACTACTATAAGAAGTATGTTTTAGGATTGTCTATGTATATAACTGTGTATAGACTAATAGGTGTGGATATAACCTTCTACAGGAATATGTATAGGTTTAGATAGTATTTGTAGTCCTTCCTCTATTTTGGAAGGGGTGGCCGCATATATAGATATTATAAAATCATTAATTGGTGTAAAAATCGATTGTTGTTCACTAACCCCATCGGGTCATGTACTGTTTTCATCATGCCTGCGGTTTGCTGAATGTCTTTTCCGATAGCTGTAGGTGATGGGCGTCCGGCCCGGGGGTTTCGTGACATCATCACACAAGATTATGTTTAAGTGTCGTTATCTAAGACAACTGCAATTAAGATTTATACAATATAAAATTAATTTTTTTATTTTATTTTTGCAAAATGATAGTTAAGAGCTTGGAAACTTTAAATGATTGAATTGTGCAAGAGACCTAGAAGATTAAAAATGGGCAGCAAATGGCAGATGGGATCATTTGATAAATGGTAAGGATACATTTGGAGGTTTATAATCCCTGTGCCCACCTACACCATAATAGAACTCTGTGTTAAGTGCATCTGTAATGGAAACAAGATTTGGGGGTTTGGTAGATACAGACTTAGCGTATAGCCAACAATGTCGGTAGCAACGGCTAGAGTCTAGCAAAGATTTTTAAGGGAGATTAGAAGAAAATATTTCTCCTCTTCAAGCTATGGTAAGGCATCTTTGAATATACCGTGGCAGTTTTGGAATCCCATATACCAAAAAGGGGACATTCGTGGAATGTTGAGATTTAGAGAAGTGGCACTAAAATAATAAAGGGAATGGTAGGGGTCTTGACTATGCAAGGGCAGATTAGAAAGTTGCGGCTACTTGAGGATTTGCGTTGGGATAAGATCACTTATTGACATAATAGAATGGGCATATAGTAAACACTCTGTGCATTTATCTAATAGGTACTATCAGAGGACACGTGACTCCTTTAAGGTGGAAGAAAAGAAGTCAGTTTCATATTTAGGTTAGGAAGGTTTCTATACAGGAGACACGGTTAACTGTGGAACTGTCTCCAGCAGTCTGTGTAATGGCAAGTTCTTGAATACTTTAAAATAGGCAGATAAGTATCTCTAAAATCAAAAAAGGGAAATGACGATATCGTGATTAGATTTGCATGAATGTGCCGTAAACAATTTTTCCTCTCTTCAAATTGCTCATCCTAATATTTTTGCAACTTGCAGGAAACAATAGAGTTAATGGATGCCTTGTTTTTATTATTATGAAGAAAAGGGCATGGTACAACAAGACTGTGCACAGGTTTTATTTATCAGTGTATGTAAGATGTCTGTTAGCATAATTGATCCCCATAACATAACATTTCATAAAAACTGTCCCCTACTGTCCCAGGGATGTGTCTCATGGTGTTCGCTCAGGGTGGAAAGGATAATTAACACTTGGGAATGAATATACAGCAAGCCGTAACCGGCACTGGAAGCAATCAGATAGCAAAGATCCCACAGCCACCAGTATTTACCACCCTTGGTACTCAGTAGTCTGGGATGTGAAGGACACCCACAATCACGAGAACACCACTGATGAAAGTGATACTGGGCTCTTGAAACTGGCTGGTAATTCCGAACCAGGATAAGCTCAATGAAACTTATTGCAGACAGGATCCATGTAACCAAATCACAGGTAGAAAACAGCGGAAACCAGACCCTTCATTAATTATTCATCTTCAACCAGGGTAAGTGTGAGTGTCCATAGTACTGGGAATGGTGGGAGAGATCACCAACCAGGCATATCACAACCTGGACCAGGTACAGAAAGGACCATGAGCAAGCTTGGACACTCTTGTTCCCACCCATTTCTTTATCTTGCTCCCAGGCTGGTGGGCAGTGAAGCAATGACAACTGTGACGTGATTTAGCCAGAACCACGATACTGAGATTGTGAAATCTGATCCCAAAATGTAACTTGTCTGAGCAGGCAGGTCCTGCTCTGGATGGCCAATGAAAAGAAGCCGCAGAGGAAGGACCTGGAGGAGAAGAGGAGATGTTAACTGAGGGTTTGGTTACTTGGCTTTAACACAGGAGTTTTTATGATTTTTTTGTGAAAGCAAAAAAAATAATATGGTGTTGTAAAAGATAAAACGGCTGTTAATACAGTCGCAGATTTCCTAATGATCCTTTAATTGAACCAGAATTCTCTGGTCTCTGGTACAGGACAGTTCTTTATTTATTGTGAACTCTCTTCAGGACATGGATAACAAGTTTCCACATCTGCAAAAGTTAAATTTTCCTAAAAGAATATATATTAATTAATAAGAACCTATAACCCTGACCACTGACAGCTGAGCACTATTAGCAGGGCCTGAGTCACTCCATTACCCCATCCCCCCAGAATGCCAAACAACCCTGTCCCGTCCCTACACCTGGGGACCGCGAGGGCTACAAAAACATGGTGGACCAGATCACACATAGGGACATTGCGGACATTAAAGGGAAAGGCCATCATCAAGAAAAACATTTTTTTTCCAAAGCAGGACCCGCCAATGCTATTTAGCATAGTACTTTTTTTTGTTAACTTGGTTCCCAGCCATTCTGGAAGGGAAGACATATACTGGAATGCAGGAACAATGGAGAGCTTGGTAAGTATTGTTGTAAATAGGCGTGAGGTGGACGTGCCCTTTATTTTTTGTTTATATAGTAATCTAAAAATTACTATAATTAATCACCTAGCGACCAAAGGGACATAATATTAAGGCGTGAACGTATGTGCAAGATTACCGTGCCTGTAAAGAGTATGCCAGAATCATAAAGTTACAATAGTTGGATTGATAGATTCCTGACCACAATCATATGATTTCCCTATACAATAAGTTTTTGGTGTACCGCATGGTACTGTACACGAACGTTTGTACATCCTTTTTTAAAAAAATCTTTGGAAAAGAAACAACTTTCCCCAGCCAGGTAAAATATGGTGGAAATAGGGTTGTGGGGGACATGCCCGTTAATAATTTATATGTTATTACTTTAATTCATATCTAAATAGTATAATAATAATCACAGTTACATCAAGAAATTTTTTTGCCATTCAGGGTGTAGGGATCACTATAGCAAACCATAGCAGGTGCTACGGGGGCCCAGAGCAAGGGGGCCCCATTCCAGTTACCCTGAGACATGTACCAACTTCATTTTACGAGTTCAGCCCAACAAACCCCATTTTATTTTTGTAAAACCATTGACAGCTTGTCCAAGGTCAAGTAAATTAAACCAGGAGTTTTGGGGCTGAAAACGTGAGGCACATTTTTTTATTAGGAGTGGGGACATCCCCTTTTTAAAAGACATTGGTGCAGTTTGGTCGGGGCACTGAATGGTTTTTATGTGAGGGGGGCCCCATCTAAATCTTTGTATAGGGCCCCGTGTTATCTAGCTATGCCCCTGTTTGTCATTCATTTATTCTTTCATTGTGGTCCTTACTGGTTACTCTAAAACACTCAGCACTCATCCGGGGCCTGCGCCTTCGTAAAGTACTGTGCATTGCCAGCTGACGTCACTACTCTGCACAGTACTTATATGCGTGCGGCAGCGCGGCATTCGGAGTGCTGAGTGATGCCGGTAAGGACGTGACTTGAGTATAAGTCGAGGCAAGGTTTTAGGTTTATTTTAAAATACAAAACCTCGGCTTATACTCGAGTATATACGGTATTTACACCTTCATTAAAACAGGAAAAAGCATCAGTGAGTAATGGTGTTAAGGTATTTAATAGATTCAAAAGTAAGTTTCCAATCACTTATTGTTATTAGCTTTGTATTCTCATAATTAAGATAATGTAATAACTTACCTGTAGTGTTGGAGATGTGTCCCTCTGAGCAGCGCACACAGTCATAACAGCAGGTAAACTGCACATTCCTGGGGGCTTTCCTGTATCCTGGAGAACAGCTCTCACTGCAATGACCAGGGGGTCTGAAATCAAACATAAAAGTATTTTGGAATTAAAGTGTTCCCTATTATTGACTTCCACAATTGATTTGATAAAGCAGGTTGGTTTAGTTATTTATTGTCACTTGTTTTGACACTTATTCCTGAGCAGTTTAATTACACCTCTTAATACTTATATGGATCGTCCTGACCCCTTGCTGTTATCTGGAGGCCCCTGACCCCTTGCTGTTATATGAGGTCCCTGTTTCCCTTACTGTATATGGAGGTCCCCAATCCCTGTGTTATATGGAGGCCCCTGACCCCTTGCTGTTATATGGAGGTCCCCAATCCCTTGCTGTATAAATGGAGGCCACCTGACCCCTTGCTGTTATATGGAGGTCCCTGACCCCTTGCTGTATATGAGGTCCCTGATCCCTTGCTGTTATATGGAGGCCTGACCCCTTGCTGTTATTATGGAGGTCCGGTGTTCCCTTACTGTTATATGGAGGGTCCCCAATCCCTTGCTGTTATATGGAGGTCCCTGATCCCTTGCTGTTATATGGAGGTCCCTGACTCTTTGCTGTTATATGAAGGTTCCTGTTCCTTACTGTTATATAGAGGTCCTTAATCCCTTGCTGTTATATGGAGGTCCTTAATCCATTGCTGTTGTATGGAGGTCCCTGACCCCTTGCTGTAATATGGGGGTCCCTGACTCCTTGCTGTTATATGTAGGTTCCTGTTACCTTACTGTAATTTGGGGGTCCTTGACTGCTTGCTTTTATATGGAGGCACCTGATCCCTTGCTGTTATATGGGGTCCCTGATCCCTTGCTGTTAAATGGAGGCCCCTGACCCCTTGCTGTTATATGGAGGTCCCTGTTCCCTTACTGTTATATGGAGGTCCCCAATCCCTTGCTGTTATATGGAGGCCCCTGACCCCTTGCTGTTATATGGCGGTCCTGACCCTTGCTGTTAATAGGAAGTCCCAATCCTTGCTGTTATAGGAGGCCCTGACCCTTGCTGTTATGTGGAGGTCCCTTGATCCCATTGCTGTTATAGCGGATGGAGTCCCTGATCCCTTGCTGTTATATGGAGGTCCCTGATCCCTTGCTGTTATATGGAGGTCCTGATCCCTTGCTGTTATATGGAGGCCCCTGATCCCTTGCTGTTATATGGAGGTCCCTGTTCCCTTACTGTTATAGGGGTCCCAATCCCTTTGCTGTTATATGGAGGTCCCATGCATACATGGTCCTGTTCCCTCGCTGTATATGGAGGTCCTGATCCCTTGCTGTTATATGGAGGTCCCTGTTCCCTTACGGTTATATGGAGGTCCCGTCCTACTGTTGGAAGGGTCACATTGCTGTGTTATAGTTAGGTCCCTGGCCCCTTGCTGTTTTATGGAGGGGTCCTGTTCCCTTACTGTTATATGAGGTCCCCCAATCCCTTGCTGTTATATGGAGGTCCCTATCCTTGCTGTTTATATGGAGGTCCCTGATCCCTTGCTGTTATATGGAGGTCCCTGATCCCTTGCTGTTGATGGAGTCCCCTGTTCCCTTACTGTTATATGGAGGTCCCCAATCCATTGCTGTTATATTTAGGTCCTGACCCCTTGCTGTTATATGGAGGTCCTGACCTTGCTGTTATATGGAGCTCCCTGATCCCTTACGTTATATAGAGGTCCCCATCCCTGTCTGTTATATGGAGGTCCCTGATCCCTGCTGTTATGGAGTCCTGATCCTGTTTATATGGAGGTCCCTGATCCCTTGTGTTATAGGAGGTCCTGATCCTTGCTGTTATATGGAGGTCCCTGACCCTTGATGTTATATGGAGGTCCATGATCCCTTGCGTTATTGTTAATGGAGGTCCCTCTGTTATGGAGGTCCCTGTTCCCTTACTGTTATATGGAGGTCCCCAATCCATTGCTGTTATATTTAGGTCCCTGGCCCTTGCTGTTATATGGAGGTCCCTGGCCTTTGTAAGGAGGTCCCTGGCCCTTTGCTGTTAAATGTGGGAAAATGTATTGATGTTCTAGTGAGATCAGGTTATGACCACAATGGAATGCTTGACACAAAGGGGCATATTTTAAAGGTTTGTTAACTTTTTCTCCTCTGTTATCGCCGCCTTTTTGACAAATTGGGACTTCTCTCAATTTACAAAGCAGTGAGTTGCATGGTGTGAAATCCCCTCTTCAGTGCTGCCTCATAGCATGCTTGCCTTCACAGAAGGAGAAGAAGTTACAATGGGAGGGGGTGATACTGAGCTGAGTACTAAGTACTGAATTGAAATCATGCAGCAACCACACTGACAGGGCCCCATCTGCCATGAGGAACAGTGAGGAAACTGCCTCGGCAGCACCTCTGTAGTGATAGAAGGGCAGCAGCATTGTTTGGGGGGGGAGGAATGTTTAAAAACATTTTTTTTACATAACCAGTCTGGCGCCTGTGGATGCACAAGATTGCTCATGTGTCCTGACTTTTTTGAGAGGCGGAATGTAGGAAGGAAGCGGACTTGAAGGTTACAGACGGGAGTCATGGGGGCGTGCCAGATTCATAAACGCACAGCATTGCAAGTTAGTGATGTGCGCATTATCACTAATGTACGACCGGGTCCTCTTTTTTGTCATCATCTGGTCACAGGTGAAACAGTCCAGCAGCAGCCAATAGAGAGAGGGAGGAAGGGAGGGGTTGATGTGGCACTGGCAGTTAGGTGCAGATATTAGTAATATTACGGAGGCGAGTAGCTACAGCAGTCAGGTTATGATCTTCAGCACCATTTGCCAGCCTTTGCCTACTACTAACAGTAAGTGACAGAGACACCTGTGACAGACCGAGTTTTTTGTGTGTGTCATGTCAGCAGTGAGTTTTTGGAACCTTTGGGATGGGGTACTGGGCCATACTGGAGCTGGGCTTGCTGGGTGGTCTGCTTTTTCCATTTCAGTTATTTCAAATTGCTGTGAGAGTGAGATTTATGGTCAAAGTGGTTTTGTGTGCTTGTGTGTGTCTGGAGCCATTTTGGGTGTTTGACTTGAAGGGGTGCTGGGCCTTTGGTGTATTGGCCTTCTAGTGTGCTGTCTCAGACATCCCACCCTGTCATTTCAGGCTTTCCGGGCAGGGTGGAAAGGGGGCGTGGTGTCACGTGGGGGGGATTGGCATCACTTGGGGGTGAGGCCTATGTCCTAGGGATGGGGGGGAGGTGGGGTTATGGGTGTTCCGGGGTGTTGCCTGTTAAAAGAAGTGCCAGACAGATGCATTATTTTTTTGTTTTTGTTAAACTTATTTAAATATATTATTCATAATGTGTGCTACTTAGTCTGAAAATAGTACAAAATGGTGTATACCAAATACCTTTGTGTACTATTTGTCTTCCTTAGGAAGGGATCAAGCCTGAAAGAGCAATATGGTAGTGGCAGCACAAGCTGTAACGAGAAAGATTTAGATTTAGATTCAATTATTATCACCCAGCACTCCATACACAGTAGTCAGCGAAAAGACTTAACGGTACAATATTGAGTAAGAATGCAACTATCAGGAGCCATGTGCCAATTCGAAAAAATAAATAAAGGATGAAATATCTGTTTCTAGTATTTTACATACTGCAAAACTACTTTCTGAGGGAAACGTTTAGATACCTATGTGAGTGGAAGGTCAAAATTGTAAACACTTGAAACAACGCCCATCAGTGAAGCACGCCCACCAGTGAGCCAAGCCCACCAGTGAAGCCACACTAGAAATATCGAGGCAGCATTCAAAGTTTGCCCAGCGCAGCAAAAACCCTAGAGTGCCCTGCACAACACATTCCTCGGGTAAGCGCTACTTACATGTATTTATATATTTAGATCATTTCAGTACAGTAGGTGCCCTTAAAGCATAGTGAGGCAACATCCTGCTTTGGAAATTTTTCATTTAGCTGGAACTGGTGCTTAGTCAAGGTGGATACGACCGAGTTAGGTATATTTTCACGTACAGCAACACATGTACCCTGCAATCCTGTACCCATCTATGTTATTTCAAAGAAATGTGCAAAGGATCACCAAACTTTGTAAATTTGCAAAAATTTTATTCACCCATTTGTGAAACGAACCTCTAGGGCTAGAGGTTCGTTTTCACAAATGGGTGAATAAAAGTTTTTGCAAATTTACAAAAGTTTGGTGAGTCCGTTTGCACATTTCTTTGGATGATATATTGGATGGACTGGATAGCAGTGCAGTCAGCACCAGGATGACCCTAGGGGAGTGGTGTGCTCAGTGACTGTAAGTGTTGCATCTTGATATTGGGATGCAATACACACAAATGTTTTGTATGCGTTCCAATAACAGATCAGAGCGCATAATATAGTGAAAACACTCCGCAAAACACAATCGTACATTACTAGTGGGACCTAGCCATAAATGCCACAAATATCTAAATAAAGGGACAATCATCTGCTAGGAAGCAAATGCTGAAGAGGAACTAGCACACTAGCATGACAATGGCCCAGAAAACACATAAATCAACAAGCAATGGCTTCAACCAAGGACAGTCTGGAATACCCATGAGCCCATAATCCCATTGAACATTGTGGAGTGACCTGAATTACAGGTGATCTAAAGAAATATTACTGGTAGAGACACTTTTAAGTCACAATTGGGTAGTTTTTATAAAGGTTGATATGGAACTTGAAAAGAATTACAATTTGTACAATGTATGTGTACCCACAATTCCTTAAGTTTGCTTTCCAAAAATGAATTACTACTGCGGCCATTACACAAGTTTACTATATAGTTTTCAGTATCAACGTAAATTGGTTTCTTTTTAGTTGTAGATTTTGTTGAGAAGATATTACAATTTAGAACTCTTTCAGTTCAATATAGAATTTAAATCTCACCCTAGGGAAAATATTATAAAGCTTTGTTAACTTTTTGCCGCCATTTTTGTCAGAAGGGGCTTTCTTGCAAATTGTTATCGGTGGCAAAAATGAATTACCAATACCTATTGCCACTTATACACAGTACATTGCACACGTGTAGCCACTCATCGTATGTGTTTCATTGCATTAAGTTCTGAGTTGGAAAAAAACGCATAAGTGGCCAAATACTCAGAGAAATTAAGAAGAATTTTCAAAAAACACCGTATCCCTGTCTGCTGTAAAAACAAACAACACACTGAGGCAGCAATTAGTACATTTGAAAGATCCAAACCGAAACACAATATAAGCGACATCATATATGCAGTGCAGTGAAGAATGCTCTGATTCGTATGTGGGGGAGACCAACAGCAACTGCATCAACGTATGGCCCAGCCACGAAGAGCCAATTCTTTGGATCAGGACCTCGCCGTGTACCTGCATCTTAAGGATAAAGGACATACCGTTGAAGATTGTAATGTTAACATATTGGCAAGGAACATGACTGGTTCAAGAGAGGTGTCAAGGAGGCCATTTAGTTAAAATAAAGAAACCAAGCATAAATAGAGGTTGGGGGGGTTCGACACCAACTGTTGCCATGTACAATGCTGTTTTTGACACCTTAACCTGGGCGTTCCTAAAACACCTCTTAGCCACTATGCAATCATGCCCTAACCTGGCTGTGATGCTAGTGGGATTTCCCAGGGTACATAATTGCCACGGATTCTTGTACAAGTCATTCTGAATTGAGAAAGCCAATGGATGACTAGCGAAACGTCTTCAGAAACTAAACTTCAAGTCCAGTTGATCTAATTGAATACACACGATATACCATGACCTGGATGAATGAGAACCTTCACAAGCATATGGGGGGCACGTTTAAACCCCATTGAATCTTCTGTCTCAAGTATTCAATAGCATTTTTCAAATTTTTAAAAAGGTTTTTTCATTTTCAAATGGAATTTTTCATTTTAAATGGAGCTTTTGATTTTCAAATTTCAAATAAAATTATTGTTTTCGGATGTAATTTTCAACTTTGTAAAAATGTGTTGACGTACAATGCTTATATTTTACCTCAATACCTAAACCAGTGCCAATAAAAAGCTGGAACTACAGATTATTTATATGGCTGCACACAGGAAGGGAAACCATTCAAAAATAGGGGATTTTAAAATGATTGGGCTGCCAATCCAAGAACAAAACCCTGCCATAGTACATGTCTAGATAGTCTTTGTCAGTTTTCACTTAACCACATATAATTGTGTTTAATTAAGGAACATTATTAGACACTGACCCGTAAAATATTTGTTCCATCAATTTCTTTATCTTTGATGCTCAGTTGGCTACTATAAGGACCAAAGGATTTAAAACTTCCAACATTAAGTTCATTAAATTTAATAAGATATTCAAAAGCAAAAGGAGGGACAACTGGGTTTATGATGTCATAATGTGCTGGAACGTCTCCTTCTGGAGTGAAGAAAATCTCCTCTTCATTCGATAATGTAAGTGAACTTTTTGCAGGAAGCTGTTCAACTGTGGTGAGATATAAACCAAAATCATATTATAATTATTATTATATTATTATAGGAGACAAATTTATCTTTTCAAATCCACTTTATGAGTTGCTGTGCCCAATCTCCACATTAGGACTTAGGGCTATAATACTATCAGGAAGATTCAATAGAAGTTCTTATCATTTAAAATGGTGCAATTTTGCCCAGCCAATCAGATCTTATTTAACATTTAAAAGCTAACATCTGATTGGTTGGGGCAAAATTAGCACCAATTTTAACAATAAGAACTTTTATTGAATCTCCTGTATGTATACAAATCAGCATTTCCAAAATTCCAAACATAACCTAGACATAACATTTGATATTTCAGGAAATGCATAACAAGTCCTATATGTTCTGCCCACAAACATTCTCTATATGTGGTAGAAATATTTCTGACTAGAGATGGGCAAACTTTCAAAAGTTTGGTCCGTTTTCGAACTATATAGAAAGTATGAAATTTCTAAAACGGACCCATTAAACTCAATGGGAGTCAAATAGTTTGAAAAGTTCTAATGAAATACAATTAAAATATTAATGGTAACTTAATGTAAATGGCTGTGGGACCTGGGAAATGGTCTGGGGAACATGTTCCAATATCCAGGACATTCGAAAAATCAATTTTACTCTCACTCGCGCTATTTTCGAGTTCGTTCGCGCCTGGATGCCATGGACGTTTTACTCGCGGATTCGATACTCACATATAGGCTTTAATGGACACTTACTCATAGATTCGATGTTCGCGCCTAGATACCATGTACATTTTACTCGCGGATTCGATGCTCGCGTATAGGTTTTAATGGACACTTTACTCGTAGATTCGATGTTCGCGCCTAGATACCATGGACATTTTACTTGCGTATTTGATGCTCGCGTATAGGTTTTAATGGAGACTTTACTCGCAGATTCGATGCTCGAACAGTCAAACGTTCGATATTTATTGAAAGTCCAAAAATATCGAAAATCCGCGTCCGGGATAGTTCAAGAAGTCCGAATTCATTCGAATTCGAATAGTTCGGCTCGAACTCGGGTTCGAGTTCTAGTCCATCTCTATTTCTGACCAGGATATAAAAAGAGAAAATGGCTTTGACGGGAATTTAAATTAACAAGAATTTAATACCAAATTCAACGCTTAAGGAACCAGGAATCCCCTTTTATAGTATAGTATAGTACAGTATGTATAATAGTATAGTATAGTATAGTATAGTAATATAAGTATGTTAGTTAGTATAGTTAGTATAGTATAGTATAGTATAGTATAGTATAGTTAGTATAGTATAGTATAGTATAGTAATAGTATAGTATAGATAGTATAGTATAGTATAGTATAGGTATAGATAGTTAGTATAGTATAGTATAGTAAGAGTCTAGCTATAGTAGTATATCGTATGTATAGTATTAGTATAGATAGTATAGTATGTATAGTATAGTATAGTATAGTATGTATAGTTATAGTATTAGTTAGTATAGTATAGTATAGTATAGTATAGTATAGTTTATAGTTAGTATAGTTAGTATAGTATTTAGTATCGTTAGTTCAGTATAGCTAATAGTAGAGTATAGTTAGTATTAGTATAGTTAGTATAGTATGTATAGTACAGTTATAGTGATAGTATAGTATATAGTTCGTATAGTACTAGTATGTATCGTATAGTATGAGTATAGTATAGTATAGTACAGTATACGTACAGTAAGTTCAGTAGTATACGTGAGTATGTATAGTATAGTATTGTTAGCTAGTATAGTTCTTGTAAGTATCGTATAGTATGTTATAGTATAGTATAGTATAGTACAGTTAGTATAGTACTTGTTTAGTATAGTATAGTATAGTATAGCTTGTAGTTAGTATAGTATAGTATAGTTGTTGTGTTGTGTTTTGTGATTGTTGTTGTAGTTGTTGTTAGTTGTTGTTCTCGTTGTATAGTATGTTTTGTATAGTACGTTTTGTTGTTAGCTAGATTGTTGTTACGTTTTTGTTAGTTTGAGGTTGTACTGATATACTTCATTCCCACGTCCGACTTACCTAGCAATACCCACCATTCCTGCCTAACTGTGATTCAGAGGAGGCTAAAGAAAAAACAACTCCAGCATTATGAGGGGAAAAATTCCCCTCTGACTCCAAGTGGCAATGGAATTCCCTGGATCAACTCTACTTTATGTCAATACCAGTACTTGTAACATTCCTTTGTTGTAGAAACTATCCAGCTTTTTATTAAACTGACCAATGAACCTGCCATTACAGTCCACTGGAAGACAGTTCCATAGCTTACGTTCTCACAGTGACAAACCCTTCCCCACTCTACTTTATGTATCAATACCAGTAACTTGTAACATTCCTTGTTTGTAGAAACTCATCCAGCTTTTTATTAAACTGACCAATGAACCTGCCATTACAACGTCCACTGGAAGAAGTTCCATAGCTTTACCGTTCTCACAGTGACAAACCCTTTCCCACTCTACTTTATGTATCAATACCAGTAACTTGTAACATTCCTTGTTTGTAGAACTCATCCAGCTTTTTATTAAACTGACCAATGAACCTGCCAAACAACGTCCACTGGAAGAACAGTTCCTAGCTTTACCGTTCTCACAGTGATAACCCTTTCCCAACTCTACCTTTATGTATCAATACCAGTAACTTGTAACATTCCTTGTTTGTAGAAACTCATCCAGCTTTTTTTAAACTGACCAATGAACCTGCCATAACAACGTCACTGGAAGACAGTTCCATAGCTTTACCGTTCTCACAGTGATAACCCTTTCAACTCTACTTTGTATCAATACCAGTAACTTGCAACATTCCTTGTTTGTAGAAACTCATCCAGCTTTTATTAAACTGACCAATGAACCGCCATAACAACGTCCACTGGAAGACAGTTCATAGCTTTACCGTTCTCACAGTGACAAACCCTTTCCCAACTCTACTTTATGTATCAATACCAGTAACTTGTAACATCCTTGTTTGTAGAACTCATCCAGCTTTTTATTAAACTGACAAGAACCTGCCATAACAACGTCCACTGGAAGACAGTTCCATAGCTTTACCGTTCTCACAGTGACAAACCCTTTCCCAACTTACTTTATGTATCAATCCCAGTAACTTGTAACATTCCTTGTTTGTAGAAACCACCAGCTTTTATTAAAACTGACCAATGAACCTGCCATAACCATGCCACTGGAAGACAGTTCCATAGCTTTACCGTTCTCACCAGTGACAAACCTTTCCCAACTCTACTTTATGTATCAATACCAGTAACTTGTAACATTCCTTGTGTTTGTAGAAACTCATCCAGCTTTTTATAACTGACCATGAACCTGCCATAACAACGTCCACTGGAAGACAGTTCCATAGCTTTACCGTTCTCACAGTGACAAACCCTTTCCCAACTCTACTTTATGTATCAATCCCAGTAACTTGTAACATTCCTTGTTTGTAGAAACTCATCCAGCTTTTTATTCTGACACATGAACCTGCCATAACCATGTCCACTGGAAGACAGTTCCATAGCTTTTACCGTTCTCACAGTGACAAACCCTTTCCCAACTCTACTTTATGTATCAATACCAGTAATTGTAACATCCTTGTTTGTGAGAAACTCATCCAGCTTTTTAAAACTGACCAAGAACCTGCCATAACAACGTCCATGGAAGACAGTTCCATAGCTTTACCGTTCTCACCGTGACAAACCCTTTCCCAACTCTACTTATGTATCAATAACAGTAACTTGTAACATCCTTGTTTGTAGAAACTCATCCAGCTTTCTTTGAAACTATCAATGAACCTGCCATCACGACTTCCAGGGAGACAGTTCCATAATATCACTGTTCTCACAGGGAACAACACTTTCCAAACTTTTCTTTAAGAAAAGAAGGGATGTCCGCTTATCTCTTGACTTGTTCAATGGTGAATAATGTATGGTTCATTAATGTATTATACACAGTAAGAAAAAAATGGCCTAGTAAAAATGAACTTAGCACCTTAAGGACCCAAGGATGTATGTATTTTATCCGTCCAGGGATTTATCATATTAAACTTATTTAGTCCTTTCTGCACCATATCCTCGGTTAATCAAATTGCACCTGCATCTTTTACACCATTATATACTCTATGATATCTGTACTTGGATCTTCTATGGTATGTACAGAGGGGAAAAAACTTACATCTTTATTGCCATCCTCAGTAACTAACTTGTCCCCATTAATTAATGGTACCACATTTTCAGTCTTCATCTTCTTACTGTTATTATGCTTAAAAAATACTCTTTAAAAATTGTGTTAGTGATGCTTTCTTAACTATCCTAACATTATTAATTTTAGCAGCTTAATTGCTTTCTAACAATCCTTGTTACAGTTTTTTACCATTCCTAAAGGCCCTTCCCTTCCCTTGACCTTAGGTTTTAAATCCCTTTTTTCCCTTTCCATTTATTCTTTACATCAGAATTAAGCCGCTTGGGTGCGATTTTTTTTACATTTGTTTCCCAAGGGTATGTGAAATCCTATTAAAAACAGTCCACTTCTGTCAGTACTTTTACTTTTATCATCCCAGTGACATGCTGAAGAGCTATTTTAACCTAGGAAAATTTGCTTTCTTTGATAATCCAATACACTTTCCCTTTCGATAACATACTAAACAACATTATTTCAGGTCACTATTCCCTAAGCCTCACGTTCCTTATATCTATAATATGCTCTTTTACGGCAAACATGAGACTTAGGAGAAAAGCAATCTGGTGAAAGAAAAAAACAATTTATTGCAACATACAAAAGTACTTGCAAGAGCTCTATAAAACCCACAATAACCATAGTAACTATCAGAAGGACGGAGACCGAACAGCAAATCTCCTCGGTTCTTAGTGTGAAAATAACATCACAAATAGATGCGGTAATGCATTACTTCACCATGGTAGATGAGAAGACAATATCCAGATACAAATACAACATAAGACCATAGAGTAATTAGACAATAGTACAGCTTAATGGACTTAACCGTCCTATGCATACCATAAGTCAAAGCTCTAAAACTCTGGTCATAACTTTCATTAACATCAGAATTATTATCATTTCATCTAAGTCCTACAGCACCTGCCTTGTTATAATAGGTTTCTCATGATTTCATATAGCTTATGTTAGTTCAATTTCTCGTAACCCTTTCCTTCCTTAAAGATACTGGAAAGAGACCTTTGTTATACGTTTTATAATAAATTTCCCTTATGTGCTCCACAGTGTTAGATATTACCAGATCCAACAAAGCTCCTTTTCTAGTAGGAACTAGAGAGGGAGAAAATTATCCTTCAGCAAATTCAGGAACCCATCAACCCTTTCTGTGGTGGCAGTTCCACAATCAATGTCAGGGTAATTAAAGTCCCCATAATCAGAACACTCCCAAACTTGCAGCCCTTGCCATCTGTTTATGCAGCTGCCCCACTTCCTCCCTGCTAGCATATGGCAGCCTGTAGCAGTAATTACCCCCCTTCCTATTGACCAATTTCACCCATATTGCTTCCACTTTAACATCCATTTTGCCAGTTATCTCTATCTTCTTCTACTCTTGTTTAACATAAACACGTATTCCTCCCCCTTTCCTATTTTCTCTATCCTTTCTAAAAAAAAAAAAAAGGATTATTCTTCTAAGTTTACAGCCCAGTCATGAGAATTGTTCAAACATGTTTCTGCTATACCTGTTACATCATGATTTTCAGTCAATGCCAATATCTCCAATTCTCCCATTTTGTCAGCCAAGTTTCTGGTATTTGCAAACATACATTTTAGATTAGATCCTGTAATTTATTTACTCTTAATACACAGGCTCCCTATCCCCTATTCTAGCACCAACCCCCTTTCCACCCATCACTGGCCAATTTTCACCCTGGGCTATCTCATCCAATGAGATTGATATTAACCCCCCCCCCAACCTAGATTAAAATCTCCTCCAACCCTCTAGCCATCTTCTACCCCAAGACAGCTGCACCACCACCAGTGAGGTGCAACCTATCACTACTAAGGAGCTTGTAGCTGAAAGAAAAGACTGCCCAAACCTTCCTCCTTTTGCCAATCTCTTAGCCACACATTAATACTTCTAAGCTCCCACTGTCTACCAAGCCTAGCCCATGGCTGAGGTAGTAATTCCAAAAACACTAGCCTGGAGGTCCTTGCTTTTAACTTGTCCCCTCGGAAATCATTTTTTAAGCACCTCTCCTCCTTCTCCAACGTGAACCGAGACCGCCGGGTCACACCCAGTCCCACCCAATAATCTTTCTACCCAATCAACCACATGCCGAACCCTAGCACCAGGCAGGCAATACACAGTTCGGCATGTAGGTTCTTGGAGGCAGATGACCCTATCTACCATTCTAATAATGGAGCCCCCTACCACAACCACCTGCCTAGCCTTCCTGATCCTAAGTTCTGCCTCCCTTGTATTAGAGATCCCCTGGGTGCTCAAGGGATTAGCCTGCTCCATACACACCAATTCTGAGCTGTCCTCCTCCACCTCCTCTCCTAAGGCGGCAAATCTGTTGGGTTGGCCAAGCTGGGAATAAGCAACCCTACCCTTCCATCCTCCACTTCCCCATGTAACCCTTACAAAACTACTTCGCCCCTCAATCTTCCCTGCCCCACTTCCACCCCCTCTATACTGGCCCCAGCCAGTGCCTGCTGCCCCCCCACATTTGCCAATCCCTGTAATGCTGCAAGCTGCCCCCTTAGACTCTCTACCTCAGCTTCCAAATGGGCAACCCACTCACACCTGACACAGACATAGGTTTCCTGGAATGTCTGCTCCAGGTTTCTATAAATGTGGCAGGATCACACCGCGTGTATGAAAAAAACTGTCCATTCTAATACACACATCAACAACCAACATTGGGGTATAGTTCTGTATCATTGTTAACTGCCATGCAAATTTCAGTTAAAAAAACTGAATAAAACATTTCAGGGGTAAATCCCTGTAGATGCATTTGACTTAATAAACCTGAATGTTTTATTTGTCCAAAAAGACACCAGAAGTGTTCTCCTACAAAAATGCATCAAGCAGAGCATTTTACACCCTTACTGCCCTCACAATAAAGAAACATTCATTCAGGGGCATATTTATAAATGTGCGTTAACTTTTGGCTACCGTCTTTGCCAAAATTGGACTTTTATAAAACGTCGGAGTCCGCCGGGGGAAAGTCATCATTAACATGACCAGCATTTCGCCACGTTGCATCGCCACCATTACCGCTTGCTCATATACATAAAGCAGTGGACATGGGAGTTCTCATGATAAGTTCGGGCGTTTCAATTTGCTAACTTGAGTTCTTGGCACTGTGGGGCCGCACTGACGCCTTTTGGGTCTTAAGGGGTCCCATAGCTCAAAACCAGAACCCCCCTCCCTGGCACTTAGACCCCCCTCATGTGCTAAAAAACAATTCAAGATTTAAAAACTAAACAACATAATGGCAGGATGTTGTAAAATCTAACTGGTTTTGCAATTTGCTCATAGAAGTTTGTAACATTTGTATAACATTTTCTTAAGTCATTCCTCCCCTTATTTGCATAAATAAATGGAGAGCCTGGCCTTAAAATTTAAGTCTAGCCTCTAAACAAAGTTTTCTATAAAGGTCAAGGACCCCCCATCTATATTTTCCCCATACTTACCTTTACTGAACATGTGTGTGAAGTTACTTACAGACCACAATTCCTCACTGGCATTACACACCTACTGCTCTGCTGACTGGTGTTGAGCTTTTACTAATGGACATTCCCGACTCTATTCTGCAGAGGCGGAGGAGACAACTGTGGGAGGGAATCCTGATCTGTAAGTAACAGATAACTAGTGATGGACCCAAACTAGAATCAAACTCAAACCCAAGTGTTCAAACTAGTTCGGTTTTCAGAATTGTTGGCTGTACTTTCGATAATTATTGAATTTATGAACCGTTCTCTAACCCTAGAATGTAATGTTCATTTTCGATAACCCTTGAATGTAGCCTTTGACTTTCGGTAACACTCAAATGTATAATCCGATTTTGATAACCTTTGAATGTATAGCTCTATTTTTGTTAACCCTCGAATGTAGCATTCGGTGACCCCCTGCTGGGGCAAGCACAGGATTTTTAAGGGGGTTTTCCGGAATGGGTTACCACCGAACATGCACTCTTTCATATTATTGCATTTTTATTGTGACATGCTCTGGTACACGACGTTTCGGAGGACCTCCCCCTTCCTCAGTTCCCCCAGAACTTCGTGCACCACAGCATTTCACAATAAAAGTGCAATAATATGAAAGAGTGCGTTTCAACTATATCTTATAAGGATAAGCATTAACTAAAGGTGGTTAGCAGTTGGAGGGAAACAGCACCATCAAACAAAAGCACCAGGAGTGCGTGGGGTAATATAAAATAAAAGGCAAGAAATTTCCATTACCGGCTCCCTTTACTACAGTAGAGGAGCCGATAACATTGAACAATGTATAGGCACATCCAATGATTGGTCTGTATAAGAAACCATATAATATATATATAATACTAGACATTACAATAACGGGCACTAGAAGCCCAGAGTGCCCCCTTAGTGTCCCAAAGCTATAGACCCCCTTCTCCATGTCCCAAGGCCAGAGTCCCCTCTTAGTATCCCAAGGCCAGAATCCCCCCCTTTGTCCCAAATCCTGGGCCCCCCTCTGTCCCAAATCGAGTCCCCCTCTGTCCCAATCAAGTCCCCCCTCTGTCCCAAATCCAGAGACCCCCTCTGTCGCAATCCAGGACCCCCTCTGTCCCAAATCCAGGACCCCCCACTGTCCCAAATCCAGGGCCACCCTCTGCCCCAAATCCAAGGTCCCCCTCTGTCCCAAATCGAGTCCCCCTCTGTCCCAAATCGAGTCCCCCCTCTGTCCCAAATCCAGAGACCCCCTCTGTCGCAATCCAGGACCCCTCGTCCAAATCCAGGACCCCCTCTGCCCCAAATCCAAGGTCCCTCTCTGCCCCAAATCCAAGGTCCCCCTCTGCCCCAAATCCAAGGTCCCCCTCTGCCCCAAATCTAGCCCCCCTCTGTCAAATCCACCCCGTCCCAAATCCAGGGTCCCTCCTCGTCCAAATCCAGGGCCCCCCTCTGTCCCAATTCCAGGGCCCCCTCTATCCCAAATCCAACCCACTCTATCCCAATCCAGAGTCACCCCATTGTCCCAAATCGCACGGGCCCCTCTGTCCCAAATCCAGGGTCATCCCCTCTGTCCCAAATCCAGGGTCCCCGCCTCTGTCCCAAATCCAGGGCCTCTCTGTCCCAATCCAGGTCCCGGCCTCTGTCCCAAATCCAGGGTGTCTCCCACTGTCCCAAATCCAGGCCCACCTCTGTCCCAAATCACCCCCTGCCCCAAATCCAGTGCTATGTGTCTTTTTTTGTTGAACAAATATCATACAGAAAAAGAGTGTCAATGCACATTCCTGGGCCCATATCATATGTGCTAGTGTGAGTATGGAAGGTCCTAAGTAATTACCTTGGATCATTTATATGAGCCGACACCCTCTTGCTTTGCTGCATTTTCTAAGGAAGGTTGACCCCCCTGCACCCCAACATGGCCCTTTAATTGCAGGTCTTAGCCTTAGGGTGCCATTGGGGGGAGGCCAGTTCCCCCTTGTTAAAAGCCAGTAGGCAGAAGAATATAAAAGCTTCTTACACTAATCCAAGTTCAGGGGAAACCTTTCCAAGAAATGCAACCAAGCAAGGGGTGTCAGCCCAGATAAATGACCCAAGGTAATAAGTTAGGACCTTCCATCAATGGTGCCTATAGGCATATTGTTGCATAAACTTGGTGTGGATTTGTTGAGAAAGGGGCATGGCTTGCGGAGGTTTGCCTGACTTAACACTGGCTGGTGGACCAAAAGGCTGACTTAACACTGGCTAGTGGACTGTAAGTCCAACCTTTATACCCACCCATAATGTCTAAAAGTTACATAATAACATAGTAAAGTAGGTTAAATAAAGACATACGTCCTCATACATACGTCATCTAGTCCAACCTTTATACCCTACCCATAATGTCTGTATAAAAGTTACATAGTAACATAGTATTGGAGGTTGTAAAGACATACGTCCATCTAGTCCAACCTTTATACCCTACCCATAATGTCTGTATAACAGTTACATAGTAAATAGTATTGGAGGTTATATAAAGACCTACATCCATCTAGTCCAACCTTTATACCCTACCCATAATGTCTGTATAACAGTTACATAGTAACATAGTATTGGAGGTTGTATAAAGACATCCATCCATCTAGTCCAACCTTTATACCCTACCCATAATGTCTGTACAACAGTTACATAGAACATAGTATTGGAGGTGATAAAGACATACGTCCATCTAGTCCAACCTTATACCCTACCCATAATGTCTGTACAACAGTTACATAGTAACATAGTATTGGAGGTTTATAAAGACATACATCCATCTAGTCCAACCTTTATACCCTACCCATAATGTCTGTACAACAGTTACATAGTAACATAGTATTGGAGGTTGTATAAAGACAATGTCCATCTAGTCCACACTTTATACCCTACCCATAATGTCTGTATAACAGTTACATAGTAACATAGTATTGGAGGTTGTATAAAGACATACGTCCATCTGTCCAACCTTTATACCCTACCCATAATGTCTGTATAACAGTTACATAGCAACATAGTATTGGAGGTTGTATAAAGACATCCATCCATCTAGTCCAACCTTTATACCCTACCCATAATGTCTGTCTAACAGTTACATAGTAACATAGTATTGGAGGTTGTATAAAGATGTATGTCTATCTAGTCTAACCTTTATACTCTACCCATAATGTCTGTATAACAGTTACATAGTAACATTGTATTGGAGGTGGTATAAAGACATACGTCCATCTAGTCCAACCTTTATACCCTACCCATAATGTCTGTCTAACAGTTACATAGTACATAGTATTGGAGATTGTATAAAGACATACGTCCATCAAGTCCAACCTTTATACCCTACCCATAATGTCTGTATAACAGTTACATAGTAACATAGTATTGGAGGTTGTATAAAGACATACGTCCATCAAGTCCAACCTTTATACCCTACCCATAATGTCTGTATAACAGTTACATAGTAACATTGTATTGGAGGTGGTATAAAGACATACGTCCATCTAGTCCACACCTATACCCTACCCATAATGTCTGTCTAACAGTTACATAGTAACATAGTATTGGAGATTGTATAAGACATACGTCCATTTAGTCCAACCTTTATACCCTACCCATAATGTCTGTATAACAGTTACATAGTAACATAGTTAGGAGGTTGTATAAAGACATACGTCCATCAAGTCCAACTTTATACCCTACCCATAATGTCTGTATAACAGTTACATAGTAACATTGTATTGGAGGTGGTATAAAGACATACGTCCATCTAGTCCAACCTTTATACCCTACCCATAATGTCTGTCTAACAGTTACATAGTAAAATAGTATGGGAGATTGTATAAAGACATAAGTCCATTTAGTCCAACCTTTATACCCTACCCATAATGTCTGTAACAGTTACATAGTAACATAGTATTGGAGGTTGTATAAAGACATACGTCCATCAAGTCCAATACCCTACCCATAATTTCTGTTAACGTTACAGAGTAACATTGTATTGGAGGTTGTATAAAGACATACGTCCATCTAGTCCAACCTTTATACCCTACCCTATAATGTCTGTCTAACAGTTACAAAATACATGTAAAGGAGGTTGAATAAGACATACGTCTATCTAGTCCAACCTTTACACCCTACCCATTTTGAACATAGTAACATAGTAATTGAGGCTGAAAAGACATGCGTCTATCAAGTCCAACCTATTCACCGTCTTTTTTTTTTAACCCTACCTAACAGTCGATCCAGAGGAAGGCAGTACAGAACCCTGAGGCACTCCGCTTAGAACTTTAGCCCACATAGATGAAGCTCCATTCCCTCCACTCTCTGTTGCGATCCAATAACCAATTCTCTATCCATGCACAATGTTTTCTTCAAGGCCAACAGTTATCAGTTTATACATTAGTCGCCTATGTGGCACAGTATCAAAGCTTTCACAAAATCCAAGTATACCCCATCCACTGGTGCCTGAATCTAAATTCTTAATCACTTTTTCATAAAAAAAAAAACCAATTAAATTTGTGTGGCATGATCTATTTCTCATAAATCCATGCTGACTACTACTAATACCTCTGATGTTAGGCTTACAGGTCTATAGTTACCAGGCTGGGATCGACTACCTTTTTGAATATTGGTATTACAATGGCTTTTTTTCCAATCCAGTGGCACATTCCCAGACCAAAGCAATCTGAAAATGAGAAACAGTGGTCTAGCTAGAACTGAACTAAGCTTTTTAAAATCCGAGGATGCAATCCATCTGGTCCTGGGGCTTTATTGATATTAACTTTGTCTAATTGTTTCCGTACCATATCCTCCGTCAGCCAATGTGAAACCCTCATTTCTCCCTGCATATTATTACAATCCCTGCTGTAAGGACGGGATCTCAACAGTGAAAACAGATGTAAAAAAAGGGTTTAGCAGATTAGCCTTTTTGGCATCCTCTACAACCATCTTAGCCCCATTTTTATTCTTAAAAAGCATTTTGGGGTTGGACTTGCTTTGTTCGGCAATCCGCATTTCATTTTCTATTTTAGCTATTTTAATTTTTAATTAATCATGGTCACTATTCCCTTAGCTTCCCATTACCTTCATCTCCAAAATGAGCTCAGGGTTATTAGATATCACCAGATCCAACAACACATTCTGTCTAGTAGGAACTTCTACCATCGTGAAAGAAAATGCTCATATAGGAAATTTAAGAACTTTATACCTTTTGAGGTTGTTTGGCAGTTCCTTACTCCAATCTATGTCAGGGTAGTTAAAATCCCCCATAACCAGAACATGCCCCATACCAGCAGCCTTCGCCAACTGCATATGGAGATTCATTTCCACCTCCTCCCTGGCATTTGGAGGCTTATAACTTACTCCAACAATTAATTTGCTGTTGAAATGTAAGTATTTAACGCCATCTGGTAGCCGCATATCTGCTGGTGAATAGATTGTGACGGCTACGCGCATGAATCTTGTGATCAGGGTTGCCAGGCGTCCCTGTTTGGGTGGGATTGTCCTGACTGCAGGGACAAATTTCCGAGTCAGGGCTGAAATTCCGTCCAAATGCCTGGAAGCCCCACCCAGTCACACCCACTCGCTGCCCACTTATGCCCCTAAGTCCTCCCCCAGACATGGCTCCAACTATAGCTCAGCCTTAGTCCCACCCCGCCCACTATATGTGACTGTGACGTCATGGCCAGCTGCTTGTGATACTCCTGTAGCAGCTAAAGTTATGCTAACCAATTGTGAATAAGTAAGTGTGACTTAACCCATTGTGGTGTGGCTGGGGCTCTGCGTGAAGACAGGTATTGTGTTATTAGTATTACCAGGGATTAATGACAATATTCCATTAAATATTAGGCTAATTTTGTAAAAGGGAACGTAAAATGCCACAAATGACTTAAATTACAAAGAGTACTATCCTGTGTACTTTTGCCATATACTTATTTTTTTGGAACAGTTATTAAGGGGCATGTCCACCTGAAATGAACTTTTAGCATAAGGTATAAGGCACCCCCTGCCCACCCCAACCACCAATATATATATATATATATATTTCTTTAAAAAATATTAGCTATTATTACAGCCTTACATCCCCGCGGTGTTTCCTCCCAGCTCCCTCTTTGGAGGAAGTCTCAAACAGGGGCCGGACTGGCAGCTCGTCTGTTATTGGCACAGACACAGACGCGGCTCCTTTCAATTGATTGCGTGAAAGAGAAGGGACTGTAAGTATCGATCTAACATTTATTTGAAGAATATTTTAGTGGTTGGAGGTGGGCAGGAGTACCACCTTATGTCGAAAGATTTCACGCTAGGGGCCACGACTGCAGAGGATGGATCCAAATGGTGAGAGGAGGATGGGGAGGGAAAGGCCTCCCCTGTGCATGTACAGTCCTGTGGAGGTTAGGGAAGCCGCAGGGACTGAATGACTCACTGACAGCTTCTACTCTTCACTTTCCTGGACTTTGAAAAGGATGTAAGGTAAGGATTATTTTAAACTATACAGTGGGGTCAGTATGGGGTTAAATTTTAGTTTTTTGGGGTGGACATGCCCTTTAAGATATTTTCATTTTTTGTGTTCCTTATACGGTAGCAATTCCTCTCCTCCTATAGGGGGCAGTGTGCTTGTAGTGTCTATGGAGATATGTCCACCAGAAGAGTTTTGCATAATGGGTAAAATATCCCGTGCTCTATTATTAATAACATACAGAATCAGTTAAACATTCAAACAACTGGGATTCTGGGATTTTACATTAACCCTTCCCCATCTCTGTAGTCAGCAGAGATACATTATCTGATATGTTTGTATGCAAGTAGCATGTTGATGTTATATATAAGCAGTTCATCAAATGTACAGGTGGATCTCTTAAAGGGACGCCCAACACACTCTATAGTAAGAAGACAAATTGAGCCGCACACCAGTTTTACTCAATACCTGAGATAATTTTTATCTAAGATACTGACAGACAAATACTGAGAACCATCTGAGCTAAGGGCTGCCCATTAAGCTACCTAGCTACAATAACCCAATGAGCTTATATCCCAGTACATGCCTTAGTACAAAGACATAACATTTCAGATGAAATACAAAACTAAAACTATCTCTCCTTTCTGAACATTCACTATTTGTAGGGACCCATTGCCCCCATGTCCCCAGCCCCAACCGGGTATTTTTATATTCAGAAAGCCCCCCAAACTCTTACTTACCTCTCTCTTCCCCCGCTGCGCTCCGGCCTTTGCTTGCAAAATGCAAGAGAGGGGCGGGACCGGCAGTCGCGTCCGTGATTGGCTGCCGCTCAGCCAATCATGGACGCGACTGCCGGTCCCGCCCTCGCTTGCATTTGCAAGCAGAAGACGGGTCGCAGCGGAGGAAGAGGAGAGGTAAGTAAGAGTTTGGGGGCTTTCTGAATATAAAAAATACCCGGTTGGGGCTGGGGGACATGGGGGAGCAGGATATTTAAAGGGGATTACACTAGGGGGAGGGATGTAGAAGGGAGGGAGAGGGAGGGAGAGGGAGGGGGAGGGAGGGGGGAGAAGGGCTGCAGTACGCATGGCAGAATTCTCCCGGAAGCCAGGTAGCAGGCAGAGCCCTATGGACTCTGCTATCCTCCTGGTCGTCAGTTTTTGGGACTTTGGGGGGGGACTAAGGAGAACCAGATGGAGCTGGGATGTGAGGTAAGGATATACACTACACTACATGGGGGGGCCAGTAGTTGGGGAGATTATAGTTTTAGGGGTGGACATGCCCTTTAAATGAGAAGAACTTTTATTGAATAACCCCCTTTATATTTAATATAAACCCTACATATTCGTAAATAAAAGCCTCCCTTGTCCCTTCTTGTCTGCTAACTACTGTCTATCTTTTACTAATAGCTCTAAACTACTAGACGTCTTGTATCTCCATATAACTATCTTCATGCTCATAACCTATTGAACCACTTGTAGACAGGATTTTGTCCTGTGCACACAAGTTGTGAATGACTCTCAGGCGGCCAAAGCCAAAGGTCCATTTTCTATTCTCATACTTCTCGACCTCTTCTACTGTATGCTTTAGAAGTACTAGACATAGTGGATCATTACCCCTAATGGAAGTTTTCACTCCTTGAGCATCCAGAATGAAGAAGCATCCTGGCTGCAACCTATCTCTCAATCAAAACCTACTCTGTGTCTTATAATTAAACCTCTATAATGAAACATTTTCTCCACTTCCTTCTTAGTGTGGGGTGGCTGCAGGGCTCTGTTCTTGGACCCTTATTGTTCTCCATCGATACTATTTCACTGGGAGGCTTATTTGGTTTAAATTATCATCCAATCATGTATCTCCGACTGTCTGTTGTGCACCATACCTTAAACTAAACCTTACTAAAATAAACTGATAATTTTTCTTCTTAATCAATTCCTATCCCACCTATTTATGTTTATGTAGACAATACCCCCATGTAATTTATGCAATGGGTAGGAGCTATTTTTTATTTCTTTTTCTCTCTCTTTTCAACTACATCTTCTTTAACTACATTTACAAAGTTGCTAAAACCTATTACTTATTTAATGTAATATTACAATAATCCGTAGGTTCCACTCTCTTCTGACTTCCGCTATGCTTATCCATGATCTTATCCTCTCACTCCTGAACTATTGTAACAATCTGCTTTCTGGTGTTCCTGCTCTTCCCATCTTTCACCCTCATACTAAACTCTCTGAACGTATTGTCTCCCCTCTAAAAACAGGAACTTAAATTCCCTCTCAGAGCATAGCACAGTATAGGACTGCTAAATTCCACTGTCAAATAACTTACCATGGCCACTTCTAACCCTTCCCTATATATCTGTATGTTACCCACCTAACTAGATTATGGCTTGAAAAAGGTTGAGAAAGTGACCGAATCATTGCTATCTGTTACTTGTAATAAAGTGTAAAAAAGGTTTAACATCTTTTTAGTTGGTGTCCAGCTATATAGATGTGATGTTTTATATATTTGTCGTTCCCCTGGGTCCAGCGGAATTACCAAGTCTAGACAAAATACAATAACCATATTCTCAAGTCTTAATGAAAGCAGCTGTGCAACAGTTGTTGTAATGTGAGGCTAATTGGTCCAAGTGCTGTGCTTTGATATGAGATTTCCCTTAATTGGGTGAAAGTTCACCTTTAACTACACCCACTAGGCGTGAGATGTTATGGTAATGGGCTTGATGTTTCTGGTTTGAGATGGTTTCTTGGACCTAGGGGGACAGATAGTCAAAAAAGATAGGGGCAGTGTCCCGTGGCAACATGGTAATGGTTCTGCAGGGTACAGTATATCAAGAGGTGCAGATTGGAGACAAAGGAGAGAGATTTGGAGGAGACCTTTAGAAGGAAAAACAGGAGGAGAGAACCAAGATAAACTCAATGCTAACTTCATATTACTCTCTCCAGGCTTGATGACTAAGATTAATAAATGTAGCCAAACATATATTTTTATATCTTATATATGTGTGAAGGAAGCCTCAATAAACTGTGATATAATAGAAGAAGAGCTGCAGCTTCTTTTATTGAAAGGTCATTATCAAACCCAATAATCAAGAGACGATTGAGACCAAGGAGATTTGGAAAGGATATTCAAAGGAGGGAGAGTTGAGAGGAGACACAGGAGAAAGAAGAAGGAAAGCACAAGATCAACTCAATGCTAACTCATATACTCTTTCAGGCTTGATGAACTAAGCCCCAAAACTTATATTTTATATCTTTAATATGTGTGAAGCCTCAATAATGTTTATGATATAGAATAGAATGTGAATAGAAGTAGAGCTGCAGTTATTTTATTGAAGGTGATTATCACCCACAATTAATAGATACAATTCATTAATTACAAAAGTTGTTTCACAAGAGCCAAGAGGTTGTCTAATTTTCTACTATGATTGGATGGCTATGTGTCTGGTACAGACACAATTGGATCAATTGAGATTGTAAGCTCTAAAGGGAAGGGACCTTTTCATCATGTTAAATGTTCTAGCAGTTTGTTACTTGTTGATGTCATACATATTTATATATTAATATATATGGATTTAGTTATTATTTGTGTCCCCATTATATGGCTTTTTGCATTTATTAATATTGTACAGCACTGCGTCGCAACATTTCGGATTTACTTATTGAGAATTTCATGTTTTTAAGAGATTTTCTGAAAAAATGAAGGGAAAAGAGGAAGTTAGAAATCTTACCAAAACTCATTTAATAAGAAAAAAAAACACTAAATATCAATGACCCTCATGTGATGAATCAAATGGTATGCCATATGTGTGGGATTAATGCAATGGGACCAATGCATAAGCGCAGTTACAGTAAAAGAAAACAAACTGCTCTGTAACTCTTCCACTAAGCAGTTACAGTAAAAGAAAACAAACTGCTCTGTAACTCTTCCACTAAACCCCTCAAACTTGCAAATACCCCTGAAAATTAGGTTTTTTTGGACACTTTTAACTACATATTTCCAGATATTTTTCTCCATTGAATTTCATGCTTTCAGAAGATTTTCTGGAAAAAAAATAATAATAAATAAATAAATTAAAATGCTTTAATGTTAGAAAGTAAGAAATCTTGCACCAACCTCAAGAGAAGTTACAAAGAAAATATAAATCTCTCTTGTCTTGAATCAAACAGTAAACCACATGTATATACTAAGTAAAACACCAATTTACAATTAAAAAAATATATACAGGTAATTGGATAATATAAATGATTAATTGAAAAAGAGGAATATTCTTTATCATCCAATCAATAAACAGTATCTATCTCAATTGTAAAAGTGTATACAATGATATACATAAACCTACAATATTAGTACAATACCAATAAATAGGATATTCTAATGATTACAAATGAATGTCTGTGTCCAATCTTCCAGGTATTTAGATAAAGTCTTGTGCAAAACAGTAAGTGCAGGTACAACCTTCTGTACCAGATTGTTCCACTTACCCCTTCTCCTACTACATACCTCAGCAGTTCCACCAATAGGAGCACTTTGGGGTCATAATACTTTTTGCATTTGTGGCTTTTTTAAAAAAAGATATTTTATTCACTTTCTTCTTTCATTCACTATCTCCCTGCATCCATCAACTATCTCCATTCATTCACTATCTCATTTTATTCACTATCTCCATTAATTCACTATCTCCTTTCATTTATTCACTATCTCCATTAATTCACTATCTCCTTTCATTCACTATTTTCCTTTATTCACTATATCCTTTCATTCACTATCTTCCTACATTCACTATCTCCCTTCATTCAACATCTCCTTTCATTCACTATCTTCCTTCATTCACAATCTCCTTTCATTCCTTCATTCACTATCTCCCTTTATTCACTATCTCCTTTTATTCACTATCTCCCTTCATTCACTATCTTCTTTCATTCGCTATCTCCTTTCATTCACTATCTCCCTTCATTCAACATCTCCTTTCATTCACTATCTCCCTTCATTCACAATCTCCTTTCATTCCTTTATTCACTATCTCCCTTCATTCACTATCTCCTTTCATTCACTATCGCCTTTCATTCACTATCTCCTTTCATTCACTATCACTATCTCCTACATAGTAACATAGTAATTAAGGTTGAATAAAGACATACGTCCATCAAGTCCAACCTATTCACCCTCTTTTTTTTCTTTCTTTTTTAACCCTACCTTACGGTTGATCCAGAGGAAGGCAAAAAAAAACAGTTAAAAAGGGGGGAAAATTTCACTGTTCTCACTGTAAAGAAACCTTTCCTAACCTAAAGATGAAACTTCTTTTCTTCCAACCTTAAAGGATGTCCACGAGTCCTCTGATATGACCTATTAGTAAACAGTGCACCAGAGAGTTCATTGTATGGCCCATAAATATATTTGTATAAGGTTATCATGTCCCCACGCAAATGTCGCTTCTCCAATGTAAACAGCCCTAACTTGTCTAATCTGCCTGCATATTCAAGCCCCTCCATTCCCCTTATTAATTTAGTTGCCCTTCTCTGAACTGTCTCAATTTCCAAGATGTCCCTTTTGTATATGGGATTCCAAAACTGCACTGCATATTCCAAATGAGGCCTCCTATTCACTATCTCCTTTCATTCACTATCTCCTTACATTCACTTTCTCCTTTTATTCACTATCTCCTTTTATTCAGTATCTCCTTTCATTCACTATATCCCTTCATTCACTATCTCCATTCATTGACTATCTCCCTTCATTCACTATCTCCTTTCAGTCACTATCTTCCTTCATTTACAATTTCCTTTCATTCCTTCATTCACTATCTCCTTTCATTCACTATCTCCTTTCATTCACTATCTCCCTTCATTTACTATCTCCCTTCATTCACTATCTCCCTTCATTCACTATCTCTTTTTATTCACTATCTCCTTTCATTTACTATATCCCTTTATTCACTATATCCCTTCATTCACTATCTCCTTTCATTCACTATCTCCCTTCATTCACTATCTCCCTTCATTCACTATCCACACTAAAATTATCACTGACCCTTGTGATGATCAAATGGTATGTCATATGTGGGGATTAATGCAATGGGACCAATGCATAAGTGCAGTTACAGTAAAAGAAAACAAATTGCTCTGTAACTCTTCCACTAAACCCCTCAAACTTGCAAATACCTAAAATTAGGGTTTTTGGACATTTTAACTACATATTTCCAGGTGCTATTCTCCATGAATTTCATGCTTTCGGAAGATTTTCTGAAAAAAATAATAATAAATAAATAAAAAAAAATGCTTTAATGTTAGAAAGTAATAATCTTCCTCAAGAGAATTACAAAGAAATCCTAAATATAATCTCTCTTGTCTTGAATCAAACAGTAAACCACATGTATATACTAAGTAAAACACCAATTTACAATGAAAAAAAAATATACAGGTAATTGGATAATATAAATGATTAATTGAAAAAGAGGATATTCCTTATCCTCCAATCACATCAAAAACAGTATCCCTCTCAATTGTAAAAAAGTGTATACAATGATAAACATAAATCTCAATTTAGTACAATGCCAAAAAAATTCCCAATAAATAGGATATTCTAATGATTACAAATGAATGTCTTTGTCCAATCTTCCAGGATTTAGATAAAGTCTTGTGCAAAACAGTAAGTGCAGGTAAAACCTTCTGTACCAGAGTTCCACTTACCCCTTCTTATACACATACCTCAGCAGTTCCACCAATAGAGATGGGCGAACTTTCGAAAGTTCGTCCGTTTTCAACCTTCGAACTATATAGAAAGTTTGAAAGTTCGAAAGTTCGGACCAAAAGTCAATGGAGTCAAATAGTTCGAAAAGTTCTACATGAAATACAAAATAAAATATTAATGGTAACTTAATGTAAATGGCTGTGGGACCTGGGAAATGGTTGGGGGAACATGTTCCAATATCCAGGACATTCGAAAAATCAATTTACTCTCACGCTATTTTCGAGTTCGTCGCGCCTAGGTACCATGTACATTTTACTTGCGGATTCGATGCTCACAATAGGTTTTAATGGGACCTTACTCGTAGATTCGAGTTCGAGCCTAGATACCATGTACATTTTACTCACGGAGTTCGATGCTCGCGTATAGGTTTTAATGGCACTTTACTCGCGGATTCGGTGTTCGCGTGATATAGGTTTTAATGGACACTTTACTAGTTAGATCCGATGTTCGCGCCTAGTACCCATGTACATTTACTCACGATTCGCTGCTCGCGTATGGTTTAATGGACACTTTAATTGTGGATTCGATGCTTGCTTTCGCGCCTAGATACCATGTATTTTCTTGCGGATGTCGATGCTTGGTGTAGGTTTTAATGAACACTTTACTCGCGGATTCGATATCGAAATCCGTGTCCGGGATAGTAGAGAAGTCGATTCGTTGAATCGAATAGTTTGGCTCGAACTCGGTTCGAGTTCGAGTTCTAGTCCATCTCACCACCAATAGGAGCACTTTGGGGCCATAATACTTTTGCAGTTGTGGTTTTAAAAAAGGTATTTAGTTACATATCTTGTATTCACTATCCCCGCACCACACACATCAACTAGTCTACCCAGCACTATCCCCTCACATATCAGATTCACAATCTCCACACATGCATTTATTCACGATCTCCAACACACCCGCAGCACTACGCCCGCAGTTACCATTCGTCCCTTCATTCACTATCTACTTTCATTCACTATCCCCTTCATTCACTATATCCCTTGATCTCACTATCTCCCTTCACTCACTATCTCCCTTCATTCACTATCTCCTTCATTCACTATCTCCCTTCATTCACTATCTCCCTTCATTCACTATATCCCTTCATTTACTATCTCCTTCACTACTATCTTCCTTCATTCACTATCCTTCATTCACATTCTCCCTCATTACTATCTCCTTTCATTTACTATCTCCCTCATTCACTATACTCATTTCATCACTATCTCCCTTCATTCACTATATCCCTTCATTCACTATCTCCCTTCACTCACTATCTCCATTCACTATCTCATTTCATTCACTATCTCCCTTCATCACTATATCCCTTCATTCACTATATCCCTTCATTCCTATCTCCCTTCACTCACTATCTCCATCACTATCGTCATTTCATTCATATCTCCCTTCATTCACTATATCCCTTCATCACTATATCCCTTCATTCACTATCTCCTTTCATTCACCATATCCTTTTTATTCACCATCTCCCCTAACTCTTATCTTCCTTTAGTGCCAGTGTTTTTTAATCAATTATTTTTCCCTATTCTTTTGTATATTCTAAAAGGATTTTGGTATTTCACTTATTTATCTTTCATTTCTGTTTCCATATAGTGTTGCTCTTTCCCTTTCATCTTCCTTTCCCTTGCTTTTCCACAATGTTTTGGTCAAAATTATCTAAAAATCTCCTTTTAATCTTTAAACACAGAACAGCTCCTACTCTTCACTTTTCTGGACTTCAGAAGGCACTACAGGACAACCATAAGGAGCTGAGGAGAAAGGAAATTATTTTTTAAACACTACAAAGTGGGGCCAGCACCGAGGCAAATTTTGGTTTTGGGGGTGGACATGTCCTTTAAGACATGTAATAAAATCCTCTACTGTTTCTCTAGGAACATCTAATCCTATATAATAATAACAGGCTTAACTGGCTAGTATTAAAATAAAATTGTCAATAAAGCTACACCATATTTTCCCATGCTAAGTTTATTGATAATTATTATTTTTAACATTATTAAATGTTCCTTCTCCTATTTTCATATAAACCCTCATAGTCTGGTGCCAGCGGGGTTCTAATGGCATTGTACTCTTTTTCAAATTTAAAATAATTTTTCTTAAATACAAATAATGTACATTACCAAAGACCTCAATCAATAATTATTTTCAGTGCCTTGTCTCTCTTCATGCAAGGGTACACACAGAGACATGGCCAGAAAATACGTCCAAAGAACCCAGATCATACCTTTGGGGCTATTTGTCTAAGGGCAGCTAAGTATTTTTTAAGCAAAAAATACCCATTTATGTGTAAACATTAAACTAGATATTTTGGAAAATAAATAGCTCCAGCTATCGTACATATTGATGTCATTCTTTCATTTATATATACATAATATTTTCGAAGATGTAATAGCCTCGAACGGTCGAAAATCTTTAAAAATACGATCGGAAACTCGAAAGTGGTCTCCGGTCGTATTTTAGAGGATTTTCGTACATACAAAGATGAATTCTAAAATCATCGAAAATAGCTCTGTACATTCAAAAATCTTCGAAAATTTGTTCCATTTTCGGATCTTCGGGATTTTCGGATTTGTATGGATCTTTCGGAGTTCAGAACCGAGGGGTTCCGTGTCGGATCCAGGTTTGTGTCAGACCCTGATCCCATTCTAATGACATGCTTCTACAAGCATGTCATCTCATTGGCCGAAGTCACCGACTGAGTGGAGGATGCAGCCACGAAGCAAACTTCGTAAAGAGGATAGAGAGGATAGAAGGTGATCCCAGTGGTGAGGACCTGGCGGTTTAGGTCCTCACCCTGTGTACTACACTACACGGAGGACAGTGGTTTAGTTGAGTATAGTGTGTCTTTAATGCAAGTGCAAACTTTTTTTCTGAACACCTTTCCTGGGAAACAAATGCATAAATATATTTTGTGCAAAATACCTTAGCTACATTAGAGTAGGAATTTTTAGTTCAAGCATGTTGGATTCTTGACACAGTTCTTCATAGAATTAGCACTTTTGGCTCATATTTTTATTAAAATTAAGAAAAAAAAAAGAAAATCTTAAGTTAGAAATTGATCCCAAAGCTTCAGCACATATTAATAAAAACACACAACAGGAAATGTAACATAGGCACACTTTGCCCAAAATAGTGCAAAACCTAAAAGTAATATTGGGATAGCATGGATTTTTTGTTTTTTTTGGTTTGAAGGGCCCTGCATTATTTCTGGTACTTTGCATCGAATTCAAAAGCATTGTACAAAAATTAACACTTTTGAATGGGCCTGTGAAAAATACCAGGTATGGTATATCTGTTACATTCAATTAGATCAACTGGACTTTAGTTTAGTTCTTGAGACGTTTCGCTAGTCATCCAACGGCTTTCTCCATTGAGAAAGCCAGTCGGATGACTAGCGAAACGTCTTCAAGAACTAAACTAAAGTCCAGTTAATCTAATTGAACAAACAGATATTCTTGTAAAAGGTTTACTTTTAGAAGAGTTTCTGAAAGAATTAAAGAAACGAAAATGCAAATAGTAAAAGTCAAGTCCAAAAGCACAAGACACATAAAAAAAACGAAATCTTTATTTAAGTCCTGAATGAAACCCGCGTGTATTAAAATTCAAGTAGGCTAAACCATAAGGACCATTACAGTAAACATTTCAGCCCCCCTGATTGAAATTAGTTTTATATTTTTTACATAAACAAAATTTGCAATACTTCTGAAATTATAACAATAAATATTTCAGCCAATAGTGGATTAGATAGAGTTCGGAAGAATGAAATTTAAACTACATTACACATCCACCCCTCAATTTCGGTTGAAAATCTTTGGACATGTCAGTAATTTCCTAAAATATGAGGCCACGTTGCCTCTGCTATAGTCTACAGTATATAATGCACTAGAAAATGTATTATTATAAAGGGCATGTCCACCCCGCAAAACAAGGGACCATATCCCAATGCAAGTTCCTTGTCCACTGTGAATAACCCAAACTTATCAAGAAGAACTACTCGAGGTACCTCCAGGCATCCAATCCCTTCTGGCCACCTCATTGCCAGATTAGACAATACTAAGGATAAAGGAAGTAGGGCTGTCCAGTCGTTTATAATTTACAAGGGGTAATCCCTCTTTATTGCAGTTACACCAACACACAAGGCCTAGCGACTGAAACGTTGTGTGTTGGTGTAACTGCAATAAAGAGGATTACCCCTTGTAAATTAAAAAAGATGGACAGCCCTACTTTCTTATTCTAAACTTATCAAGCTCATATTTTCTATTCCATGATGTCCCTTTTTTATATTGGATTTCAAAATTCAAATGCATATTCCAAATGATGCCTTACCATCATAAAAAGAGGAAAAATAATATTTATCACTCTTGAATCTATACCCCTTCTATAAACAATATTGTCTTGTAAATTCTGTTGGCATGAAGTAGGTAAAATCCTAATTGATACTTCATCAACATTGAATCTATCTGTTACTTTAATGAACATTTATACAAAACTTTCAGTTTTGCATCAATGCTCAACATACTGTACTAAAGGCTCGGACACACGATCAATTTCCGAGTGAGGAACGACCCCGGATGGGAGCGTTACATGCGGCGAACGGCCGTTTTGCTGAAAATCGTCTGTGTGTATGATTCGGTGGGGGTGTGTTTGTTGATCCGCCTGGCGAATGCATACACACAGACGATTTCGGCTGTGGTCTTCCCAGGGGTCGTTCCTCGTTCAAAAAATGGGTGGGTACGAGCCTTTAGATTTCAATTCACCATAGTTTTTAATCTATAGCCAATACAGAGACCTTGCTCTCAATATTTACTTTATAGACAGATTAATGTGGCCCTAGTAAAGTTAGTTTATACATACAGTAGTTTTTAGGTGGCATAATGTTAAAGGGTATCTCCACTCATAATTTTAAGGTTTAGGAATCCAGTTCTATTGAAACGGGAGGTAAAGGTGCTGTGCCTTACCTTCCGTCTTCAATAGACATACAGAGACTGTGAGAGTTAAGAAACTACCGCTCGCTCGGCCCGGCGCGTAGTCTGACAGTCCCGACGGACCTTGTCTTTTATGCGCATGCGCGATCTATGCGCATAGAAGACAAGGTCCGTCGAGACCTGTCAGACTAAGAGCAGGGGAACAAAGGAGGGTAAGTTTCTTACCTTCTACCAGTCTCCTGTATGTTCTATTGATATCTTGGATAGATATATACAAATCTTGTTTTTTTAATCCAACTGGGAGTGTTGTGCAATGGAGTTTCAGTGTATTAACTTTATTAAGCTTTTGTTTCTGCACCATATCCTATTTACTTTATACCATTATTGTATTATACATTCAGGGCATTGCTTTGTCGGCATCCTCTTTAATATACTAATCCCCATTATTTAATGGCCCACATTTTTCAGTCCTCATCTTCTTACTATCAATATACATTAAAGGGACAGTTCAGTGGATATTTTCAAATTTTGTGAATTGTTAGTTTGTGTAATGCCTCTTAGTTATTCTTCTACATATTCTCTCCCATTTTGAAAAATCAGTTGATTTCATACGATTTCCAATCCAATGTGATGGTTCTGATAGGCAAAATTGGAGGTGCTCTCTCCACAACCTGGGCCACTGCAGGTAAGTGTAATTAGAGACATATAGTTCCCAGTAAACTGGTTACATATAGTTCATAGGCGCACATCCATATAGTATTAAAACATACTATTTATTAGTGCTGAAAAACAATGAAGCCAAAATACAACACATTATACACATTCGGGGGTCCAACCCCCTTCCTCAGGGGACCCCGAAACGTGTGTGTATTTTGGCATTCATTGTTTTTCAGCACTAATAAATGAGTATTGTTTAAATACTATATGGAGTGTGCCGTCCTATAACTATATGTAACCAGTTTATTTATACCCTTTGCTGTTCCTACTGTTGATATTAGTGAGCTGACATTTCAGGTAACGGTCCTTCTTCCCAGGATGCACCACTTCCTGGAATGTTCCTAACAGTAATTTCTACTGATTGGCGTTGGATGGGTCAAAGATGCTCAGATCTCTACTGAGCAACTGAATCAAACCCAGGCGCTGGGTCAAGGCAAGACCAAAGATCTCTACTAGGGGTCCTGCAAACAGAAAGTCAGTATTTCGGTTAACTTTATTATACACAGACACAATGCTGAATGGGCAGGTTAAGGTCATTGGGATGAAAAAATACTGCTCTTTTTTCTGAAAGTATATGTATTTGCACTGAACTTCCCCTTTAAAAAAGGGCTTCATCTTTGTTCAGCTCTCCTAACTTATTATTTATTTTAACTAGCTTAATTACTTTCTTACAAGCCTTCTTACAGGTTTCCATACTTCTATTCATTTCTCATTTTTAAATGCCATTGACTAGATGGACGTATGTCTTTATACAACCTTCAATACTATGTTAATATGTAAACTGTTATACAGACATTATGGGTAGGGTATAAAGGTTGGAACTAGATGGATGGATTGTCTTTATACAACCTCCAATACTTGTTACTATGTAACTGTAATACAGACATTATGGGTAGGGTATAAAGTTGGACAGATGGACGTATGTCTTTATACAACCTCCAATACTATGTTACTATGTAACTGTTAGACAGACATATGGGTAGGGTATAAAGGTTGGACTAGATGGACGTATGTCTTATACAACCTCCATATAATGTTACTATGTAACTGTTATACAGACATTATGGGTAGGTATATAAAGGTTGGACTAGTGGATGTATGGCTTATACAACCTCCAAAACTAGTTACTATGTAACTGTTATACAGACACTTATGGGTAGGGTATAAAGGTTGGACTAGATGGACGTATATCTTTATACAAACTCCAATACTATGTTACTATGTAACTGTTAGAAGCATTATGGGTAGGGTAAAAGGTTGGACTGAATGGAGTATGGTTTATACAACCTCAATACTAATGTTACTATGGAACTGTTATACAGACATTATGGTTGGGTATAAAGGTTGGACTAGATGGACATATGTCTTTATACAACCTCCAATACTATGTTACTATGTAACTGTTATACGAAATTATGGTAGGGTATAAAGGTTGGACGATGGACACGTTGTCTATCAAACCTCAATACTATGTTATTATGTAACTGTTATACAGACATTATGGGTATAGGGTATAAAGGTTGGACTAGATGGACGTATCTTATACAACCTCCAATACTATGTTACTATGTAACTGTTAACAGACATATGGGTGGGTATAAAGGTTGGACAGATGGACGTATGTTTTATACAACCTCCAATACTATGTTACTATGTAATGTTTACAGACATTATGGGTAGGGTATAAAGGTTGACTAGATGGACATATCTTTATACAACCTTCAATTCATATGATTTCCGTAACTGTTAGTGTTAATGTGTTTAAAGTATCATATGTGTGCTTTTTTTCTCCGCGCTCGTCCAAAGGTTGTACCTATCCGCACTGGACGTCTTATCGAGTCAGTCCTCTTTCCAATTCCATACCTCATAATACCTTCATTGGTTTATTCTTAGTAGATTCATTTCGTGCCCGTATAAGCCTATCCGGTGGTTGAGGGTCATAAAGTGCTTTCCTGCGACTTCGCTCCTCTCACTCCTTTTCTGTGATCCTGCTTTTCTCTTTATCTTCTGTTCTTATAATCATAATACCTCCCTTAATATCTCATGTCTACCCTTATGTGAACGGTCTTGTTAATCGTCTCACTTTCTCGGGCCTCTCCTTAGCCTGGCACTAATACGCTGTTTGCTGGCTATCTCTAGATTCTGGCTACGGTAGCTGTATCTCTGATTCGCTAATTACACTCTCATTTAATCTAATTACGTCATCAGGTCTGTAACTTACCTTATCACTCGCACACTTATCTCCCGGTCTCTTCTTCTTTTTTAGGGTTTAGTATCAGAGTTTGTGCACCGTCAGTCTTAGGATCCTACGTATCTACTGTCTCTATCTGTATACACCTCCGACAATCCTATGTTACTCGACTGCTATGTAGAACGATTCCAACTCTCTTTCGCTGATTCCAGCTGTTGCTCATCACGTTCTCTCTCTTGCGACTGTACTGCGATCCGTCACCTCGCCCTCTGCTATGTAAAGAGGAAGTTAGAAATCTTACCAAAACTCATTTAATAAGAAAAAAACACTAAATATCAATGACCCTTGTGATGAATCAAATGGTATGTCATATGTGTGGGATTAATGCAATGGGACCAATGCATAAGTGCAGTTACAGTAAAAGAAAACAAACTGCTCTGTAACTCTTCCACTAAACCCCTCAAACTTGCAAATACCCCTGAAAATTAGGTTTTTTTGGACATTTTTAACTACATATTTCCAGGTGCTATTCTCCATTGAATTTCATGCTTTCGGAAGATTTTCTGAAAAAAATAATAATAAATAAATAAATAAAAATGCTTTAATGTTAGAAAGTAATAAATCTTCCTCAAGAGAAGTTACAAAGAAATTCCTAAATATAAATCTCTCTTGTCTTGAATCAAACAGTAAACCACATGTATATACTAAGTAAAACACCAATTTACAATGAAAAAAAAATATACAGGTAATTGGATAATATAAATGATTAATTGAAAAAGAGGAATATTCCTTATCCTCCAATCACATCAAAAACAGTATCCATCTCAATTGTAAAAGTGTATACAATGATAAACATAAATCTACAATATTAGTACAATGCCAAAAAAATTCCCAATAAATAGGATATTCTAATGATTACAAATGAATGTCTTTGTCCAATCTTCCAGGTATTTAGATAAAGTCTTGTGCAAAACAGTAAGTGCAGGTAAAACCTTCTGTACCAGATTGTTCCACTTACCCCTTCTTATACTACATACCTCAGCAGTTCCACCAATAGAGATGGGCGAACTTTCGAAAGTTCGGTCCGTTTTCAAACTTTCGAACTATATAGAAAGTTTGAAAGTTCGAAAGTTCGGACCCATTAAAGTCAATGGGAGTCAAATAGTTCGAAAAGTTCTAATGAAATACAATTAAAATATTAATGGTAACTTAATGTAAATGGCTGTGGGACCTGGGAAATGGTCTGGGGAACATGTTCCAATATCCAGGACATTCGAAAAATCAATTTTACTCTCACGCTATTTTCGAGTTCGTTCGCGCCTAGGTACCATGTACATTTTACTTGCGGATTCGATGCTCACATATAGGTTTTAATGGACACTTTACTCGTAGATTCGATGTTCGAGCCTAGATACCATGTACATTTTACTCACGGATTCGATGCTCGCGTATAGGTTTTAATGGACACTTTACTCGCGGATTCGGTGTTCGCGTATAGGTTTTAATGGACACTTTACTAGTAGATCCGATGTTCGCGCCTAGATACCATGTACATTTTACTCACGGATTCGATGCTCGCGTATAGGTTTTAATGGACACTTTAATTGTGGATTCGATGCTTGCTTTCGCGCCTAGATACCATGTACAGTTTCTTGCGGATCTTCGATGCTTGCGTGTAGGTTTTAATGAAACACTTTACTGCGGATTCGATATCGAAATCCGTGTCCGGGATAGTTAGAGAAGTCCGATCTTCGTTTGTGAATTCGAATAGTTTGTTGGCTCGAACTCGGGTTCAGTTCGAGTTCTAGTCCATCTCTACCACCAATAGGAGCACTTTGGGGCCATAATACTTTTTGCATTTGTGGCTTTTTAAAAAAGGTATTTATTACTATCTTCTTTCATTCACTATCTCCCGCATCCACTATCTACATTCATTCACTATCTACCTTAGTCCCTATCTCCCTTCATTCACTATGCTCAATTTTATTCACAATCTCCCTTCATTCACTATCGTCATTTATTTCACGATCTCCCTTAATTCACTATCTCCTTTCATTCACTAGTCTCCTTCATTACCATCTCCCTTCATTCCTATCTACTTTCATTCACTATCCCCTTCATTCACTATATCCCTTGATTCACTATCTCCCTTCACTCACATCCTCCCTTCATTCACTATCTCCTTTCATTCACTATCTCCCTTCATTCACTATCTCTCCTTCATTCCACTATATCCCTTCATTTACTATCTCCCTTCACTCACTATCATTCCTTCATTCACTATTCCTTTCATTCACATTCTCCCCTCATTTACTATCTCCCTTTCATTTACTACTCCTGCATTCCACTATCTCATTTCATTCACTATCTCCCTTCATTCACTATATCCCTTCATTCACTATCTCCCTTCACTCACTATCTCCATTCACTATCTCATTTCATTCACTATCTCCCTTCATTCACTATATCCCTTCATTCACTATACCCTTCATTCACTATCTCCCTTCACTCACTATCTCCATTCACTATCTCATTTCATTCACTATCTCCCTTCATTCACTATATCCCTTCATTCACTATATCCCTTCATTCACTATCTCCTTTCATTCACCATATCCTTTTTATTCACCATCTCCCCTAACTCTTATCTTCCTTTAAGTGCCAGTGTTTTTTTAATCAAATTATTTTTCCCTTATTTTTTGTATACTTCAAAAGGATTTTTGGTATTTCACTTATTTATCCTTTTCATTTCTGTTTCAATAGTTTGTTTTTCCCTTCATCTTCCTTTCCCTTGCTTTTTCCCACTATTTTTTGGTCAAAATTATCTAAAAATCTCCTTTTAATTCTTTTAAAACACGAACAGCTCCTACCTTCACTTTTCTGGACTTCAGAAGGCACTACAGGACAACCATAAGGAGCTGAGGAGAAAGGAAATTATTTTTTAAACACTACACAGTGGGGCCAGCACCGAGGCAAATTTTGGTTTTGGGGGTGGACATGTCCTTTAAGACATGTAATAAATCCTCTACTGTTTCTCTAGGAACATCTAATCCATATAATAATAACAGGCTTAACTGGCTAGTATTAAAATAAAATGTCAATAAAGCTACCACCATATTTTCCCATGCTAAGTTTATTGATAATTATTATTTTTAACATTATTAAATGTTCCTTCTCCCTATTTTCATATATAACCCTCATAGTCTGGTGCCAGCGGGGTTCTAATGGACATTGTACTCTTTTTCAAATTAAAATATTTTTCTTAATACAAATAAGTACATTACCAAAGACCTCAATCATAATATTATTCAGTGCCTGTCTCTTCTTCATGCAAGGGTACACACAAGACATGGCCAGAAAATAGCTCCAAAGAACCCAGATCATACCTTTGGGGCTATTTGCTCTAAGGCAGCTAAGTATTTTTTAAGCAAAAAATACCCATTTACGTGTAAACATTAAACTAGATATTTTGGAAAATAAATAGCTCCAGCTACGTACATATTGAGTCATTCTTTCATTTATATATACATAATATTTTCGAAGATGTAATCCTCGAACGGTCGAAAATCTTTAAAATACGATCGGAAACTCGAAAGTGGTCTCCGGTCGTATTTTAAGGATTTTCGTACAACAAAGAATGATTCTAAATCATCGAAAATAGCTCTGTACATTCAAAATCTTCGAAAATTTGTCCATTTTCGATCTTCGGGATTTTCGGATTTGTATGGATCTTTCGGAGTTCAGAACCGAGGGGTTCCGTGTCGGATCCAGGTTTGTGTCAGACCCTGATCCCATTTCTAATGACATGCTTCTACAAGCATGTCATCTCATTGGCCGAAGTCACCGACTGAGTGGAGGATGCAGCCACGAAGCAACTTCGTAAAGAGGATAGAGAGATAGAAGGTGATCCCAGTGGTGAGGACCTGCGGTTTGGTCCTCACCCTGTTACTACCTACACCGGAGGACAGTGGTTTAGTTTGAGTAAGTTGTCCTTTAATGCAAGTGCAAACTTTTTTTCTGAACACCTTCCTGAAACAAATGCCATAAACATATATTTTTGGAATCAAACATACCTTTAGCTACATTAGAGTAGGAATTTTTAGTTCAAGCATGTTGGATCTTGGACACAGTTCTTCATAGAATTAGCACTTTTGGCATATTTTTTATAAAATTAAGAAAAAAAAAAGAAAATCTTAAGTTAGAAATTGATCCCAAAGCTTCAGCACATATTAATAACACACAAACAGAATGTAACATAGGACACTTATGCCCAAAATAGTGCAAACCTAAATGAATATTGGGATAGCATGGATTTTTTTTGTGCTTTGAAGGGCCTGCATTATTTCTGGTACTTTGCATCGAATTCAAAAGAGCATTTGTACAAAATTTAACACTTTTGAATGGGCCTGTGAAAAATACCATGGTCATGGTATATCTGTTACATTCAATTAGATCAACTGGACTTTAATTTAGTTCTTGAAGACGTTTCGCTAGTCTCCAACTGGCTTTCCTCAATTGAGAAGCCAGTCGGATGACTAGCGAAACGTCTTCAAGAACTAAACTTAAGTCCAGTTATCTATTGAATACAACAGATATTCTTGTAAAAGTTTTACTTTTAGAAGAGTTTCTGAAAGAATTAAAGAAACGAAAATGCAAATAGTAAAATCAAGTCCAAAGCACAAGACACATAAAAAAACGAAATCTTTATCTTCATATGTCCTGAATGAAACCCGCTTGTATTAAATTTCAAGTAGGCTAAACCATAAGGACCATTACAGCTAAACATTTCAGCCCCCTGATTGAAATTAGTTTTATATTTTTTTTACATTAACAAAAATTTGCAATACTTCTGAAATTATACAATAAATATTTTCAGCTACATAGTGGATAGATAGAGTTCGGATAGAATGAAATTTAACTACATTATCACATCCACACCTCAATTTCGGTTGAAAATCTTGGACATGTCAGTAATTTCTCCTAAAATATGAGGCCACGTTGCCTCTGCTATAGTCTATCAGTATATAATGCACTAGAAAATGTATTATTATAAAGGGCATGGTCCACCGCCGCAAAACAAGGGACCATATCCCAATGCAAGTTCCTCTGTCCACTGTGAATAACCCAACTTATCAAGAAGAATACTTCGATGTACCTCCCAGCAATCATCCCTCTGGCCACCTCATTGCCAGATACAATACTAAGGAATAGAGAAGTAGGGGCTGTCCTCGTTTATAATTTACAAGGGTAATCCCTCTTTATTGCAGTTACACCCACAACAAGGCCTAGCGACTGAACGTTGTGTGTTGGTGTAATGCAATAAAGAGGATTACCCCTTGTAATTAAAAACGACTGGACAGCCCTACTTTCTTTATCTAAACTTATCAAGCTCATCTATTTTCTATTCCATGATGTCCCTTTTTTATATTGGGATTTCAAAATTCAAATGCATATTCCAAATGATGCCTTACCATCATAAAAGAGGAAAAATAATATTTATCACTCTTGAATCTAAACCCCTCTCTATAAACAATATTGTCTTGTAAATTCTGTTGGCATGAAGTAGGTAAAATCCTAATTGATTACTTTCATCAACATTGAATCTTCTCTGTACTTTAATGAACATTTATACAAAACTTCAGTTTTGCATCAATTGCTCAACATACTGTACTAAAGGCTCGGACACACCGATCAATTTCCGAGTGAGGAACGACCCCGGATGGCCGAGCGTTACATGCGGCGAACGCCGTTTTGCCTGAAAATCGTCTGTGTGTATGCATTCGGTCGGGGGGTTGTTTGTTGATCCGCCTGGCGAATGCATACACACAGACGATTCTCGGCTGTGTCTTCCCAGGGGTCGTTCCTCGTTCAAAATTGAGCGTGTGTACGAGCCTTTAGATTTCAATTCCCACTAGTTTTTAATCTATAGCCAATACAGAGACCTTGCTCTCAATATTTACTTTAAGACAGATTAATGTGGCCCTAGTACAGATCTTAGTTTATACATACAGTAGTTTTAGGTGGCATAATGTTAAAGGGTATCTCCACTCATAATTTTAAGGTTTAGGAACCAGTTCTATTGCGAACGGAGGAAAGGTGCTGTGCCTTACCTTCCGTTCTCAATAAACATACCGAGACTGTGAGAAGTTTAGAAACTACCCGCTCCGTCGCTCCCCCGGCGCGTAGTCGGACAGGTCCCGACGGACCTTGTCTTTTATGCGCATGCGCGATCTATGCGCATAGAAGACAAGGTCCGTCGAGACCTGTCAGACTAAGAGCCAGGGGAACAAGCGAGCGGTTTTTTTCTTACCTTCTCACCAGTCTCCTTTATGTTCTATTGATATCTTGGATATATAATACAAATCTTGTTTTTTTTTAATCCAACTGGTAGTTTTGTGCAATGGAGTTTCTTGTTATTAACTTTATTAAGCTTTTAGTTTCTGCACCTATCCTCATTTATCCTTTATACCATTATTGCTATTATACATTCAGGGCATTTGCTTGTCGGCATCCTCTTTAACTATCTAATCCCATTATTTAATGGCCCCACATTTTTCAGTCCTCATCTTCTTACTATCATATACTTAAAGGGACTGTCAGTGGATTTTTCAATTTTGTGAATTGTTAGTTTGTGTAATGCCTTCTTAGTTATTCTACATATTCTCTCCCATTTTGAAAAATCAGTTGATTTCATACGATTTCCAATCCAATGTGATGGTTCTGATAGGCAAAATTGGAGGTGCTCTCTCCACAACCTGGGCCACTGCAGGTAAGTGTAATTAGAGACATATAGTTCCCAGTAAACTGGTTACATATAGTTCATAGGACGGCACACTCCATATAGTATTTAAACAATACTCATTTATTAGTGCTGAAAAACAATGAATGCCAAAATACACACATTATACACATTCGGGGGGTCCAACCCCCTTCCTCAGGGGACCCCCCGAAACGTTGTGTGTATTTTGGCATTCATTGTTTTTCAGCACTAATAATGAGTATTGTTTAAATACTATATGGAGTGTGCCGTCCTATGAACTATATGTAACCAGTTTATTTATACCCTTTGCTGTTCCTACTGTTGATATTAGTGAGGCTGACATTTGCAGGTTTAACGGGTCCTTCTTCCCAGGATGCACCACTTCCTTGAATGTTCCTAACAGTAATTTCTACGTGATTTGGCTGTTGGATGGGTCAAAGATGCTCAGATCTCTACTGAGCACTGAATCAAACCCAGGCGCTGGGTCAAGGGCAAGACCATAAACGATCTCTACTAGGGGTCCTGCAAACAGAAGTCAGTATTTCGGTTAACTTTATTTATACACAGACACAATGCTGATGGGCAGGTTATGTCTTGGGATGAAAAAATCTGCTCTTTTCTGAAAGTATATGTATTTTGCACTGAACTTGCCCCTTTAAAAAGGGCTTCAATCTTTGTTCAGCTCTCCTACTACTTAATATTTATTTTAACTAGCTTAATTACTTTCTCTTACAATCCTTCTTACAGGTTTCATACTTCTATTCATTTTCTATTTTAAATGCCATTCTGAACTAGATGGACTATGTCTTATACAACCTTCAATACTATGTTATCTATGTAACTGTTTATACAACATTATGGTAGGGTATAAAGGTTGGACTAGATGGATGGATGTCTTTATACAACCTCCAAGTACTATGTTACTATGTAACTGTAATACAGACATATGGTAGGTATAAGTTGGACTAGATGGACGTAGTCTTTATACAACCTCCAAATACTATGTTTACTATGTAACTGTTAGACAGACATTAATGGTATGGTAAAAGGTTGGACTAGATGGACGTATGTCTTTATAACAACCTCCATACTATGTTACTATGTAACGTTTATACAGAACATTATGGTAGGGTATAAAAGTTGGACTAAGGGATTATAGTCTTTATAACCTCCAATAACTATGTTACTATGTAACTGTTATACAGACTTATGGGTAGGGTATAAAGGTTGGACTAGATGACGTATACTTTATACAACCTCCATACTATGTTACTATTAACTGTTAGACAGCACATATGGGTAGGGTATAAGGTGGACTAGATGACGTATGTTCTTTATACAACCTCCAATCATATTTACTATGTAACTGTTATACGACCTTATGGTAGGGTAATACAGGTTGGGACTAGATGGACATATGTCTTTAACAACCTCCAATACATGTTACTATGTAACTGTTATACAGAACATTATAGGTAGGGTATAAAGGTTGGACTAGATGGACGTATGTCTTTATCAACCTCCAATACTATGTTATTATGTAACTGTTATACAGACATTATGGGTAGGGTATAAAGGTTGGACTAGATGGACGTATATCTTATACAACCTCCAATACTATGTTACTATGTAACCTGTTGACAGACATTATGGGTAGGGTATAAAGGTTGGACTAGATGGACGTATGTCTTTAACAACACCTCCAATACTGTTACTATGTAACCTGTTATACGACATTCTGGGTTAGGGTATAAAGGTTGACTAGATGGACATATGTCTTTATACAACCTCCAATACTTGTTACTATGTAACGGTTTTATACAGACTTTATGTGTAGGTATAAAGGTTGGACTAGATGGACGTATGTCTTTATACAACCTCCAATACTATGTTATTATGTAACTGTTTACAGACATTATGGTAGGGTATAAAGTTGGACAGATGGACGTATGTCTTTATACAACCTCCAATACTATGTTACTATATGAACTGTTATACAGACATTATGGGTAGGGTATAAAAGGTTGGACTAGATGGATGTATTTCTTATACCCTCCAATACTATGTTACTATGTACTATTATACAGACAATTATGTGGTAGGGTATAAAGGTTGGACTAGATGAAACGAAGTCTTTATACAACCTCCAATACTATGTTACTACTGTACGACTGTTATACAGACATTATGGGTAGGGTATAAAGGTTGGACTAGATGGACGTATGTCTTATAAACAACCTCCAATACTATGTTACTATGTAACTTTATACAGACATTATGGGTAGTATAATAAAGTTTGGACTAGATGGATGGATGTCTTTTACAACCTCCAATACTATGTTACTATGTACTGTAATACAGACATTATGGGTAGGGTATAAGGTTGGACTAGATGGACGTATGTCTTTATACACCTCCAATACTTGTTACTAGTAACTGTTATACAGACATTATGGGTAGGTATAAGGTTGGCTAGATGGATGTATGTCTTTATACACCTCCAATAACTATGTTCCTATGAACTGTTATACAGACATTATGGTAGGGTATAAAGGTTGACTAGATGGACGATATCTTTATACAACCTCCAATACTATGTTTACTATGTAACTGTTAGACAGACATTATGGTAGGGGTATAAAGTTGGACTAGAGGACGTATGTCTTTATACAACCTCCAATACTATGTTACTATGTAACTGTTATACAGACATTATGGGTAGGGATAAAGGTTGGACTAATGGACTATGTCTTTATAACAACCTCCATACTATGTTACTTGTAACTGTTATACAGACATTATGGTGGGTATAAAGTTTGGACTAGATGGACGTATGTCTTTATACAACCTCCAATACTATGTTACTATGTAACTGTTATACAGACTTATGGGTAGGGCATAAGTTGGCACTAGATGGCGTATGTCTTTATACAACTCCAATACTAGTTACTATGTAACTGTTATACAGACATTATTGTAGGGTAAAGGTTGGACTAGATGGACGTATGTCTTTATACAACCTCCAATACTATGTTATTATGTAACTGTTTATACAGACATTATGGTAGGTATAAAGGTGGCCTAGATGGACGTATGTCTTTATACACCTCCAATACTATGTTACTATGTAACTGTTATACAGATTATGGTAGGGTATAAGGTTGGACTAGATAACAACTGTCTTTATACAACCTCCAATACTATGTTACTACGTAACTGTTGAACAGACATTATGGGTAGGGTATAAGGTTGGACTAGATGGACGTATGTTCTTATACCAACCTCCAATACTATTGTAACTATGAACGTTATACAGACATTCTAGGGTGGGTATAAAGGTTTGGACTAGATGGACGTATGTCTTTATATAACCTCCAATACTATGTTTCTATGTAACTGTTATACAGACATTATGGGTAGGGTATAAAGGTTGGACTAGATGGATGTATGTCTTTATTCACCACTATTTAGTTACCTTCATATCTATTATGGCCTGTGTCATTAGATATTACCAGATCCAAACAAAGCGCCTTTTTGAGTAGGAACTTCAACCAACTGTTCATGTAGCAATTCAGGAACCCATATCCCTTTACTGTGTTTGGCAGCTCCACTAGTCCACATCATGTCAGGGTGATTAAGATTCCCTCATAATCAGGATGTGCCTCAAATTGCAGCCCTTTCCATCTGCATATGAAAATGACTCTCCATGCTAGCTTTTGGTGGCTTTAGTCGACACCAACATAACTTTAACCCCCCTTCCTGTGCTAAATTACCGCCCATATTGCCTCTGCTTAAACATCTATATTGAGTTATTTTCTCTTTTTAATTTGGCTTCAACTCTGTTTTTTACAATAATCATCCCCCTCCCCCTTCTCTATCATGCCAAACCAAGGAGATCCTTTAAATTTACAGCCAGTGTGAAAACTATCTAACCCTGTTTATGCAATACCCATTTCATCTTAGTTTTCATTTAAAGCCATTGTCTCTTCCATCATCTCCATTCTTTTAGCCAGGCTAAGAATTGACCTCCTTCCCTTCATCACCTAAGATCTAAATCTGTGGGATGGACTAGCTGGGAAGAACGCGACCCTACTCTTGTGTTCCCCATTCCCCTAGTAACCCTTACAAAATAACTCTCTCCTCAACCTTCCTGCCCTTTCCACCCCCTCTATACTGGCCCTATCCTGCTTGCTGTTCCCTCCAATTGTCCAGGCTCTGAAATGCTACAATGCCCCCATTTTATTTCCCCACCTTAGATTACGAGGGCAACCCACTCACACCTGATACAGACAAGGTCCCCTGAATCCCCTGAAGTTCCTATACATGTACAGGAAGATGCCTCTGCATTGTACCAACAAACTATCCTTCTAAATACACACACCAACACAAACCAATCATGTTATAAGCCCATGAGTCCATGAAACTTGGTATCCAATATGTGATATAAATGAGACACAAATTACCGTACATCTCACATATGAAATATTTCCGTTTTTGTTGTGATTGGATAATATCTACAGTCCAAAGATACTAAACATGATAAAGTTATAAGTGATGAGTTGACTAAGAATATAATATCTCAAGTTCCCTTTTGGATATCCTCTAATACAAGTTATGGACAGATACATTTTGATTTCCCCGCGTTAGCTACCTTATTTATGAAATATTACCTAATTCTTTACCCTGAATTATTATGAAGTATGAATGGACTTTGAACTGACCTTTAGCTTTGTTTAAGCAGCAGACCACCTGTGGTTCTACTTCCAAAGTCTATTCATTCTGTGCATTTTGCTGCTGGGGCAGTGATTTTTCACACCTATTGCCTCTTTGAACAGACCCCATGCTGGTTTAAACATTAAAGAAAACTCAGCCTTTATTACAAATGTCAGCAAGATTTGGTAACCTCCTGCCATACTGATGACACTGCTATTGAGGGTGGGATAAATTTGAAATTGATGCTGCAGTTACAGATATTGCCTATGGAAGTTAAATATACACTCACATTCGCTACACCCTCACTTCCCAAAAGCTGGAACATTATAAAAAAAAAAAATTAGTTCTTTTTCCTCTCCCAGTCCCCATAACTTGCTTAAGATTCTGCTAAAATAAAGCTGCACTGGCACTAACTCTTCCACACCTGCCTGTAATAGCAATATTATATCTTCTACTCTAGTGCAGACTTGCTAATCAGCCTCTGGAAATAGAAGGTAAAATGGCACTTTTACAGAAAAGTCATGGGGAGTACAAGTGTTTAGAGCAGCTTTGTATTAGAAATTGCAGTTCAGGAAATTTACAGGCTGGACAAAAATGGTCAAAATGGTGCAGAAACTGAAAACAAATGTGCTGTACTGACCCAACCTGCCCACTATAGCACTTTCCACAGTCACACACCGAAGCCTCTACTGTCCATCTGATTCCCAGTACAGTACCTGGAGTAGTGGTACAATCAGTAAGATAGACATTCTAACAAATACAGTACAGTACTGGGGGTAGTGGTACAGTCCAGTAAGAATAGACTTTTAATAACATAACAGTACAGTACCTGGGGTAGTGGTACAATCCATTAAGGATAGACATTACATAACATAACAGTTACAGTACCTGGGGGTAGTGGTCCAATCCAGTAAGGATAGACATTTACACATAACAGTACAGTACCTGGGGGTAGTGGTACCATCCAGTAAGGATAACATTATACAACATAACAGTACAGTCCCTGGGAGTGTGGTACAATCCATAAGGTAGCATTACATTACATAACAGTACAGTACCTGGGGGTAGTGGTACAATCCAGTAGGATAGACATTACATTACATAACGTAACAGTACCTGGGGGTAGTGGTACAACCCGTAAGGAAGACATTACATTACATAACAGTACAGGACCTGGGGGTAGTGGTACAATCCGTAAGGATAGACATTACTTAACATAACAGTACAGTCCCTGGGGTATTGGTACAATCCATTAAGGATAGACATTACATTAACATAACAGTACAGTACCTGGGGGTAGTGGTACAATCCAGTAAGGATAGACATTACTAACATAACAGACCTGGGGGTAGTGGTACAATCCGTAAGGATAGACATTATCAACATCAGCATACAGTACCTGGGGGTAGTGGTACATCCAGTAAGTGTTTAGAGCACTTTGTATTAGAGAATTGCATTTCAGGAAAATTATTCAGCTGGACAAAAATGGTTACAAAACGGTGCAGACTCGAAACAAATGTGCTGTACTGACCCAAACTCCACTACTAGCACTTTCCAATTACAGCAAAAGTACGCACAACAAAGCCTCTACTGTCATCTGATTCCCCGTACAGTACCTGGGGGTAGTGGTACAATCCAGAGGATAGACATTACATAACATAAACGTACAGTACCTGGGGGTAGTGGTACAATCCAGTAAGGACAGACATACATTACATAAACATTACAGTACCTGGGGGTAGTGTGGTACAATCCAGTAAGATAGACTTACACTTACATAACAGTACAGTACCTGGGGGTAGTGGTACAATCCAGTAGGAAAGACATTACTTACATAACAGTACAATATGCCCTGGGGGTAGTGGTACAATCCATAAGGATAGCATTACATACATAACACGTAACGGTACCTGGGTAGTGGTACAATCCAGTAAGGATAAACACTTGCATTACATAACACTACAGTACCTGGGGTAGTGGTACAATCCATTAAGGATAGAACATTACATAACATAACGTAGAGTAACCTGGGGTAGTGGTACAATCCAGTAAGGAATAGACATTCCAGACAGTACAGTACAGTACCTGGGGTGTAGTGGTACAATCCAGTAAGGATAGACATAACATAACAGTACAGTCCCTGGGGGTAGTGGTACAATCCCAGTAAGGATAGACATTACGAACAGTACAGTACAGTGCCTGTGGGGTAGTGTACATCCAGTAAGGATAGACATTACATAATAACAAGTACAGTACCTGAACTGGTGGATGTACAATCCATAAGGATAGACATAATAATAACAGTACATTACCCGGGGTAGTGGTACATCATAGGAAGAACTACATAACATAACAGTACAGTACCTGGGTGTAGTGTACATCCAGTAAGGATAGACATTCCTAACAGTACAGTACCTGTGGGTAGTGTTACATACCATAAGGATAGACTTAATTAACATAACAGTACAGTACCTGGGTGGTATGTTACAATCCATAGTAGACATTAATACATAACAGTACAGTACCTGGGGGTAGTGGTACAATCCAGTAAGGATAGACATTATGTAGGTATGGCAAGATTCAGATCCCCAATGAAACCAGCCAGGATTCCTCTTCTCTCCACAATTATAATTGGGACCAGTTTCACTCCCCCCTGACAGTATTAAAACATGGTGCCCAGTAATGCTCTCTGTCATTATTAGCTTGAATCATAAGAAATATATCCGGGTGATGTTTGGTAAATATCATTCCTTTTATTTATTTCTTCTATTGTAAAAATAAATGCCAAATATGTTTGTCAGCATTCATATCAGGTCTAAAACGAATCAAAGGTAGATTCTAAGTTACTGTAATAAAAAAAATAATTACTGTATATCTGTTCGTACAATAACTTGATGGTAAATATATGAATATTTTTTTATCATTATTTTTGATTTATATAGGCCAACCTCTCCGTGGCCCGTACAATTACACAGTGATCATACATACAGGGTAATAATATTATACAATTCATACATTTGCATACACAGGTAATACATAATATAAGGCACCAGCGATGAGTGCTTCAGCAATACCGGATACAATAGGAGAGAGGACCCTGTCCAAAGACTTACAGTCTAAGGATATTGGGGTTGAACAAGGTGATGGGAATCTTATTTTATATACACATATACATACACGGTAATACATAATATAAGTAAAGAGTGATGAGTTTCTTACAAGCAATACCGTGATACACTAGGAGAGAGGACCCTGTTCCAAAGAGCTTACATCTAGAGATATGGGTTGAGACATAAGGTGACAGGAATCGGTAGGTTATATAACATATTACATACACAGGTAACATAATAAAGTAACACAGTGATGATTTTCTTACGCATACCGTGATACATAGAGAGATGACCCTGTCCAAAGAGCTTACAGTCTACAGGATATGGGGTGAGACATAAGTGTACAGGAATCGGGTATATACATATTACATACACAGGTATACATATATAAGTAACAGAGTGATGAGTTTCTTACAGCAATAACCGTAATACAATAGGAGAGAGAACCCTGTCCAAAGAGCTTACAGTTAGAGGATATGGGTGAGACATAAGGTGATGGGAATCGTAGGTGATATACAATTAACTACCAGGTAATACATATATACAGCACGCAGCGATGATTTCTTACACAATACCGTGATACAATAGAGAGAGGACCCTGCCACAGAGCTTACAGTCTAAGGATTGGGGGTCAGACATAAGGTTGTGGGAACAGTACTCTGTAAATATTGGCAGTGGAGTGTGAAAGGTGGGTTGATCATATTGGGTCAGCGGAGGGGTATGTCTAGCCAGGTTATATGCTTGCCTGAAGGTGGCTTTAAGGTTTCTTTTGAATATATTTTTGAGGGACGATAAATGACAGACAGACTGAGGAAGGGAGTTCCAGAGCAGAGGGCAGCACTAGCAAAGTCCTGATGCGGGACATGGAAAGAGGTGACCAGGTGTGATAGAAGGAGGAGTAATATGCAGAGCGAGGTTTGCATCTTGGACGGTTTTTCGCTTGATCAGCTCTGAGATATATGGAAGGGGCTGTGTTGTATAGGGCTTATAGGATGGGTGAGCACTTGAACTGGATCCTTTGTAGATGGCAGACCGGTGGAGGAGAGAGGAGAGGCATTAGAGAGTGAGAAGAGAAATGAATGAGCCGGCAGCAGAGTCGAGGATGGATTGAAGTGGCTGTTTGTAACCCCACATTTATAGCAACCTTGTTTATTGTGGTGATTGTCAAGCCTGTTGTAATAGATTGTGGGTATGTATTTCCCATATCCCCATAGTGGACGAAGAATAAAAATCCATCATAGACTATCATGTTTAAGTACCTCAGTCTTTATTTATACTGTTCCTTGTGGACCTATTACATAGCAAACAACCACCCACAAAAAGACTGTCTAACCACAGACAAGCCTTCAGATTATCTATAACTGATACTTATAAAGAGATGGCAAATTCGGTAACTATCGGTGGCCAGACATTAAGGAAGCGGCCAAGAAGTATGGTGGTGGTCCACTGTAAAACATAGAGATTGATCTGTAGGTTCACAAGTTTGAATAACTTTATTTAGCACCACACAGAAATAGTTTATTGCTCAATAACTACCTTATACAGCTGCTTAACAGAAGACTGCACCTAGTGACAGAACATTTAATACTTATATAACACTGATATAGCTAGGGTGTCCCCTCATCCTATTTTTTTCCTATGACAGAATCTAGCCCCTCCCAAAAAAACACTGTGGAGGAAGCAAGATATAGGGCCCCATTGTAGTTTTGCTGGGGGCCCCAGTATTCCTAGTTACGCCACTGCCCTGAAGTCAAACACCTGCTAGTAACACACTTACCTGTAATGTTAATGTATAAAGATTCCTCATGAAATAGCCTACTTCACATCCCAATAGTCATTTGATTATCCTCCAATTAATATCTCCGCCCTGGTTAAAACATGTATCGGATGTAATCCTTAAGGTCATTGAGGATTTATAGTCAACTCACAACAGGGGAAAAAATACATTAGGCCAAGACTGGAAAGTAGTTTCTTGACCAGTAAAAGAGCCCAGAAGGGAATCATTAGGACCAACATTGTAATAGCTGCATAAGGTCAGTAGAACATAATAATAATATATAATAATAATAATAATATATATAGATCTACGCTGACATCTTGGCTGACGTGAAACATGGATTATCACAACCTCTGTTTATATAACAGATCCTGAACATCTCCTCTCTCTAACCTGTAAATTATAATAACAGTAATTTAATGTTTTCTTAAACTAGACAGATCTCTGGCCTACAGATAATTGTACCATCCAGTTATTTATATTTACTGTACTTATTCATCTACAGAATTCTACTGGAACATGTGGGACTCTACATTCAGCAATCCCCATAGGACGGACTGATATAGTAATAGTTTTTACAGGATGTGACAAAAAGGAGTCTTAATTTTCTTTAAAGGGTGTCTATACTTCCAAAACTCATAGATATGTAATGGGCCACTACTAAAACACATTTTTCAGATTTGAAATCAGAGCTGTAGATACTCAGAAATCTTCAATTTTAAATACAAGCATGTACAGGGAAGGACCTGCACTACTCAAACCAGGTATTCATAATTTTGTGTCCCATCAGTGACCATTACTAGATCTCCCAAAACATGTCAAAACATTCATTAATTTCTAAGACATATTATATTGGAAATATCGACCATAAGAAATTATTTATAGGTTAAATAATTGCAAACATTCAAACTGCATAATTATACTTCATCACAGATCGACACATTTGGACTCCATTCACAAAAATTCATTTAAAGGCGCAACGTATACTGTTAAAAAATGAGTTTGCATCTAATTTATAGATAAATACCATATAAAGTAAGCCTGTAATGATTGCCGGTGTCCAGTTTGAAGGAAGAGCGGGCCTTCCATGTAATTTGGAAGTCTTTTTTCCTCCTGTATTGTTAATATGGATGTTTACATTATACAAACCTTTTTTCTCTGATCTAATGGACTCTCTGCAACAATTATATAATTATCCAGGGGCAGTGACTCATACAACCTGTCCATGTTTGTTTATTTATGCTTTAATACAATAAGCATACACAAAGTATAACGATCATATTGAAATATCACTGCTTGTTGTCCTCTGCCACCTTCTATCAAATACACATTTCTAATACAATTTAAGGGGCAACGATACTGAAACAAATGACTTGCCTCATCTTAATCTAATGGTGAATACATTAAGGGTACTCTGATTTGCGTGTCCCTTAACCCCCATTCTTTTCTTTGGCAGTTGATCTGCGACAAAGATCCTGCCAAATGGAGACCCGATGGTTGCATCCTCTCCTGCAAACTGTATTGTGTTTTGCCACAATAATCCACAAGGCAAGATTAAGTAAATAAAGCGGAGAGCTAGTGGTCAGGTTCAAACATGTCTTATCAAAAACCTCTTCTATCTCCAGTCTGCAGATGAGGTGCATTGCCCTGGAGGCAATGGAGTAATCGTACTGGTAAACTGGATTTGTGATGAAGCTTTGCGGACACCAGGCAAGGCAGACTTGCGAGAACTAACAGGAGATTCAATAAAAGTTTGTATCGTTTGAAATGTGGTAATTTTGCGTCTATACCAATCAGATGTTAGCTTTTCACAATGTTAAAGATACGTACTGATGGTTTGGGGCAAAATTATCACCATTTTAAATGATAAAACTGTTATATTGAATCTCCTGAGTGTTATTATCATAACAAGCTGGTAACGGTGGGTTTTTTATTCTGAAATGAAGTGGGGGTTGTGTACTATTTATAGATGTGTCACCTTTAATTAGTTTGTACCCTGATGACGGCTGATTTGGGCTGAAACACGAGGTTTTCAAATAACTAGGTTTTTCTGATATAGTGAGACACCGTGAGTGGACTTTATTATTGTGTATTTACATATTTGATGCACCGGGTCAAGTGGATTCTAGGAAGAGGATCGTCATAATAAATTAGATATAAGCTGACAGACTGACCGCCCTATATAATATATAACATCTAAGTGGTTGGGGGCAAAATTAGCACCATTTATACAATACAGACTTTTATAAATCTCCCGATAGTGTGCTATTAGCCTAGTAACAGAAATCACCCAAAGCATTATGGCAGATATGGCCTTTTGCCAAATAAATATTTGGACTTTTTAAGGTTTGGTTCATGTGATCCAAAACAGTTACAAAAACAACCCATACTCCATACGGACACAGGTCACAACCAGATGACCTACCTGCAGCACATACTAAAGGGCATGTCCACCTAAAAAAAAAATTTTGATATAAGATTCCCCTGGTCTCCCAGCCCCAACCACATATTAATTATTTTAAGAAAGCCCCCCAAACTCCTACTTAACTCCCCTCTTTCCTCCCGCCGTGCCCCGGACCCTCTGCTTGCCGAGAAAATGCAAGCAGAGGGGGGGGGACGCGGCAGCTGCGTTCGTGATTGAATGGAGTGGCAGCCAATCACGGACGCGGCTGCCGGCGCCAGACTCACTTTCGGTGGAGAAGAGGGAAGTAATAGTTTGGGGAGCTTTCTTAAAATATAAATATAGCGTGTGGGGCTGAGCAGGGGAATCTTCACACATTAAGGGGTTTCTTTAAAGCAGGGGAGGATGGAGAGGGAGGGAGAGGTAGGGGGGACGGCTGCAGTACGCACTGCCAAACTTCTCCCGGAGGCCAGTTAGGGCAAGAGTCCTATATGGACTCTGCATCCACCTCCCTCGTGGGTGGGCCAAGTTTTTTGGGACTTTGGGGGGGAACTACAGGAGGAAACATATGAGCTGGGATGTAAGGTAAGGAAATTAACTACAGAATACAGTGGTGGGGCCAGTAGTTGGGGGATTATAGTTTTGGGGGTGGACATGCCCTTAAAGGGTAATTTATGTCCAACACATTTTTGTTTGTTGATCAGTCATCAAAAATAGTTAGTTTTATTATCTTAGAGTGCAGAAAATGCATTAACCCCCCCAAACTGATCACGAGGTACAACACACCCTACCTCGCCACTATTACTGTATGTTCCTTGGTCACAATACTTTAAGGGTAACTATAGTCAAAATACAAATTTTGCTCAATCCATCAAAAAATAGTTTACAAACTCAAATTATTTACCACCAAAACACATCTACTGACCTTCATTACATGCAGTCCTACTTAAATGATAACTTTATTCCTCCATATAATTTATGGCTATTTAAGGTTTAACCTAATATTTTTATATAATGATATAAGTATGTACTGAACTATTTGTGGATTTTATATTTTTGCATTCTTGGTTCTGATGGCATGTTTGTCGCCCCTTGCCTATAGAGTGAGTCTTATTTGTATTTTGTTATGTCAGGCACTTTAAAGTAGTAAACTATTAGCCAAAAAATATTTGAATCATTATCAAAAAGTTCCTTTCATGGCATACAGTGCAAAATATATACCTCTAAACACACACCTACTGACCTACCCCCATTTTGGGTGGCAGAATGATCAATCACAAAAAAAGTTAGATTATTTAGGTCATCAGTCAAAACACACCAAACCTGAACAGGTATACACACCTATGACCAAACCTATCCGTTTCCATGGCCGCAAAATATGTACCCTCCAACAAACTCTACTGACCGCCCTCTATTTCAGTTTGTAGCGTGCTTAAATGTTTAACAATAGCAAAAAACTAATTTTGATCAATACTCAAAAAAGTTAGTAATACAGCCAAAACACAAAAAACTACCCCTTTACAACCATATAGACACAGGTACACACACCTCAACACCCTGTTTTATGTTTCTACTGACTTAAACCTAAGTATTCAAATCAAGATCAATAGAAACAATCCTTAAAAGGCTTCATCTTGATTGACCTTCAGTTGTATTCCTTATATTAGACAGAACATTCTCTATTTAATTTCACTGGTTAACATGAATACATAAGCACTATGTGAGTGTTTTATATGTAATGTTTATGTATAAATATTATACTATAATTAACGACCTTCTCCATATTTCTTACTTCCTTTTCCTTTTAATTAGTTGGTCTGTAACTTTTCAGTGAGGATAAAAAGGTTGAAAGTAGATAGATATTGTGTTTATTAAACAGAAATACAGTTCTCCTTTGGTTCCATAATTTCTCACTTGCAAACATCCAAGTATATTTCATAGTTTCCAGCTCTTGTCCTGTCGTATTCCAGGTCCACATTTGTTATAGTTCCAGTGATTCTCCTGGTGTTTCTGCGTCAAGGAACAGGAAAATATAACAACTGGAATGAAGATATCAGCCCCCCATTAAACACCCTGCACTGGAAGCCAGGATAGCAAGATCTCCACAGCCACCATGTATTACCCTTGGTACTCAGGTAGGCTGGGATGAGACCAGCAGAAAAGGTTGATGAAAGTGCACTCTGTTTATCAAGAAAAATATTCTGTTTATTGCTCACACAAATAACACCAATGTTCGGAGAACCGCTATGTCTGCCTTCAATCAGGTGATACACACATCTAACCCTACACCATTTAAGACCCAGTGAATCCAAATTATCTCCCCCCTCCCGATTTTAGGGAGTGGCCAAAGTAGTTAACACTCCACATAGTGTCTTTGCCAAGATGTAAAATGTCCATAAGTGTCCTTTGTGAAATGTTTCAAAATTGTGAGTTATGCTTAGAGTCCGTGATTGTGAGAAAAGTTCTCCTTCATCAGAACTTCTTCCACAGGTTCAAGGACTATAACGCATGACGTTCACTATAATTTTGAACATGCAGAACACCAGCATGCTGAAAGTTATCAATGGGCTATTTAGACTGGCTGTAAGCTCTCTAACACGGAAAGTAACATGATAACTTAATGCAGACAGACAAATCCCATGTAACCCATCACAGTGTAGAAACAGGATAGACCCTCATACTTATGTAATTCATCTCCAGGGGTAAGTGTGAGTTGTCATAGTCCTGGGAATGGTGGGGAGGAGAATCAGCCAGACCCAGGCATATCACAACCGGACCAGGTACAGAGAAAGACCAGGCAATGGCACTCTTGTTCGCACCCCATTTCTTTATCTTGCTCCACAGGCCTTGGTTGGCATTGAAGGCATGCATACGTGACTGATTTAGCCAGAACGCAAGAGACTAGATTGTGATTGATTCCCAAGTACTTTCTGAGCAGGCAGGTCACCTTCTCTGGAAGGCCAATGACAGAAGCAGACAGAGGAAGGACAATGTAGGGAGAAGAGGAGGAGTAACGGAGGGTTAGGTGATTGGCTTAACCACAGGAGTTTTATGCATGTTTTATAATAAAGTCACAGACTGACATGACTCATAATATAGAAAAAAATTGACAATGAAGCCAACATTGTCCTAAAGAATCTTCATGATATAAAAATTTTTATTGTCCTTGGATACAGGACAGTCGTTTATCATTGGGCCAAGATCATCACGGCCACTAGGATACAAGTTTCCATATTTAGAACAATTAATCCCAAAATGTGAACGATATAAAATGAGTGTAAATATAGCATATATAGGACAACAATAATATATTATTTATTATTGTTATTATTACCTATCTAAAAGCAAGCACACACCGTAATCCAAATACTTTTTTTCTGACAAAATGTAGAAATTGTGGACTTTATGCTTATATTGCATGAGGAATGGAGCAGGTGTGTATTATCCCAATAAAATCCTAAAGCAATGTATGTTTCTTTTCTTTCAGCAGAGACGTATTTACGCAACCGTATAATGTAGAGTTTAGATGTTGGTATTATTGTAATAACTTGTATTACACTGTTATAAAAATGTTCACCCTATGTAATGTAAGTTTTTATTTAAAGAACAAATTGACACTAAAAATTATTTAATATATTTGATCATCCTTTAATAAGATTTCACTAATAAATGTAATAAACTAGGGAAAGAAAAATGAATGACAGCAAAATAGGACACAGACTCTGCGGGTACATTCCATGTGTTAATCATGTCGCTTTAGGAATGCAGTTCTATTAAAAGGTTTTATCCAGATTCCACAAGCAAAAATCCAATACAAGGAAGAGCCATTACAGGGACCAGTTGCGGCTTTATTGACCGGCGTTGCAGTGGCAGGCCTCTGGTTTTTACATTGTTGTAAAGAGCTAAAGGCAGGTGTCTATAAAACCCTTTTTAATAGGAATTGCATTCCGAAAGGCTACCGGAAACATGTTAAGTACCCAGAAGTCTCCGTCCCTTTAATAAGAAGCACCTATATTTTTATGTAACATGCTAAGTTTCAGATCTTCTCTTCATACCCATGCTATTTGCTGCATTAACACAATCTTGCCAATCAACGTCTTATTTGGCAATGCTCCAAAGTGGTGGATCCAGATGACATAACATGTTGCAAAAACTATGTGTAATTTAGAGAAGAGAGCAGAGACCATGAGGTCAGATTTATTTGAGTTATAAAGATGTAGCTTCATCAGAAAAAATTATAATTATAAAACTTAGATTTAAGTTTGCCATTACCCTGATTTAAGTTATTATAGTGTTATGTCGTTGTCCAAGGCCGACTAAGAAATGTGGACTAACCTGTGTCATTGGAGATGTGTCCTCTGAGCAGCACACACACAGTCATAACAGCAGGGAAACTGCGCACATTCCCTGGGGCGCTTTCCTGTCCTGGAGAACAGCCTCTCATGCATACAGAAGGGGGGTCTGGAATTTGATTATGGTTTGTTGATGAATTTGTCCAGACATACTTATAAAAGACGTAAGTCGTCACAAAGTTCTAAATAGTCATTGATACATAAGAGGTTACCGTATATACCGGTATAAGCCGACCCGAGTATAAAGCCGAGGTAGCACCATTCTTACTGAAAAAGTAATATAAAATGATTGACTCGAGTATACAGCCGAGGGTAACAAGGTTCACCACTACTGTAAACCTGTTAATTACTAAAATGATAGTAAAAGAACATGACATAGGCGGAGGTCCATGTTTATTTTTGTAGAGTATTTATTTTTCAAATAAAAACAACCTTTTGTAGTCACTATAGCATAAAGCAACATAAGATACACACAAACTAACGGTCACCCATAAAACTAATGCAAAAAAAGTATGGAAAATATTTTAAACTGAACGGAAACCTTTTGCGAAATCAAGTTCAAGTTGCGCAGCAATATGAACATGCAGTACGGTACTCTAATTAAAATCCTTCAAATTCAGATTCTTCATCCTAGTTTTCTTCCAAATAGTGCCTCAAATTCAGCGTGTGTAAGTTCATCTGCATAGACATTAGCATCACATCATCAATATTAAATCATCTTCAATCACTGCTGTCATGCTGAAACAAAACCTCATCTTCTGTAACCATCCATGGCATTACTTATAACCGCATTTTAGAAAAGCACTTTTGATGGTGTCCTTATGGAATTCCTCACCGCTCTCATCGTACTCCACTGTTGGCTAATATTTCTATATCAGCTTCATAAGATTTCCTCTCTTTTGTCAATTTGGCTTGACTAATGACATCCATTCGTGCCAACATTTTTCGACACGGGTCTTTAAAAAGGTTGTTTATAGACACTACAAATCAGGCTGTAAAACAGAGTTAGCCCCACGAATACAGCCAAAGTGGTTGGAAATGACTTAGCCAGTGTTTGACCATCCTCACTATATGGTGCTCCTAAAATATCCCAAACTAGCAGGTGAGTGGTTTTTTTTTTACAAAGCCACTCATGGTCGTCCCATTCCAAATCTCCCTCTAGCATGTTTTGTTCCTTGTTCATCCATCTCAGCCTTAACATGTGGCGGACGATATTTTCGGCGGGGATTTTGGCATTTTAGGCAAGGTTCCTTTTAAAAATATAATAACAGCACGACAGCTTGACTCCATTGGCAAACATGCAGAACCACTGTGAAATGATTTTTTTCATCCCTGTGTTCTAATGAAAATTGTTTTTCTCCCCATGGATGCCCACGTTGTTGCTTGAAGATCAAAGTCAGCTGTCCTCCATATTCCTCGATACTTCAGAGGTCATAATTATACACACTTCTTGTTTATTATAATTGTGGAATGACATCACCTTTTTCTTCCAGATTATTGTGGTAGTTTTTGGGAAGATCTTGGTTCCGGTCGCAAGCAAGCCAAAACCTATTCATGAATCGGGTAACCATCCAGCTGATGCAACAAATTCTCAATCCTGCTGTTTTATATTTCTCAATTTTAGACATTTGAGTGGGCACGTAATCGATCCCTCGTGTTTACACAGTATCCATTTTGAAGGACGACATTCCACAACCCATTGTATGCAATGTCAGTCTCAGAGCCCACCTATGAGGTTGGTTAAACCACGACGAGCTTTTTTGACTTCGGACATCTTCTCCAATTCTGACTTAATTTTTCTGCCAACTCGAACCTGTTTTAGTTTCGAAACGCCAATTCCCCCGTTTCTGCAACTTGACTTTATTTCTACTTTCCTCTGCGCTTGAAAACAACGTTGAGTTTAAATCCAGCGTCGTAGGTAGTCTGCGTTTTTTTTTTTTTTTGTTTTCTTCCACGACACCAACCGTTTCTAACAGATTTAAAAATACCCAGAAGAGCCAGTAAGAAGTAAGAGACTGACAACCCACTACCTTAAGAGAAGAGTTTTTACCGCATGTAAGTGAGCACAGATTATCTGCTTTTATATCAAGGTATTATCCGCGTTCTAACGTCGTAGTTGTTTTGATGCTTTAGTTGCCCTTTAAAAGATGAGCAAGTCCAATAAAAGTACTGTACGGTATCCCATACACGTAGTCCCAACAATTGATCCGGTTATAAAAGCCAAATCCCGTTACTGACCATTCCTTGGCACTTTCAATGCTTGGGAAATACCTTACATCTACTGGCCAAGTTTCACCAACAAAAAAAATCCACCTTGCCACACTTGCAGTACACAATCATGTTATTCTTTGAGGCAACTCCAGATGTTGGAAACTACAACTAATCCCAGCAACTTTTGGTGCTGGGAGTTGTAGGGTCGCTAACCATCTCTATGTGCCAAGTCTCAAAAAAAAAAAATTCCAGGTACCTTTACCATCTTTCCGTAACCCATCTTTCTGTTGGCACTCCATAATGTTTGGAAACTACAACGCACAGCAGACTTTGGTGGCTGGGAGACGCGTATTCCACCAAACTCTCTATGCCAGTCAAGAAAAAAAAAATTACCGTACTTTCCCATCTTTCTGTACAACACATATTTCTGTTGGCACTCCAGATTGTTTGGAAATACAACTCCCAGCAATCAAAGCATGCTGGGAGTTTTAGTTCCTACAATTTTATTTGCATTTGTACCCACCCAATCCCAGTAAGAATAACCAGTATCAAGGCAATAATTGAATATATGGTAGTAACTTACCGTCCACAGGACACGGACAGGAGAATAGGAAACCTGACTCGCTCATTCCCTGCTCCTCCATTCCGGCAGATTACGGCAGTACAGTGATGTACGTAATTGGCGCAGAGGCCCGCGCCTAACGTGCCCGCGTGCACAATACCAGGAACCGCTCCTTCTACCTCTGCATGTTGCATCGGTCCTCGTCTCTGATCGGTGTCCAGTATAAAGCGCAGCGTATCCAGGCATCTATGGACTGGTACCGTCAACTGAAAAACCTTACCAATCAAAAAAAATATTTTCCCAGCGGGTTTTTTGGTGTGACGAGTATGGCCGAGACAAGGTTTTTAGGTTATTTTATAACCTAAACATCGGCCTATACTCGAGTATATAGTGTATATGGACTAAATACATCTAAATTACAGCTAACATCTAGTTTAATCTGAGATAAAGGCAGGACTGAATATGAAAGAATGGTAATTACAAATTTTGTAACTAGAGAAAAGAGCGCTTGCGGGGGATATGATTACTGAAATTTTGAAGGTGTTTTCAACTGTGAGCGGTAAAGTATGGACCTGCTGTCTTCCAGTGTACGTGGTTATGGCAGGTCACATTGATAGTTTTAAAAAAAAGCTGGGTGATTTCTACAAACAAGGATTTTACAAGTTACTGGTATTGATACATAAAGTAGCGTGGGGAGGTTTGTCACTGTGAGAACGGTAAGCTATGGACCTGTCCTTCCCGTGGACGTTTGTTATGGCAGGTCATTGGCAGTTTTACTCAACAAGCTTGATGAAGTTTCTACAAACAAGGAATGTACAAGTTACTGGGATTGAACATACAGTAGAGTTTGGGAAAGGGGTTTGTCACCTGTGAGAACGGTTAAAGCTATGGAGCGGTCTTCCGTGGACAGTGTTATGGCAGTTTCATTGGTCAGGTTGTTAATAAAAATCTGGATGCAGTTTCTGCAAACAAGAATGTTTGCAAGTTACTGGTATGGATCATAAAGTAGAGTTTGGGAAAGGTTTGTCACTGTGAGAACGGTAAAGCTATGGAACTGTCTTCAGCTGGACGTTGTTATGGCAGGTTTCATTGGTCAGTTTAATAAAATAGCTGATGAGTTTCTACAACAATGAATAGTTACAAGTTCTGGGATTGATACATAAAGTAGAGTTGGGAAAGGGGTTTTGTCCAACTGTAGAGAACGTAAAGCTATGGAACTGTCTTCCAGTGGACGTGTTAATGGCAGTTTCATTGGTCAGTTTAATACAAGCTGGATGAGTTTCGCAAACAAGAAATGTGCAGTTCTGGTATTTGCAAGTTGCATATCGGGTTGCCCCCTTCAGATGCATACTGCAACTGAAAAAGGGGGCAACACTGAAATGTTGTGCAAATGTATGTCACAATAACTAAAGTTAAACATTAATAGTGTGTGTGTCTCAGCATTTTCACACCTGGAATGTGAACGTTTAATCTGGTTTTTATGGTTGAACAGACCAGAGGAAAACCATACTGTACTAGACTATACTATATTTCTCTGGTCCAATCTTTTATTTGTCGTATATGAATTATCCACTTTTTTCTTTATCCATTTGGTTCTGATGAATTTATTAAGGAAAGAGTGTTCCATTTCAGTCCAACAGACCGCAGTGTATCTTCCCCCTTAAACTTCCAATCAATAATAGAACTCAAGAGGAAATCCTTGGATCTTTCTAGAATGGAAAGTCTTCAAAAGGTTGTCCAATTACTTACCTTTTTCCCTTAACTCACAATGTCACAGGGAAGTCTGTTAGAGAGAGGATCACTGTTGGGAATAGGGTCCTATAAAGATCCCACACACTATCCTGCCTTGTTTCTATCTTCTTAGATTTCATCAGTGCCCAGTCCCTCCATACAGTCAATCAGGGTGTGACTGCAGACCCTCATAACATTGATTACTGCTTTTGTCATGCTGCCCATCCTCTGCCCCTGTCTCCAGCGTATAACAAGCTCACTGAGCAAATGGAGGAGCAATACCTTTGCCAGAATGAAGAAAAATGAGCATGGTTCCAAATAGTTTGTAATAAACGGCGAAAAAAATATCATTGAGGCTGCTGGCATTCCACCATTCTTTTGGTGTTTTTTAAGGGTGGACCATACCCTTTTAAATTTATTAACTACTATTTAATTTAATATAATGTTGAAGTATTTTTGATGCTCTAAAACCACATTATTCCGACTTGGCGTGGTTATATTTTTTAAAAAATATCCTTTAAACCCCTTTTCACTCTGCCAGAGAATTTTCATTTTTTTTTGCGTTAACTCCACGAAGAATTTTCACAGGATTTTTGTCCTTAATCGCTTAAGAACTATTTTTACAGTAGGAACCATTGAGTAAATCAGGAATATTATACATTGTTTTTTTTTTCTAGCACAAGTCTACTTAACATGTAACAGAATTTGTAACTTTTCGTCTTGAAATTTTACTGGAATTATGGGTAAAATCATGTAACAAAATGAAATGTCAATTTTCATGGATTTTTTCCATTTTTACTTTAGTTATCTTTAAGGCTACCACAAATCTACTGTTTTTCTAAACTCAGATACTCCCGATACACGATACCATATATATGTAGTGGAACCCGAACTTTTCCTGTTCATGAGACCCCCAAAACTAAAACTGCACCTCCTAGAATATTACACCCAAATTAAATGTATAAACCCTACTGACAGTTAACATATAATATCTACCAAATTAACTAAAATATCCCCACAAGTGAGATATTTTTTAGAACTACACACCCATGATTTTTAACGAGTGAGGTAGTTTTCGATCAAAATGCAGATACCCGGGGCGCACTCTTCGTCATTGTAAGTTACTACTTAGCTTCGTCACAATTTTTTCCTTTTTTTCTTAACTGAAAATCAGAGACAATCAAATGCGAATTCAGCTAAAAACTGTGGAGGAAAGTCAAAAACGCACTCAAATATGAAAGCCTAACCCCTCCGAATAAAACGGTCTGCCACATCTGGTTGTACTCAGAACATGGCTACCAACTAACCCCGAAGCTTGACCCAGTGCCACCCATGTCAGTTAGCAGCAAAAAAAAATTAGCCAGTTTTGTAATTTGAACACTCGGCAGTTTTCTACAAAACACCCCCCCCAACTCAAAAATACCCCCCACAAACTATATTATATTTGTAATCTACACCCTCCTACCGCTATGTACGCTGTAGTTCGTTCATTCATATCTATGGTTGCGCAGTTCTCTTCGTAGACAGTTGCACTTTTACCACACTTTTCAAAAAAAATTAACACTATCAACAACGTTCAAAGGTAGAATCATGCCAAACCCCATGGATGTAAAAAGTACCAATATCACTCTCCCAATGTTCCTAAATCAAACGGTATGCCATATGTGTGGTTACACACGCAGACGTGGAAGCGAAAAGCCCAAAGTGAGACAATGCACGTTGCTCAGACACGCGACCAACGATTTAGCCAACTCCGAATTTGGAAAGTCTGATTTTATCCACAAACCACCCCCGTACTTAGAAATAACCCCATAAACTATGTGTTCCCGAAATCACCACTTCAGCTATGTAACTCTGTAAGTTTGGTTCAATTCATACATCAATGGGGTGGGCGCAAAAAAAGTTCATTTGTAGAAGTTCGCATTTGTCTGAAAATGAAACAAAACAATTCAAAAGGTAGAAAAATCATGCCAAACCTCATGGAATCTAAAAAAAAGTGCTAAATATCAATCTCCAAATGTCCTGAATCACGTATGCCATATGTGTGGTACCACGCGGACGTGGAAGCGAAAAGCCCCACAGTGAGCCAATGCACGATGGCCCGAAAAGCGAACATATTTAGCAACTCCAAATTTGGACAGTCTGCAGTTTTTTTCCACAAAACACTCCCGTACTCAGAAAATACCAATAAACCCCACACAAACTATATATTCCTGATCTACACACCTTCAGCTATGTACAGCACTGTAGTTCGTCTCATATCCTACCATCAATGGTGTGGGCGCAGTTTTCGTATAATTTCCAATCCCCCTTCTACACCACTTTGCTGGAAAAATAGAGAAAAATACATTTCAAGTTACGAATCCACAACCAAAAAACCCCATTAATGTAAAAAAACTTACAAATTCAATTCGCTAAATGTCCCCTGAATCAAACGGTATTGCCATATGTTGGTTAAAATGTAAAACAATGCGCAGTGCGCCAATAACAGCATTTTCGTCTCCCAGATTTTTCAAACTGACCCCTCTACTTGGAAATACCCCTGCAAAACTATATATTCTCAGAATCTAAAATACCTTCAGCTACGTACCTGTAGTTTGTTCATTCATACCATCACTGATGGGTGGGCAGTTCTCGTAGAAATGCGCATTTGTCTGAAAAATGACAAAACAAAACCTTCAAAATCAAAAGGTAAAATCTATCATGCCAAACCCATGGAATGTAAAAAAAGCTACTAATATCAAGCTCCCCAAATTCCGATCAAAAGGTATGCCATATGTGTGGTTACACAAAGTGAAGACCAAGTGAACAATGCACAATGGCTCAGAAACAGCAAATATTCAGTCAAATCTGAATTTGACAGTCCTGCAATTTTCCCCCACAAACAACCCCACAAACCATATATTTCCTCGAATCCTCACACCTTTATTCTAACGAAATTCTGTAGTTTGTTCATTCGTACCATCAATGGTGTGGGTGCAGTTTTTCGTAAAGTTCCCAGTTTTATCAGATTTTCCTAAAAAATTGAAAAAACACTCTCAAGGTAGAAATCATGCCAAACAAAGTTACCAAATATCAATCTCCCAAATGTCCTGAATCAGACGGTATGCCCTATGTATGGTTACCCCGCAAACGAGAATCAACTAGCCCACAAAGTGAGGCCAATGAAACATGGCCCAATTTACAGCAACTTTCAGATTTGTCAGACTAAACAACAACCCCCTCTATATTAGAAATACCCCCGCCCAAGAACTATATATTTCATTGGAATCTATCTACACACCTTCAGCAAACACAATGGTGTGATTCCTTTATGCTACACCAATGGTGTGGGCGCAGTTTTCATTTAACTTTCGCTTTTTTTACAGATTTTACATTCACGAAAAATTTATAAAAATACAATTCAAAGTTAAAATCCTGCAAATTTCCATGTCATTAAAAAAAACTTGTCATTATCAAATCTTCCAAATGCCCGACTCAACGGTAGCCATATGTGTTACTGACACATGGACATGGCACCAACTAGCTCAAATGGACACATGCACAAGTGTAATTACAAGAAACAAATCCAGTGCTCTGTAATGGTCATACCGCCCCCAAAACTTGGAAATGCCCCCCACAAATAAAACCCCCCACGAATATCAATCTCCACTGTTCTGAATCAAACGTATGCCCTATGTGTGGATGCACACAGAGACGTGGCCCATAGCTCAATGGGAACGCTGCACAAATCAATTACAAGAAAAAAATCAAAGTGGCTCTGTAGTTAACCGCCTACACTTTTTTCTAAGAACAGTCCCGAACATGGAATTCCCCCCCACCAACTAATATTTTTTGGAATCTACAACACACCCTTCAGCTAGTTAGGAATTCTCATACATACATGAAGATTCCAGACCCGTTGATCCAAGAACTCTGTGTTTTTGAGGTTTATGTGAAAAATAAAATAAGTGATTCAAGATTGAAAAATCCTACCTAAACCAACTTGACCAGCAAAAAAAACCCACTAAATGTCAATCTCACATATATCCTGCCTCACAAAACGGTATTGCCATATGTGTGGTGCACACAGAGACTGCCACCAACTAGCTCAATGGTACACATGCACAGTGTAATTACAGCGAAAATCAAAGTTCTCTGTAATTTCAAACAGCCCCAAACTTGGAATGCCCCCACCACTAAACCCCCCCCCCTACTAAGATCACCTCTCCCACAGGTTCTGGAATCAAACAGTAAATGCCATATCGTGGATGTACACAGAGACGGGCCACCACTAGCCCCCCCCTCAAATCTGAAAACGCAGTTCGTCCACAAGTGTTAATTACAAAGAAAAAAATCAAGTGCTCTGTAATTTCATACAGCCCCCAAAACTTGGACATTCCCCCCACAATAACCCCCCCCCCACTAAATATCACTCTCCCCATCATGTTCTGAATCAAACAGTAGATGGCCATAATGCTTGGAAGTGATGTCACAAGACTGGCCCACCACTAGCTCAACATCGGACGCACGCACAATGCAATACAGAACAAAAAAAAAATCAAAGTGCTCTGAATTTGAACAGCCCTACACTTTGTCTAAGGACACCGGCCAGAAACAGGAATTCCCCCCCACAAACTATATTTTTTTGGGAACTACACACCTTCACTACGTTACAAAGTCTTCATACATCATAGAATTCCAGACCCAGTGATCCCAAGAACTCCTGTGTTTTTTACGAGGTTTTGTGAAAAATACCATAAGATGATTCAAGGATTGAAATCCATCCTACCTAAACCAACTTGACACGCAAAAAACCCACTAACATTCAATCTCCCATAGATCCTGCATCAAACGGTAATCATTGTGTGGGTGCCCACATGAGACGTGGCACCAACTACTCAAATTGGACACATGCAAAGTGAATTACAAGAAAAAATCAAAGTTCTCTGTACTTTCAAGCAGCCCCAAAACTTGGAAATGCCCCCCACAATAACCCCCCCCCCACTAATATCACTCTCCCACATGTTCTAATCAAACAGTATGTGCCATATTCGTGGTGTAACACAGACCGTGGCCACCAACTATCTCAAATCGGACGCCCGCACAAGTGTAATTAACAAAGAAAAAAATCAAAGTGCTCTGTCATTTTCATACAGCCCCAAAACTTGGAAATTCCCCCCAAATAACCCCCCCCCCACTAAATATCACTCTCCCACTGTTCGAATCAAACAGTAAGCCATATCCCGTGGATGTACACAGACGTGTCCACCACCTAGCTCAAATCGGACTCATGCACAAGTGTAATTTCAAGAAAAAAATCCAAGTGCTCTTAATTTCAAACAGCCCGCAACACTTGAAATGCCCCCCACCAAAGACAACACCCCCACTAATATCATCTCCCCAATGTTCTGAATCAAACGTTATGGCCATGCGTGGATCCCCCAGAGACGTGGCCACCAACTAGCTCAAATGGACTCATGCACAATGCAATTACAAGAAGAATCAAGTGCTCTGTAATTTGAACAGCCTACACTTTTTTCTAATGACACGCCCAAAACATGGAAATTCCCCCCCAAACTATATATTTTGGAATCTACACACCATTCAGGCTACATTACCATGCCATCTTTCATCCATACATGAAGACTTCCCGACCCACTTGATCCCAAGAAATCCGTGCTTTTAGGAGATTTTGTGAAAAAAATAATAAGAGGACTCAATGAGTTGAAAATCCTACCTAAACCCCACTTGGCAAGTAAAAAAAACCCCCTAAAACTGCAATCTCCCACATGTCCTAATCAAACCGTAATGCCCATATGAGTTGGGTGCAAACAGGATACGGGGCCCAACCAAACACTCAATGGATCATACGCAATGCAATTACAGAAAAATAAAATGCCCGTTTTCATCGAAATCCGATCGAAATCATTGCCCGGAAAGCTTTTCCCGGAGTGATTTTTCATTCATTGCAAAGATCAATAATTTGGTGATCAGAAGTAGCAAAGACGTAGAAAAATCCTATTTGTGAATGGACTTGAGTTCATTCACAAAATTATAGTAAAAGCGTCATGCATGACCGCTTTACTATACTAGTTACTGCAGCATGATCTATCTGGAGATCACACTGCAGTACTCCATCTGGACCATACGGTAGCAGTGTACTTCCATATGGGAATACCCCCGGTGAAGGAGGAAGTTCTGTGATGTCACCGGGTCCCCATTCAAGCTTCCTCCTCCTAACTCAGTGGGACCGGCCGCTCATATGCAGGGCAGGCTTCAAGGTAGATATTCTCCGATCCCCCCTCGGATTTGGACGAAACCGAGGGGATCAAGGGACCTAAGGAGGGCAGTTTTGAATGCTTGCCCCCCGATCGCCCCTAGCAGGGGAAAAAAAAATTTGGAGGGGGGAAGCCACAGATCTATATTCACGATCTGTGGCAGTTTGTGCATTCACTGCACGATCGTGAATATACGATCTTGTCATTGAAAAGGGTTAAAGGTAGTGTACACAGATTTTTTTTTTTATATAGTTTCATTAGTGAAAACTATAATTCATCTCGAACTATCACTGTTTCAATTTTTGTTGATCTGCCCCTATTTCATTTAGATATCAATCCTGAACACTCTTACGTTTTTAGGCATTTCCTGTAAGCAGTTTTGGCTGTAGCTGGAATGGTTTTTGACAGTGGTGTGCTGTCTACATACACATATATATCCATAATTGATCTTTGGATGTGGGCCAAATAGTCAGGTCGTGGTCAGAGCCTGAGCAAAACAAGTATTGTATTGAAGGCATGCAGCTACACACCACCTCAGAAGTAAGGCTACTTACATGTATTTATTCAAGATTAATATGGCTGCAAGTAATTTTTCCATTCAGTATCCATACACTTTAAATCCCCAGTCTTTTTAAATAAGTACTGAAATAGGGAACCTACACTCTGATCCCAACTATCACTGGGACAAGGAGGGTTTGGGGGTTCCCCCCCCCCCCCCACCCCCCCCCCCCCCCCCCCCCCCCCCCCCCCCCCCCCTCCTGGTTTTATATAGACCCAGACGGAGAAATTCACAGAACAGTTTTAGAATGTTCTTCTCTGCAGACTACTAACTGCTTAACCACTTTTCTGCCACAAGCTCATACAAAGTTTTTTTATTTTTTACTTATTTTGCATTATAATAATTCCCTTGCCATTTATAATTGTACAAGTCACAGGCTGAAGAGCTTTTTTATCCACGGCAGGGAACTCCTAGTTGACTTTAGCAAAACACTGTAAGGGACTTATTATTTCTTTAATACATAAGGTTTCATTATTTAAATAAAATGGTGTTTTTTTGGGGTCCTTGTTTTATTTAACATATTACCCCTTCCCCAACACAAATACTGCCACTCGACAAAAAAAGGATTTTACTAATTTAACTTTAACTTATATTATACAGCGCACAGACCTGAATGTATTTTATAAGTGCAACCAAACCACCGGCATTCATTCCATTCAGTGAATAATAAGCATTGTGGTTTGAGGAATCATGTAATTTTAGAAGACTGTTGGAAATTGATTGAAAATAGCTTTGCTATATTTTGGGAACATATGTTTGTGTGTTTTGAAATGAGTGGGCCCTAAAATTGTTAATGATGGGTAGAGATGTCGGAACTTCCGCAAAATCCGGTCCCTCGAGGATCCGCAATTTTTCGGAAATTTTGAAAATTCGAAGCTCCGCGAGCTGACCCATTAAACCCCTTAAATGAAAATCCTCGAAAATACAAGAAGTCCTCGTATGTTAAAAATTTTTTCAAATATACGTATTTTCCCCCCGCATTTTTCCGAAATCGTAACACCCTTGTAATTCAATTCAAATTTTTTCGAAATAGTATTTTCATGCTTTTCGAAATACAGAAATCCTCTAATTTTAAAAAATTTCGAAAACGTGGTTCTGAAAGTTCGAAGGCAGAAACCTGAAACAAATTTGCGATATCCTCCGTTCACGAATGAGGTAAATCCACGCGGCTTCGGGTTCGGACTGGGCCATCACTAATGATGGGAATGATTATGTGTTTTTCGGTGGCCGATTTGTATTTGGCGGCGGGTTGGGGGAGGGGCAATCTCCAAAATTTGCATCAGGCCCATAGGTCCGTAGCTACTCCACTGCATAACAGCAAAGAGTTTATGCGATCCACTAATATGGTACAGTGATAGCTGAAGATTATAGTTTCCAGTAATGGTGGGCATTTTAAAATAATACATGTCAGGTGTACATTAAAAGTGAAACATTAAAAACACCTGAACAAATCTCAGCACCTTAAATTGTTTAGTGGCTGGATAAAGAAACACAGGAATAGGAAATTTCTGCCTAGTAGGGATGTTCCCTAGTGGGATGTTCTCTAGCTCTGTGTTGCAGGGTTCTGATGACCCCCAGCTAGTGATCTAAAGGGTGTGGAGTCAAACATCAATACTTGATTCTGTGTGTGTTGGTTTTCTGTAAAACCTCTACTCCAGTTTAACCATTCTCCCGACATCTACCAAGCAGTCCAAGAACGCCATTTTGTTGTTTTTTATCTATATCCGTGTAAATCTGATGCCTTGTACCACAGGCCATTATGTGTTCTGTTGAAGGCTTGTACTTGCTTAGGACATAATGTCCCCTGTCTTCTTGAAACCGCAACAACCATCCAAGTGCATCCAAAAGGCCCAATAACAAAATATAAGAGGAGCAACATCATATACTGTATGCAGTGAGGTGTTAAGTGCTCTGCTAGCACAGAAAAGAAGATGCCTAGGGTCATCCACGTAACCTGTATCTTCAGGAAAAGGGACTCGCTTAAAAAATGGCAATAACTTGGCCAAAGAACGATGGTTCAAAGATTGGTAATGTAGGCTTATATTCCTGGCTCCTGTCAGGGCCATCTACCATGAGGCACTAGTGAGACATGTGCCTCGACTCCTCCCTGGACGAAAGAACCCACGGAGGCAGATCAGTCCTCCTGTCTTCCATGTACAATGCTGTTTTAAAAAAAAAAACCCTTACTCGGGCGTTCCTATAACAACTCTTAGGCCACTATCTACACCCCTAACACCTGGCTGTGTGATATGCTAATTGGGAGTTTATCCAGGGTCATAATAGCCACAGATTCTTGTACAAGTCCTCTGAATTGAGAAGCCATTCGGATTACTAGCGACCGCTTCAAGAACTACCATTTCAAGTCCAGTTGATCTAATTGAATACAACAGATATACCATGCCCTGGATGAATGAGAACTTTCACAAAATCATTTCTAATCATTTTGGGGAGAAACCCTCAAACTTGTACGGCAATATGAAAGACAGCAAGGACAATTGGCAGACTACAGAAACCACCTGCGATTTAACCTCCGATGTCAACAACAAGGCTAGTACCTGCAGTATCTCTTGGATTCCACGGTTAAAGGCATCAGACCAAACAGATACTGCAAAAGGCTCAAACCCAGCTCCTAGTGAACGGGTACGACAGACCATTTTACAGTCTGATGCTTTGATGCACAACATTCGTCAACAGAACAGAACCTGGCCTCACAGCTAACCTGTGTCCATCTGGTAAAGAGTGTGAGTTCACACCAAACAAGCACAGCTTTCCTCAGCACTGTAGGGCAACACAAAGGCACCAGCACAAGTTCTCTATTCGTCTCCCAGAACAGCCCCAAAGGGAACAACTACTTGGATACAAAAGAGGGAAGTGTCCTTCATCAAACAAGAGGAATGGTGAGAAACTTGTCTAACAGGACCTGACCCAGCCCAGAAATGGAAGTCCTTGGTAGGCTTGAATTTTGCATCACCCCTAACAGCCTCCCTGTGGTGGATATTATAGCAGCACAGAACCGCCCAAGCCTCTATCCACAGTAATAGGGTCTCACATAGTGAGGCAGAACACTTCGCCTTAAGTATCTGCAGCCTTGCCAGTTCTAAAACTCCTTCATCTAACCTGACTACACAGGAAAGAAGAGCCTTAACATCCCGTGCAAGAAAGATCAGGTACACCATTCTAACTTCTAACCGGCAGACAAGGGAAGATGCACAAGTGGTACTCAACACCTCAGACTACCATGATTAAGGGTGAACCATGCTCCTGGCCGATACACACATATTAGGCTTTAACAAGGGATCCCACCAGCCGTTACAGAAAGAGTCATAGACTTACTAAAAACATCTTCAAAAGGATACGCCCTTGAACCACCGAGCAATGTAATCATCCGCCTCTACCCTACCCCCCCCTACCCCGGTGAGGCACATCCCTGCATATATGGCCTCCAAAGATACCTAAGGAAGGGGCCCACTAAGACCTATAGTCAGCAGCATCACTTCGGTAAACATACAAGGTGCCAAAACTATCTAGCTTAACATCTTAGGACTCTTTGGTGGGAAGTTCTAAGCATCACATCAGAAACTCTCAGATTTTCAACCAACAAGATTGAAGATATAGTACTCGGTGGTAGAAAGAAACTAATGGTGTCCTATGATGTGACATCCTCTCTTCACTTGTATACCCACCAAGAGGCCTGTTGACATGGTGAGAAAACGGCTGGGCCAGACAGCACTCTTACCAGCAGAACTGATCCTCAACCCAGAACATGTGTTTCCTTGTTGTACTGTGCTGCAAATACCACCTATTTCAAATACCGGGACTAAGTTCATAAGCAAAAACATGGCTGTCCTATGGGTCTCCAGTTTCACCTATGTGGCCAACCTTTTAAATGGAGGAGGTAGAAACACAAGGCGCTTAATACTTTCGGGCAATAACCCTAGCCCTGGTTCAGAGTATGTTGATGACACCTGGGTTAAAATCCACCAGAAGGAAGTACAAAGCTTTCCAGAACACATTAATGCGTGGAACCAAAACATGAATTCACAAGGAAGAGGTACAACACAAACTGGCTTTCTTGGACTTGCCTTGGTAGACGTTAGGAAATGGTCAAACTGGAGTAGAGTTTACTGAAAACGCACCACACACAGATCAGTAATTTGATGTTTGCTCCCACCACCCTTTAATCACACCTGGGGGTCATCAAACCCTGCAATCACAGAGCCGAGACATCCCACGAGCACAGAGCGAAGCTACAAGAAATGAACCATCTCATAGGAGGCCCTTAAACTTGTGGCTATCCATACTGGGCCCTTTTGTCAAAAGACTTCAAGGAAATAAAAGAACATGAATATCACAGTGACAGGTACAAGCAAGACAGGAGGAAGAACTGGTCAATTCCCAATGTAGCATGGTACGCCGAGAAAGTAAAGAAGATTTCAAAAACATTGTATCCCTGTCTGCTTTAAACGAACAACACACGACGGCAGCATTGGTACAGAACATCCGAAGACCCCATAACCAACACAAGAAAAGCGCCACATATATATGCAGTGCAGTGCAGTGAAGATGCTCGGATTGTATGTGGGGGAGACCAAACAGCAACTGCATCAACGTATGGCCTAGCCACAGAGAGCCAATTCCCTCGGTTCTGGACTCAGCCTGTATCTGCATCTTAAGTATAATGCATACCTTTGAATATTGTTAATGTTTAACATACTGGCGAAGGAACGTGACTGTTCAGAGAGGTTTAAGGAGGCCATTTATGTGAAATAAGAAACCAAGCTAAATAGAGGTTGGTGGGTTCGACACCACTTGTCTGCCATGTACAATGCGTTTTAACACCTTACTCCTCTGGGCGTTCCTATAACACCTCTTAGCCACTATTCTAATCCACCCCTAACACCTGGCTGTTATAATGCTAATTGGGGGGATTTTCCAGGGTACTAATAGCCCCAGATCTTGTACAAGTTCATTCTGAATTGAGAAGCCAGTCGGATGACTATCGAAACGTCTTCAGTAACTACATTTCAAGTCCAGGTTGATCTAATTGAATACAACAGATCTACCATGACCTGGATGAATGAGAACCTTCACAAGCACAGATCAGCGTGGTAAAAAAAGAATCCTCAACTACTGGCCATCACTTGTGATGATGTGCGTGCGAGAACTGGTAAATGCCTAATGGTCACTGTTATGTGGTGTTGTGCTTGCCTGCTCTCACGGTCCTGCCCAATTAAGAACCGCAGGCCTTTGACACACCTCACCCGAAGAGCATAGAAAAGGATTTCTGGACCCAGGAGTGCCACCGTTAAAAGGTATGCACAGTCCATAGTTAATCGTTAGCACAAGCCCCGAGCCATGACCATATAATACCGTTAACGGACGCCCTCCCTATCAAAGACTTCTCTGTATAGTGGAGGGGCTAGGGTATTTGGTCACAGGGGTGCTGGGAGATATTGTATGGGTCGCTGTATGGGAGAGTTTAGGGTACGTACGTGGTCATGGGGGGTCGGAGATATTGGTGATGTGGTCTCTGTATAGGGAGAGGTAATCCTGTTTGCACCCCAGGACAATGGCTGTCGGCTTTCAAATCCTTTATACTAACAAAGTATGGGCATATCCTACTGTATTGTACAGTTGTCCCATGTATGGCACAGGCTATAAAATAATTAATTTTGATTTGAGCAACAAAAAACCTGAAAGAGCAAATATGGTAGTGCAACACAAGCTGTTTAGAAAGGGATGTAATATCTGTTTCTCGTAATTTTACATTATTGCTATTGAACTGTCTAGGAATTTTAAATACCTATTATAGCAAGGTCAAAATTTGTTAATTTAAAACACGCCCATCAACAACACCCCCCCACTGACAAATCCACACCACTTTAACTTGGCGTGGCGCCCTTCATGCGCCGCCGAGATCAAAAAACTAGGTTTTGGGGATAATTAAGGTTAGATTTAATTTTTATTTTGGGGGTGGACACATGCTTTAAGGTGCGTTACCGTCTGCAGTTCCATAATGTTCTGCAATGTTGCAGCTAGAGATGGACTGATTTTCATTCCTTTTTCGGATTTACGGATCTCTGGAAAATTATTGAACATCCGAAAACGGAATATACTTCTGACTCGGAGCCATTTTCATACTATTACTAATGTTCAGGGGCATTTTTCAAAAATATCCTTGAAAATTTGATGATCCTCAAAAATCATGATCGTGACACTACCTTTCGGATTATCGAACATTCAGCTATTTTTAAGAATTATTGAAAATGGGCTCCGTGTCCTGACATCCAAACAACCCGTCGATCAATTCCAGACTTAACATTTCAGATTTTTGTAACCGAGTAGGTTCTGACATGGGGACCCGGGTCCAAACTCTAGTTGCATACTAGTCCCCATCCCATCTCTGTGCAGACTATCCCATCCCATCTCTAGTTTGCCGACTAGTCCAATCCCTCTCTAGTTTGGCGACTAGTCCCATCCATCTCTAGTTGTTCAGACTAGTCCCATCCCATCTCTAGTTGCAGACTAAGTCCCATCCCTCTCTAGTTGCAGACTAGTCCCATCTCCATCTCTAGTTGCATACTAGTCCCCATCCCATCTCTTGTTTGCATACTAGTCCCATCCCATCTCTAGTTGCAGACTAGTCCCATCCCATCTTTATTGCCAACTAGCCCATCCCTCTCTAGTTGCATACTAGTCCATCCCATCTCTAGTTGCATACTAGTCCCATCCCCACCCTCTCTAGTTTGCATACTGTCCCATCATCTCTAGTTGCAGACTAGTCCTATTCCATCTCTAGTTGCAGACTAGTACCCCATCCCCATCTCTAGTTTGCGACTAGTCCCAATACCAACTTCTAGTGTGCAACTAGTCCATCCCATCCTAGTTGCATACTAGTCCCATCCCATCTCTAGTTGCATACTAGTCCCATCCCATCTCTAGTTGCAGACTAAAGTCCCTCCCATCTCTAGTTGCAGACAGTCCCATCCATCTCTAGTTGCAAGACTAGTCCCATTCCCAACTCTAGTTGCAGGACTAGTCCCATCCATCTCTAGTTGCAGACTAGTCCCATCCCATCTCTAGTTGCAGCTAGTCCCATCCCATCTCCAGTTGCAGACGAGTCCATCCCATCTCTAGTTGTCAGACTAATCCCCTCCACTCTAGTTGCCAGACTAGTCCCCTCCCATCTCTATTTGCAGACAGTCCCATCCATATCCATTTTTGCAGCTATTCCTCCCCATCTCTAGTTGCCGCCTATCCATGCCCATCTCTAGTTGCAGCCTAGTCCCAGCCCATCTCACGTTGCAGACTATCCCATCCATCTCTAGTTCAGACTAGTCCCATCCCAGCTCTAGTTGCGACTAGTCCATCCCACTCTAGTTGCAGACTAGTCCCATCCCATCTCAAGTTGCAGACTAGTCCCATCCCCATCTCTAGTTGCAGACTATAGTCCCATCCCATCTCAAGTGCAGACTAGTCCCATTCCCATCTCTAGTTGCAGACTAGTCCCCTCCCATCGTCAAGTTGCAGACGAGTCCCATCCCACAGCTCTAGTTGCAGACTAGTCCCCATCCCATCTCTTGTTTGCAGACTAGTCCCATCCCCATCTCTCGTGGCCGACTAGTCCCAGCCCATCTCCGTTGCAGTCTAGTCCCATCCCCTCTCAATTGCAGACTAGTCCCATCCCATCTCCTATTCAGACAAGTCCCATCCCATCTCCAGTTGCAGACTAGTCCCATCCCATCCAAGTTGCAGACAGTCCCATCCCTCTTCTTTCAGACTAGTTCCCATCCATCTCAAGTAGCAGACAGTCCCATCCCATCTCTAGTTTGCATGACAGTCCCCTCCATCTCTCTCTAGTTTGCATACTTAGTCCCATCCATCTCTAGTTGCCGACAGTCCCATCCCATCTCAGTTGCAGAGCTAGTCCCATCCCATCTCCTAAGTTGCAGACATCCCATCCCATCTCTAGTTGCAGACTAGTCCCATCCAATCTCTAGTTTTCAGACTATTCCCCTCCCATCTCTAGTGCAACAGCCATCCAGCTCTAGTTCAGACTATCCCATCCCATCTCTAGTTTTGCAGACTAGTCCATCCCATCTCAGTTGCAGACTAGTCCCATCCCATCTCTAGTTGCAGACTAGTCCCATCCTCTCTATTGCAGGACGTATTCCCCATCCCATCTCAAGTTGCCAGACTATCCCACCATCTCTAGTTGCAGACTAGTCCTGCTCATCCCTCTCTAGTTGCAGACTATCCCCTCCCATCTCAATTGCAGACTATCCCATCCATCCTCTAGTTGCAGACAGTCCCACATCCCATCCTCTATTTGCAGACTAGTCCCGCATCCCATCTCTAGGTGCAGACTATCCCATCCCATCTCAAGTTGCAGACTAGTCCCATCCCCATCTCTAGTGTGCAGACTAAGTGCCCCATCCCATCTCAGTTGCAGACTATCCCATCCCATCTCTAGTGGCAGCTATCCCATCCATCTCTAGTTGCCGACCCTATTCCCCATCCCTCTCTAGTTGCAGACTAGTCCCATCCCATCTCTAGTTGCAGACTAGTCCCATACATTCTAGTGCAGACTATCCCATCCCATCCTCTAGTTGCAGACTATCCCACCACTCTGTTGCCTAGTCATCCTCCTCTTCAAAGTTGCAGACTAGTCCCTCCCATCTCTAGTTGCAGACTAGTCCCATCCCATCCTCAATTGCGACTAGTCCCCATCCCATCTCAGTTGCAGACTAGTCCCCTCCCCTCTCTAGTTGCAGACTATTCCATCCCATCTCTTAGTTGCATACTATTCCCATCCCACTCGCGTTGCAGACTAGTCCCAATGCCCATCCCATCTCTAGTTCAGACTAGTCCCCTCCCATCTCAAGTTGTCCGACTAGTCCATTCCCCATCTCAGTTGGCAGACTAGTCCCCTCCCATCTCTAGTTGCAGACAAGTCCCATCCCATCTCCTATTGCAGACTAAGTCCCATCCCATCTCTAGTTTGCAGCTAGTCCCATCCCATCTCAAGTTGCAGACTAGTCCCATCCCATCTCAAGTTGCAGACTAGTCCCATCCCATCTCTAGTTTTGCAAGACAAGTCCCATCCATCTCTAGTTGCAGACATCCCATCCCATCTCAAAGTTGCCAGACTAGTCCCATCCCCATCTCTATTTCAGACTTAGTTCCCATCGCCATCTCAATTGCGACTATTCCCTCTCCCACTTCGAGTGCAGACTAGTCCCATCCCATCGCAGTGTGCATACTAGTCCCCCCATCCCATCTCTAGTTGCAACTAGTCCCATCCCATCTCAGTTCAGAACTAGTCCCATTCCATCGCTAGTGCAGACTAGTCCCATCCCATCCTCTTGTTGCAGACTAGTCCCATCCCACCTCTAGCTAGTTCAGACTAGTCCATCCATCTCTAGTTCAGACTAGTCCCATCCCCATCTCGAGTTTGCGACTATTCCAGCCCCAGCTCATCGTTGCAGACTAGTCCCCATCCCATCTCCTAGTTGCAGACTAGTCCCATCCCATCTCAGTTGCAACTAGTCCCACCCATTCTAGTTGTCAGACTAGTCCATCCCATCGTCACGTTTGCAGACTAGTCCCACATCCCAATCTCTATTTTGCCGACTAGTCCATCCCATCTCTCTATTGCAGACTAAGTTCCCATCCCATCTCAGTTGCAGACTAGTCCATCCCATCTTTCGGTTTTCAGACTAGTCACATGCCCTCTCCTAGTTGCGACTAGTCCCCATCCCATCTCTAGTTGCAGACTATCCCATCCCATCTCTAGTTTGCAGACAGTCCCATCCCATCTCTAGTTTCAGACTATCCCCATCCCTCTCAAGTTGCAGACTAGTCCTCAATCCCAATCTCTAGTTTGCAGACATCCCATCCGCATCTCTAGTGTGCAGACTAGTCCATTCCGATCTCTAGTTGCAGCCTAGTCCCATCCCATCTCTAGTTTCGACTATTCCCATCCCATCGTTAGTTTGCATACTATTCCCATCCCATCTTCTAGTTTGCATACTAGTCCATCCCATCTCTAGAGTTGTCAGACTAAGCCAATCCCATCTCTAGTTGCAGACTAAGTCCCATTCCCATGCTCAAGGTGCGACTAAGAGTCCCATCCCATCCTCTAGTTTCCGACTAGTCCCCTCCCATCTCAAGTTTGCAGACTGTCCCATCCAATCTTCAAGTTGCCGACTAGTCCCATCCCTCCTCTAGTTGGCAGTCCTATCCCATCCCAATCTCTAGTTGCAGACTAGTCCCTCCCATCTCTCGTTGCAGACCTATCCCATCCCATCTCCTATTGCAGACTATTCCCATCCCATCTCAAGTTGGCAGACTATTCCCCCATCCCATCTCAAGAAGTTGCAGACTATGTCCCATCCCATCTATATTTGCCGACTAGTCCCATCCCATCTCTGTTTGCCGACTAGTCCCATCCATCTCAAAGTTGCAACTAGGCCATCCCATCTCTAGTGCAGACTAGTCGCACCCATCTCAAGGTTGCAGACTATTCCCCCATCCAATCTCTAGTTGCAGACCTATCCCATCCATCTCAGTTGCATATCTCAGTCCCTCCCCATCTCTAGTTGCAGACTAGTCCCATCCCATCTCTAGTTGCAGACTAGTCCCCAATCCCATCGCTATTGCAGACTAGTCCCTCACCCATCTCGAGTTGCATGACTAGTCGCATCGCCCATCTCTACGTTGCCCGACTAGTCCCGATCCCATCTCAAGGTTGCAGACTAGTCCCACCCATCTCTAGTTTGCGACTAGCCATCCCATCTCTATTCAGACTATTCCCACGCATCTCTAGTTGCAGACTAATTCCCCTCCCATCTCTAGTTGCCAGACTAGTGTCCCTCCCATCTCTTGGCAGACTAGTCCCATCCCATCTCGATTTGCAGACTATCCCCCATCCCATCGAAAGTTGCAAAGACTATCCCCCTCCCACTCTAGTTGCCGACTATTCCCATCCCCATCTCTGAGTTTGTCGACTAGTTCCAATACCCATCTCTAGTTGCAGACTCGTCCCATCCCATCTCTAGTTGCAGACTAGTCCCATCCCATCCTCAAGTTGCAGACGAGTCCCATCCCATCTCTAGTTGCAGACAAGTCCCCTCCCATCTCTATTGCAGACTAGTTCCCATCCCATCTCAAGTTGCAGACTAAGTCCCATCCCATCTCTAGTTGCAGACTAAGTCCCATCCCACTCAGTTGCAGACTAGTCCCATCCCATCTCTGTTGTCCGACTAGTCCCCCTCCATCTCTAGTTGTCAGACTGTCCCATCCCATCTCTAGTTGCGACTATCCCCATCCCTCTCAAGTTTCAGACTTTCCCCCCATCTCTAGTTTGCAGACTGTCCCTCCCAGCTCTATTGCAGACTAGTCCCATCCAATCTCTAGTTGAGACTAGTCCCTCCCACTCTAGTTGCAGACTAGTCCCATCCCATCTCCTAGTTCGCAGACTAGTCCCCATCCCCCATCTCTAGTTGCAGACTCGTCCCATCCCATCTCAATTGCAGACTAGTCCCCATCCCATCTCTAGTTTCAGACTAGTCCGCATCCCATCTCAAGTTGGCAGACTAGTCCCCATCCCATCCTAGTTGCAGACCTCCCCATCCCATCCTTAAGTTTGCAGACAGTCCCATCCCATCTCTAGTTTCAGACCTAGTCCCATCCCATCTTCTAGTTGCAAGACTAGTCGCATCCCATCTCAAGTTGCAGACTAGGTCCCATCCCATCTCTAGTTGCAAGACTAGTCCCATCCCATCTCAATTTGCAGACTAGTCCCATCCCCTCTCTAGTTGCAGACTAGTCCCATCCCATCTTAGTTGCAGACTATCCCATCCCATCTCTAGTCAGCCATTCCATCCCATCTCTAGTTGTGCCGACATCCCCATCCCATCTCTAGTTGCAGACTAGTCCCATCCATCTCAAGTTGCAGACTAGTCCCATCCATCTCTAGTTGCAAGCCTAGTCCCCATCCCAGCTCCTAGTTGCAGACTAGTCCCCCAGCCCCCCATTCTAGTTTGCCGACTAGGTCCCAATCCCATCTCTAGGTTGCAGACTAGTCCCATCACCATCTCAAGTGCAGACTAGTCCCATCCCATCTCTATTTGCAGACGAGTCCCATCCAATCTTCTAGTTCCAGACTAGTCCCATCCCATCTCTATTTGCAGACTAAGTCCCATCGCGCATTTCTAGTTGCAGACCAACAGCTAACCATGTGTATTGCGAATCGTTATGTTACCTAGGGGACCCTTTCCGCAGTTACATTGGCAGGTAAGACATTTTCTTAACTCCTATATATGACATGATTTTGGTTAGCCTGACATTTATCAGCATGAAGGCAGCACTAACCTTCTAAATAAGCTAATGGGTATGCACTATTGCTGGGGACCTTTTGGCTTACTGGAAAGTATGGAATGTCACTGTACCGCTCACACAATATAACCTTCATGTGTTTTTGGTAATTTTACCAACTCCATCCAGAGTAATCAGTAGTCGCTTAATTATTCCAATAACACAGGTTCCCCCACGCACACTACTGAAAGGAGGCAAACGTTCTTACATTCCCACCCTCAATGGGAACTAACCAAATCCCCTAATAAACACCCAATGTGATCAATTTAAAAGTTATCTCCACTGCCCAAAATTAAAACACATAATTCTTTTAATGAAGAACGGAGCTATGTCTTACGGTGGGGTCTATAATGATATACATACAGGACCGGTGGTATATGTAAATGTGTGGTGCTATCCTCACTATTACCATTTAAATGTCCATCACAATAATATAAAGTATACACTGACTTACATTAGGTCCACATGCAAATATGCAACTTATCTAAATAATAAACTTATTTTACAGAGCTGAGATCCATTTTACTATGGGAATTATCAAATGGGAGCTTCAAACCACAACTCCCTGTGACTGCTAAGGGGCTCTTCCCATGTGTGAATACTGAGGAATTGGTAATGTCAGTATAACATGCCAATGATTGTGCTGTTTTGTAAAACAGGTGACAGTCCTTAGCCAATCAAAAGTGTATGCTACACATGATGATGTATATGTATGAAAGAGGATATAAAGGAAAAACTTTGCATACACCGCCCATTTCTCTAGGTAAGCTGGGAGTAAGAATATGTGTTAATATGTCGATTATTACGGCAATGCTATATAATTGAATAAGCTGTGAGGTACCTTCTGTTATAAGAGGGTATATTTCATTTTAACCTCTGTGGGGAGCTTTTTAGCTTATTTCACCCCCCTCACTGACTTTAACCTATAAAGCTAATCAGTATGCTGATGCTCCGAAGTCCCTCCCCCCACTAGCCAAGCTGTAAAATGTGGCACTTGCTGTGGTAATTACAATAAGTATGAAAGTATAAAAGTTTTTGGATACTCAGGTTGCCCCAATGTGCTGTTTAGTTTGGAAAACTGTACATGAAGCATCACAACCTGCAGCTTTATTCCCTTCGTCCCCACAAAATTTAATTGCTAAAAAAATTTAAATCTCAATAAAAGTAGAGTTTTTTAAAAAAATCACGCAATTTCAACTCCTGCTGAAATTGTTGTTTTTTTTGTAGTCAATTTCGCTTTGGTGTCCACATCCAATTTGTGGGATGGCACACAAGGAAAAATTCCAAAAACCCTTACTACTTAGTAGCTGTCTTTCACCCTGACTCAAGACATGGTTACTTAAGTTGAAGATAACTTACTGCCTCTTGCGTGGTTGGTCTGCCTCTTGCGGTTTTCCACCTTCATCATTCCCCTTAAATTTCCAACCAATAATAATCAATAGCAGCTCCATTGGATCGTTCTATAATTAAACGTTTCAATCGTCGTTCAATACTCCCCCTCCTTCCCCATTAAGGCCGAGGCTACACTACAATGCACCAAATGGCGCCCACAATCGGCGCGTGGTATTGCACTAATTTTGTGCAGGTATCTTTGTGCGTTTTTGGCGTTCCCGCATGTTTTATACATGTTGATTGTTTGGCCGTTTTTTCATTACGGAAATGCATGTCGTTACGCACCAAATTGTGACCTATCATTACCAAAACGTGAACAGACGCACATCGCATGCACATCGGAAATATCCGCATGACATTTTCGCTATTGGTTCTATGTTAGAAAGAGGGATCACGATTGGTTATATGTTAGAGAGGGATCACTATTGTACTGTGTTAGAGAGGGATCACTATTTGTAAATGTGTTTAAGAGTGATCACTATTGGTCAATTGTTAGAGAGGAATCCACTATTGGTCCATGTGTTAGCGAGGAATCACTATTGGTCCCTGTGTTAGAGAGGAATCAAACATGGGTCAATGTTTTAGAGAGGGATCACTATTGGTAAATGTGTTGCGAGGGAATCACTATTGGTTAATATGTTAGAGAGGGATCACTATTGGTAAATGTTTTAAGAGGGATCCTAATGGGTCAATGATGTTCGAGAGGGATCCACTATTGGATCAATGCTGTTAGGAGAGGAATCACTATTGATCAAATGTGTTAGAGAGGGTCACTATTGGTAAATTGTTTGTTAGAGAGGGATCCCTAGTGGTCAATGTGTTAGAGGGGATCACATTGGTCAATGTGTTAGAGAAGGGTACTAGTTAGAGTCATGGTTAGAGAGGGTCACTATTGGTGCAATGTTCAGAGAAAAAAAAGGAATCACTTATTGGTCATGTGTTAGAGAGGGATCACTATTGTAATGTTGTAACAAGGATCCTATTGGTTAATTTGTTTACAGACTGAATCACTATTGGGTAAATGTGTTACAGAGGGATCACTATTGGCTACTGTGTTAATTACAAGAGGGATCACTATTGTCAATGTGTTAGCGAGGGGTCACTATTAGTCAATGTGTTAGAGATGTATCACTATTGGGTCAATGTGGTTAACAGTGAGGATCACTATTGGTCCGCTATGTTGTACCGAGGATCACACTATTGGTAAATTTGTTACAGAGTGATCACTATTGGTAAATGTGTTACAGAGGGATCCACTAGTGGGTAAATCTAGGTCCTATGTAAGAACTAACGATCCCTGTCATGTTTGTTCCAATCTTATTACATTTTATCAGTTTTAGGACACAGGGTCATGGCTTCTAATGGACGATTGCTTAAATAATTTAATAACATTAAAAAATCCACTTCATTGTCTCAGAGAATGGGCATGGAGATGTTTTTCCTTTCAGTCCCCCCCTAGCATATAAGTGGGATAGCAACCATTAGATCTCCAGATGGTTGAAAACTCAACTTCCAGCATCCTCTACAAGCCCTATGTAGTTAAAGGGCATTTCCACCCCCAAAACTATAATCCCCCCCCCCATACTGACTACTTTGGCCCCACCAATGTAGTGTAGTGTAATCCTACCTCACATCCCAGCTCCATAGTGTTCTCCTGAGTCCCCCCCCAGGAAAAAAAAGAGGGAACCAAATAGATGAGAAAGAACGAAGAAGGAAACAAACTACAGGAGAGTATTTGTCGTTAGATAAAGGTTGTGAGGCATAAAGGAAATCGAAGCAAAATGAGTGAATTGTTGTGTGGTGGAATGGGGGGTTTGGAATTTTTTGATGGGGAAACATTGTGCAGACCAGATGTAATTCCAAATTCCTCAGATAGTTAAACGTGGAATATTTGGCATTGTTCTTATAAAGAAGGCCTTAATGAGTTCATGTGTTGATACAGACTTTGTTGTGGGCAAGATTACACTAAGTCACTTTAAAATATGTACCGGACAAAACACACTTGGGCATAAAAAAAACCGTAGGGGGTGGGGGTGAAAATGTAATCAAGGGGGACATTGGGGAGGGGGGGGGGATAAGCGAAGGGAAGGAGGGAAAAAATGTCAGTAAAGACGGTGGGGAAAAATGTTATCAAAATACATGTTGGGAGTATAGGTCTAAAGTGCTCATAAAATAAACATTTTTGGGTATTACATGAGGTCCGGGGGTAGAATCCATGGGGTTAAATTAGGTGTGGCATGATTGTACGTGAGCAGAAGGTCTTCTACTAGGAAGCCTTGGGAGAAACAAAATGTTTGGTTGTGTAAGTGCATTAATGATCTATATGAATGTTTGTTTTTATTAAAGGGAATGTGGATACGAGACAATATAGATCGACAATTGTCCCCTCAGGGGTGACGGGAAGACGCGCCCACACCATTAAGACGGGGTGAGTAATGAATGAACAAAAACTCCAGCGGTAAATAAACGGGGGTGACATAGGGCTAAGTGTGTGTCAGCAAGATTCTGACAAAGGATGGGCGGTGAAAAGATTGGTGAAAAGATTAGCAAGGGGGTATATTCCAATTATGACGATGGTGTCAGTAATTTGAAAAGAATCTGGGAACAAGCCCTGTTATTGGCTCACTGCGCAGTGTTTTACAATTTTAAACCCCAGTAGGCAACCTTTTGGATTCAGATGACCTTTAGGAGAAAAAAATTGGATATTGTGGTAAATTTTTTTTACATTAACAGGATGATGGTTTGGATGGTGATTTCCACTACTTAGGTTGAGAAAAAAAGCTAGGTAGTAATATTAAAACTGTCTCGTAATCAGCTAAGTCTCGTATTTTAGTCCGGGGAAATTGGTGTAGGAACAATTGGCGAAAGTTCTAGATTCTAAATCCGAAGAAACCTGCGCCCACAACCATTGTGGTATGATGAACGAACTAATAGCAAGGGTGCTAGCGAGTGCTGAAGGTGTTAACAGGACGGTATTCGAGGGTGAATCTAAAGTACGGGTTGGTTGATGTGGTGTATTTCAAAAGATAGAAGGGTAAGGTACGGGAAAGTGTTTAATGTGGAAAAAAGCGTGCAGACGTGCCAAGATAATAGTGGAAATTTGGCATAGAGATATTTTCGCCTGTGGCTGGGGATCAACAGTCGTGCATTTCTCACTTTGTGGCTTTTCTTCGGCGTTCCCCGTCACAGACAGATAAGTGGAGGGGTGTACGACAAAACAACCTATGGCAATAACTGGTTGTGGAGGTCGAGGAAAGGGGACAGGTGTTTGGGGAGAAATATGAGAAAAAAATGAGACTGGTCGTAGGGGAAAAAAAGAGGAGCTGGGATAGGTAATTTTGAGTATTCGACAATGAGGTTTAATGGCATGATATTGCTGGGCGCCTTTTGACGGTTGTGGAGTGTTATTGGGGTGGGGCATTTTAGTTTAACATGACACAATGCCTGGAACGGTCTGGGTGCTACAAAGGGGGGGGGAACTACTAGGGACAATAAAAGGCAACACTGCGGGACGTGGAAACCCACAGGGAACCGAAATAGTGATGGTATGAAGTGACGCGAAAAAACAAAAAGGGAGGCGAAGAAGAAAAAAAAAAGGGAAAGGAGACGTGTAACAGTAGCTGGAAAATGTGTGTAGGATTGTCAGGAACAGCATAGTGTATGGAGTGGTAGATTCTAATTGGGCGGGGTAAGTTGAGGGGAGACAGAAATAACGGTAAGATGGTGAAAAATTGTTGGAATAAACAATGAAAAAAAAAAAGTAGGGCATCCAATAGTACGGCGCAAGATTGCTGAGGGTTGTGCAAAGTGAGGCGGATGGGGATAAAATGTATCAGCGGCTATATTTGAAGAAGGCCAAATAACAAGTTCATTTGTCAAAAAACACGGGAAATAATTGTGGCATTTGGGTCGGCTTCCCACGTGCTGCATATAAGGGGTGGTAACCGACAACATATGTGGAACAAAAAAATAGGAAAAAAAAAAAAAAGGTAGAACAGGGACGAGCGCTGTGGGTTGGAACAATGTATCGGAAGCAGTAATTGAGGCAGAAGGATTAGAATATTATGGGGTAACTTGTTGGTGTTTATTAGTGAGGCAGGTGGCGCATGGGGTTTTTGTTGCAAAATGATTTCTACCATTTTATTAAACGATGTGATATTGTTGAGAATATCCTAAAAAAATTTTTTTGGAACAACCTGGTAAACTGCAGAACACTTAAACTACGAACGACAAACTTGCGGGCCGCGGGACGCAAACCGATGGGTGGGGAGTGATAAAAGTGCTGGGAATAAACGAACTACAAAAAAGGGAAACGGATATTAACAGGGTCGCATGGTAGGGATGTGTGGTGGTTCAACATAACGTAGTCATATCGGAAGTTTGTGGGTGTTAAGTAATTAAAATGAGTGTGTGGAGGGGGGTAATGGATGTTAAAATTTTGTAGAACAACTGCAAAAGACTTAAATGGGGAAGAAGGCAAAGATAAGGCGCGGAAAAAACGGTGGTCTCAAAATTGTGTTATTTGCTGCTAGAAAACGGGGTGGGAGAAAAAAAAAAAGTACATGTTGTGGCAACTGGGGGTTGCAAATCAAAAGGGCTGCTATGGAATTAAATCAGTTGAGTGTATACGCGATGGTAGGGGCTCGTGAGGGGTAAGCGAAGAAGACCCTAAGAAATTGGTGTGGCATACCGTGTTATTCGAAGGGGTAGATGGTTAGGAACTATTCATACTTTTAGAGGTTGCGAATTTGACACTTTCCTCCCGGAGTTTTTGTTGGCTAGAGAGATTTACGCAATTTGATTTTTGTGGTCTCTTATTTTGACATTTTAGAGGAGAGCGGAAAAATAAGAAGAAAGAAAGATAGAATGAAGAAATTGGAACGGTGAGCAAAAAAATTGGACGAGACTGGCGCCCGTGGGTGTATGGGAACAATTAAATATGAAAAATCGAAAACTGGGTACAAACCAAAATGCGACAAAACGATCAACTCAGTAGAAGGATAAAAAAGCACTGTTGGGTGATGTATTTTCTACCAAAGATAAAAAATCTCACTTGTGGGATATTTTACGTTAATAATTGGTAGGAGGTATGTCTATGTTAACTGTCCAGGTGGGAGTTTAGTGGGAAGTAGGGTGTAGGAAAAATAACATAAAACAGGGGTGGGTGTTAGGACAGGGTTTGTGGTAGGTTAAGGGTGAGATAGGGAAATATGCGTAGGAGGTAATAACAGGAGGGGTGGGTAATAGAGTTTGGAAGGTGGGGTTCTCCTACCATGGTAGGCGGAGAGAAAAAAAGTCGGGGTAACAAGCTGGAAGGGGGGGGGAAATACCATATATCTGGATAGGGGGTCTTATGTAACATCTGGGGGAAATATAATCTTATCTTTTAGAGGGAGACAGATAAGGGGGAATGTTGTTAAAGTGATACGGTGGGGGGGAGACACGTGTAAGGAATAGACTAATAGAAAGTAAAAGAATGGCAAAAAGAATCCTGAAATTTGCACATTTTAAATTCATGTATTATTTTTACATATATCTTACACACATCAAATAGGGGAAAAAAGGAAAGGGCGCCAGTAAAAATATTATCCGAAGAAAATTACCAATTCAACTGGGTCGTGAATTGACCAATGTTTAGAAAGTAAAGAAACTTTGAAATGCTGGAAGAACAGAAGCACATAGGGGGTAAAATGGATAACAAGGGTAAAGTAGGAAGCGCTGACATTGTAGCTAGCAAGTTTCCAACTGTTACAAAAGGATTATGAAAATACTATGGAAGGTCGATTCCGGACAGAAAGCGTCTGAAAATTCGGTTAACTTGCAGTTAAACGGAGGCAAAGGACAACCCAAAATGAAGGATACTCACAGGGGTAAATAGCAGGTGAAAGGAGGGTGTGGAGGAAGGATAAGGTATGTTTTCAAAGTCTAGAGGCGGGCGTGGGCACGCCAAGGAAGGGGGGGAAGAAGGGGTGGGGAAAAAGGGGGGGAAAGGGGGGTCGGTGGATACAAAAATGTGTGTGTTTAGAGGGGGGCATCACAATAGAACGGTAATACACTTATAAATTGACAATAATTAGTTAAGGAAAATAAATTATAAAGGGGGAAAATAAATAGGGTCCCACGCCTTAAAACCCCCCCAAAAAAAATGGTGACTGAAAAGTGGAAAGAAAGGGCCAGGCGGGGCACTGGGAAGTGCTTATATTGAATTGGGTTTTTCCTGTTCTTACAACATTTTGTGAAACCATGACGGTCAGTATTTTGATAACTTCCATTACTAGGCGAAGTGTAAATGTGCTGGGCCTACCTCCCTTAAATGCTAACGGAGAATGGAGCTTTTAAAGGTAAATAAGCTGGGACATAAAATGGCGGGGGAAAAGGAGGTAGCATAGAAAAAACTGCATCCATCAATGTTGATTATGTCTTAATACTGCCGTCACAGAAGGGCCAGCTTAAGATTGGCTGTGGATGGTAGGGATGACACTATGCATCTAATAAGAATGAGTAAGCATGGCGAGGATGAGGGTGTGGAAAGATGCGTTTAGATGGACCTCATATTCTCCAAACAGGTGATCCCGGGTCGGCAAAAACAGAACTCCCTGGATAGAACACGATTATTTAATAGGAGTGTGAAGGAAAAGGGATAAGTAGGTTGTTACGACCTTTTGTGACAAAAACTTTCCATTCGTAAAAAAAGATCGAACGAATGGGATTTCCTGCTTGAAAGGGTTGTTCTAATTAACTATGATTGGGAAGTTTTAGGGGGAGATACACTGCATGGGGTGTCAGTTGTACTGGGAACGGTGAAGGAAAAGGCTCAAATAATTCCTTACAATAAGGATATCATCGGGCAAAGCAAGATTGGAGGGTCACGAAACAATGTATATAATCACAATAGGGTAACGACAAGATAAAGAGTGAAAATGGACACATTGAATAGATAGGGGTAGTAGTAATAGGTCAAAGTATATGGTTTACAAACAATCTGTTCTGTTCAAAGGAGGAAGAAAACCAATAAAGGGGGAAAGGGGGGGGAAGGAGAGGAAACCACGGGATAAACTGAAAAATGCGAAATTCCATAAAGGTAGAACGTGCGTGAAAAGGACGGAACACACACACTATTCATGGTGGGGGGGTATGAGGGGAAAAAGAAAACACTTTAGTTTATGGGGAACAATACAAAAAATTGCACAAAACAAATGTTTCAGGAGTGCCACCCAAAATTGGGGTTCATTATGTGCAATTGAAAATGCAATACATGAAAAAGTGATCGAACCCCGTGAAATACTGAGGTGACGGAACTTGCATGACCATAGACTGCAAACATTATCTTGTAAATTGCAGACTACCGGAAATCCAGGGGCTGGTTAGGTATTAATGACTTGACCAAGGTTAAAGGCCTGGAAACCATTACAAAAAAAGACTTCCACTGGAGACATTTACCATAGCTTAATAAACCAAAGTTCTCACTGTAGGGGCGGAAAAGGCGGCCTTGGTCCCAACGTGCTAGTTAAATAATTAATCAATCCAGTAACGTTGTTAACGGGGGGGGGATTCCTTGTTTAGTAGAAACTCATCGCAGCTTTTGTATTAAAGCTATACGCGACATAAGGAAACCTTCATAACGAACGTGCTCACTAAATAAAGACAAATAATCCTATGCTTTCGACCGTTCTCACATCTGTCTCGAAGACGAACGCGGCGCGCCTTTGCGCCAAGGGAGAAACAAGAAAAGGGAGAGAAAAGAGAAAAAAAAGGGGGGAAGAGTCAGAGGTCTACTTTATGTAATCAATACTAGCCATTAACTATAGTGAACAATTGTCTTGAATTTGCAATAAACTCGGAGTCGGCAAAGCTGGTTTATTAAAGCAAACGACCAATGACCTGCCATAACCGAGAGTGTCACAAACCTGGAAAACCGCAGGAAAAGGGTCCATAGCTTATAAAATGGGATTAATTAACACCGGTCGTCGGGGGAGGAAAAACGAATGACAAGGGCCACTTTACCCAGCTCCGCTGTTATGTATCAGCGTGCCTGGCAAAGTAAACGGGTTAGTACACAAGATTCTTGTAATGGTGTAGTAGAACATGATCCAGCTTTTTTATTAAACTGACCAATGAACCGCCATAACACGTCCACTGGAAGACAGTTCCATAGCTTTTACCTTCTCACAGTGGACAAACCCTTTCCCAACTCTACTTTATGTATCATACCAGTTAACGAAATGTACAATTCCTTGGTTGTGTTAGGAAGGCAATCATACAACCTTTTTTTTTTGAACTATGGGGCCAATGAGCCCGTGGCCATCGGAGGCACAAAGGGTCCACGGAGTAATTAGAAGACATGGTTCGCATAGCTGGGAAATAAATAAACAAAAAGAAAAGAATGGTAGATAAAACACAATTACCGCGGAAAGTTCCACAGTAAAAACCGGAACTCAAAGACTTTTCAATGATAATAACGGAGGGAGGGTCACCCAAAAAGTCCGCAAACAAACTCAATCGCTTATGGTCCTCTCAAGTGAAATAACATTGGGGTAGCTTTCCAATTCATGTACTTCATATCACATGTCTGTAGTGCCTTGTAATCGTATAATAAAACTAGATGTTAGGGGAAGGTCTGTCACGAAAGAATTTATGTATATAGGGTGATTATGCATACCGTATGATACTCGTAGTATAGGGGCCAGTGAGAGTTTTTAGGTTTACGGGAAAAATAAGACAACCGTAATGGAAAACCTTGTGCGTAAAAATACCTATACCGGAGGTCCGAGCAGGCGGCACCAACAACGAAGAAGACAAAAAAACCAAAAGGGGAGAGAGCTGGGGAAACATGATGGTATTTGTAAATGGACTCTGAGGAGAGATGAAGTGTTGGGATGGGTCCAGTTACCAAACGGTACCAAGGGATCCATCGGTCGCCTGATACAGCCTGCCTGATATACTGGGCAAAAGGGGAGGGGAGGGGACCAGGATGCATGTAGTAAAGAGGAACGGAGGTGGCGAGAGTCGAGGTCGTCAAGAAATAGAGAAGGAGCGGAGGTGCTGGGTATGTCACGGGCGGGAGCGCGACGGGGTTATGGAGGGGCGGCGGAGCCGGGTGCGGCCTGTACTACACACTGTACTGGGTGGTCGCGTAATGGCGTGCCGGTGAAATGGAGGGGATCAGGGGGAAGAGGACGAGCAGGTTTGGTCCTGATTCCCGCTGTCGCGCGGTGGAGTCCGCTGTTGGACCGTAATTTCCTACGGATATATGGCATTATTGTGCCTTGATGGAACTGGTGTTATGGTCGTACTGATTTGGTGTGGGGGGGGGGTAACAATGGCAAATACGAAAGATTGTTAGTGGGAAGACGTGACAGGACTCCTCAGCGATGTCTTTGATTGCTGAGTTGTATTTCCAAACATCTTGAGTGTGGCGGCAACAGAAAGATGGTGGGGTTAGGGGCGGGGAAAGTGGGGAAAGGGGGGGGGGTACTGATGTAATGGTTTTTGTGTTTTTTTTGAACTTTGGGCACGAAGAGTTTGATATGAACGTAGCCGAGCTGCTGTCCCAGCAACCAAAGTTGCTGTGAGAGTTGTAGTTTCCAAAACATGCGTGGGGTGCCACATAAAGATGGGGTTAGGGGCCGGAGTAAATGTATGTGTGAAAGTGTGGGACATGGTAGAGTTTTTTTTTGTTGGAACGATTGGCACTGGAATATGTGTGTGAGAAGCTAACAACTCCAGGGAAACGCAAAAGGGAAATAGTGCGGGGTGTGTGAGTTGTGTGAGTGGGTTACACACACATCTGGAGTGGCCCTCAAGCAGGTAATACGGAAATTTTTAGGAATTGTGTTAGAGCCGGAAGTGGTTGCAGGAGGTGTGGGAAGTTATGTTTTTGTTGTTGAACTTTGCCGTAGATGGTACGGGTGGATTTTGTGCCAAACATGGAGGGGGGTGTTGAATGCCAATGAAATTCTCCGAGTGACTGGGGATTGTGGGCTATAGACCGTCAGGTAATATATGTTGGTGAGACTAGGGAAGGGGTTCTAAGTGGCTACCTGAAACAGTACTTTAATGGCAACTTCTGCTATCTATTTAAAGGGCAACTAAATCACTCAAACCATACTGGACTTAGAAGGCTGAATACCTTGATATAAAGCAGTAATCTGTGCCTCCTTAACTACGGTCACTACGTGAAAGAAGAGGGGTCGCTCTTAATGGTATTGGGTTCAAGTCTAAAAAAAAAAATTGCTTGTTAGCTGGGGGGAAAAAGAGCTCGTCTGTTAATATTTTAAATCGTGTTAGAAAAACGGGTTAGGAAGTCGGTTGAAGTACAAGACAAACAAGACGACGGGGATCTTGACGGCCGGGGGGCTGTATGGACAATTAGTAAGACGTCACAAGGAAGAAGTGTGGTATTCAAGAGAAAACAATAGTAAAGTAATAAAATAAGTTCCTTTGCCGGAAAGAGAACGTAAAGGGTCAGAAAATAATGGGCGGTGTAAGACGAAAAACAGTGTTCCAGAGAAGGTGTGTGTGAAAAAATGGGTGGCGTAAAATAAATGTAAAAGGTCAAAAATTGGCAGGGAAAAAAGGGTGAGGGTGCAAAACGGAGGAAGATCCAAAAAAAGAAAGGGAACTGGCGGGGAAATCTTGGTTGTACAGAGACGCGTCAATGATGGGGCTCTAAATGAGACATGGACGGGGTACACTAAGGAATGTAAGGTTGTGGAATGTCTCAAAATGGATACTGTGGAATACACGCATGGGATCGCATTACGTGCCACTCAATAGGCTAAAGATGGAGAAATATAAACAGGCAGGATATAGAATTTGTTTCATCAGCTGGATGGGTGTACCCGATTCATGAAAGTAGGTTTGGGCCTTGCTTGCGACAGTCGAACAAAGATTTCCCAAAAACTACCACAAAATCTGGAAAAAAGTGGATGTCATTCCACAATTTATAATAAAACAAAGAAAGTGTGATAATTATGACCTCGGAAGTATCGGGAATATGGATGAGACAGCATGACTTTTGATCTTCCAAGCAACAGAACAGTGCATCCATGGGAGAAAAACAATTTTCCTTAGACAACAGGGAATGAAAAAACATTTCACATGGTTTCTGGCATGTTTGGCCAATGGAGTCAAGCTGCGGCGTTATTATATTTAAAAGGAAGACCTTGCCTAGAATGCCAATTCCCCGCGAATTACTGCCTGCCACATGTTTAAGGCTGGATGGATGAACAAGGAACAAAAAAATGCTAGAGGAATTTGGAATGGACGACCGGAGTGCTTTTAAAAAAAAAACCCTCACCTGCTAGTTTGGGATATGTTTAGAGCAATTATGTGAGGATGTCAAAACAATGGCTAAGTCATTTCAACCACTTGGCTGTTATCCAGGTGGGCTAACATCTGTTTTACAGCCTTGGATGTGTCTATAACACACCTTTTAAAGACCGTGTGCGAAAATGTGGCACGAATGGATGTCATCATGTCAAGCCAAATTGACAAAAGGTAGAAATCTTCTGAAGCCTGATATAGAATTAGTCGCAAGTGGGTACGAGATAGCATGGGAGGACATTCCATAAGACACCATCAAACGTGCTTTTCTAAAATGCGGTATAAGTAATGCCATGATGGTACAGAAGATGAGGTTTTGTTTCAGCACTGCAGCATTGATGAAGATGATGTAAATATTGATGAGGTGATGATAATGTCTATGCAGATGACATTACACCAGCTGAATTTGAGGCCACTATTTGGAGAAACTGAGGATGAGGAATCTGACTTTGAAGGATTTTAATAGAGTACCGTACTGCATGTTTCATATTGCTCGCAAGCATTGAACTTTGATTCAGCAAAAAGGTTTCCCGTTCAGTTAAAATATTTTCCATACTTTTTTGTGCATTAGTTTTATGGGTACCGGTATGTTTGTGGTATCTAATGTTGCTTTAATGCATATAGTTGACTACAAAACGGTTGTTTTTATTTGAAAATAAATACTCTAAAATAAAAACATGGACCGCTCCTTATGCATGTTCATTTTCTAATCATTTTATAGGTAATTACAGTTTACAGTAGTGGTGGATACTTCTCCCTCGGCTTATACTCGGAGTCAATCAGGTTTTATTACTTTTTCAGTTAAGAATGGGTGACCTCGGCTTATACTCGGGTCGGCTTATACTCGAGTTAATACGGTAACCTCTTATGTTAATTCAATGACTATTAGAACTTTTGACTACTTACATGTCTTTTATAAGTATGTCTGACAAATTATCAACAAACCATAGATCAATTCCAACCCCCCATTCTGTATGCATGATAGCTGTTCTCCAGGATACAGGAAAGCCCCCAGGAAGTGCATTTCCCTGCTGTTATGACTGTGTGTGCTGCTCAGAGGGACCATCTCCAATTACACAGGTTAGTTCCACCTTCTTAGTCGGCCTTGGACAACGACATAAACCTTATAATAACTTACAATCAGGGTAATGGCAACTTAAATCTAGTTTTATAATTATAATTTTTTTTCATCGATAGTACTACTTTTATAACTCTAAATAAATCTTACATCATGGTCTTGCCTCTCTTCTAAATTCCCATAGTTTTTTGCAACAGTAATGTCATCTGGATACAACCTTTGGAGCATTGCCAAATAAAGACGTGATTGCCAGATTGTGTTAATAGCAGCAATAAGCATGGGTAGAAGAGAAAGATCTGAAACTAGCATGTTTACATAAAAATATAGTGCTTCTTATTAAAGGGACGAGACTTCTGGGTAGTTAACATTTTCATGGTAGCCTTTCGGAAATGCAATTCCTATTAAAAGGGTTATAGACACCTGCTTTAGGCTCTTACAATGTAAAAAACCAGAGGCCTGCACTGCACGCGGCTCAATAGCCGCAACTGTCTGTCAAAGGCTCTCTTGTATTGGATTTTGCTTGTGGAATGCTGTAAAAACACTTTAATAGGAACTGCATTTCCTAAGGCTACTATGATAACATGGAATACCCAGAAGTGTGTTCCTTATTTGCTGTAATGCATTTTCTTTCCTATTTATTACATTTATTGTGAAATCTTATTAAAGGGATGATCAAATATATTAAATAATTTTTAGTGTCATTTGTTCTTTAAATAAACTTACACTTACATAGGAGTGATACATTTTTAAAACAGTTAATTACAAGTATTATTACAATACCAAAATCTAACCTACATTATAGGTTGGCGTTAAATGTCTCTGCTTTGAAATGAAAAGAAAACATACATGCTTAGGATTTATAGGGATAAACAAGACCCTGCTCCATTCCTCATGCAGAATATAGCAATAATAGCCACAATTTCTCCATTTTGTCTAAGAAAAAAAGTATTAGTATACGGTGTTGTGCTTGTGTTTTAGATAAGGTAATAATACAATATATAATATATTATTTGTGTCCTATAATCATATTTACATCATTTTTATATCGTTTCACATTTTGGGATAATTTTTATAATATGGAACTTGTATCCAGTGCCGTGATGATCATTGGCCCAATGATAACGAACTGTCTGTATCCAGAGGACAATAAATTTTTTTATCATATGAAGATTCTTTAGGACATTGTTGGCTTCATTGTCAATTGTTTTCTATATTATGGTCATGTCAGTTCTGTGACTTTTATAAAACATCATAAAACTCCTGTGGTTAAGCCAATACCAAACCCTCAGTTACATCCTCCTCTTCCCTCACATTGTTCCTTCCTCTGCCTGCTTCTTGTTCATTGGCCATCCAGAGAAGGTGACCTGCCTGCTCAGACAAGTTACATTGGGATCAATTTCCAATCTCAGTATCTTGCGTTCTGGCTAAATCAGTCACAGTTGTCATTGCCTTCAATGCCACCACCTGGGAGCAAGATAAAGAAATGGGTGGGAACAAGATGTCCATCTGCCTGGTCCTTCTCTGTACCCTGGTCCGGTTGTGATATGCCTGGTCTGGCTGATCTCTCCCCACCATTCCCAGACTATGACACTCACACTTACCCTGGGGAAGATGATATTACAATGTAATGAAGGGTCTATCCCCTCTGTTCTACACTGTGATTGGTTACATGGGATTTCCTGTCTCATTAAGTTTCATTGTAGCTTTCCTGTTAGGAAGTTACCAGCCAGTTTCAATGAGGCCAGTTGATAATTTTCAGCATGCTGGTGTTCTGCAGTGTATCAAAATATAGTGAAGTCATGCTTATAGTCCTTGACTTGTGAACGAAAGTTCTGATGAGGAAACTTTCTCACAATCAAGGACTATAAGCATAACTTCACTATAATTTTGAACATTTTCAAAAAGGACACTTATGGACATTTCATGCTTGGCAAAGACACCTGATTGTTGATGTTAATCTTTTGGCCACTCCCTAAAAGGGGGGAGGGGGGAGTAATCTTGGATCACTGGGTCTATAAATGGTGGTATGGGTTAGGAGGTGTTGTGTATCACCTGATGAAGGAGACATAGCGTTCTCCGAAACATTGTGTATATTTGTGGTGTGCAATAAACAGAATATTTTCTGATAAACAGAGTGCACTTCCATCAACCTTTTTCTGCTTGTCCTTCATCCCAGCCTACCATTACAGGGTAAATACATGTGGTTGTGGAGATCTTTGCTATCCTGGCTTCCGTGCAGGGTTAAGGGCTGTATTCATTCCAAGTTGTTATATTTTCCTGTTCCACTCTGAGCAGAACACCAGGAGACACACATCACTGGGAAAACTATACAATGTGTACCTGGAAATAGACAGACAGGAGCCGAAACTATAAATTACTTGTGATGTTGCAGTGAGAATTCATGGAACCAAAGGAGAACTGTATTTTCTGTTTTAATAAAACAATATCTATCTACTTATTAACCTTATTTACTCACTGAAAGTACAGAATCCAACTTAATTAAAAAGAAACAAGTAAGAAATATGGGAGAAGTGTTAAATTATTATAATAATTTATAATAAAACTTACATTTATAAAACTAACAACGTGCTATGTATTCATGTTAACCAGTGAAATTAAAATAGAGAATGTTCTGTCCTAATATAAGGAAAAACTGAAGGTACAAATCCAATGAAGCTTTAATGGATTGTTTCTATTGATCTTGATTTGAATACTTAGTAAGTCATAGAAACATAAAAACAGGGTGTTGAGGTTGTGTACCTGTGCTATATGGTGTAAGGGGTATGTTTTTGGGTTATGGCTGTTACCTAACTTTTTTGATTATGGATCCAAAATTAGTTTTTGCCTATTGTTAAAATTTAAGCAAGCTGACACTGAAATAGAAGGGAGGTCAGTAGGAGTTTGTTGGGAGGTACATATTTGCTGCCATGGAAACGGAAGGTTTGGTCGTAGGTTGTGTACCTGTGTCAGGTTGGTGTTTTTGCATGTATGACCATAAACTAACTTTTTTTTGGTGATTGATCATGTCTGCCCCAAATGGGGGTAGGTCAGTAGGTGTGTGTTAATAAGGGTATATATTTGCTGTATGACCATGAAAGTAACTTTTTGATAATTGATTCAAATAATTTTTTGGCTATAGTTTACTCTTTAAGTGCTGTACAATAACAAAATACAAATAAGTCATACAACGGGGACAAAAATATAAATCCCAAATAGTTCAGTACATACTTATATAAATTATATAATATATTAGTGTTTAAACCTTAAAACCATAAATTATAATGGAGGAATAAATTACATTTAAGTAGGACTGCCATGAAATGAAGGTCAGTAGATTGTGTTTGGATGGTAAATATTGCAGTATGTAAACTAAATTTTTGGTGATTGAGCAAAATTTGTATTTTGACTATAGTTACCCTTAAAGTATTGCTGCCAAGGAAACATACAGTAATAGTAGTCAGTAGGTGTGTGTACCTGTGTCAGTTGGGGGGTGTAATGCATTTTCGCATCTAAGATAATAAAACTAACTTTTTTTTGAGACTGATCAACAAAAAAATGTGTTGGACTATAATTACCTTAAAGGGCATGTCCACCCCCAAAACTATAATCCCCCCAACTACTACTGGCCCCACCATGTAGTGTAGTTAATCCTTACCTTACATCCCAGCTCCATATGGTTCTCTCTGTAGTCCCCCCCAAGTCCCAAAAACTGCCCACCAGGAGGATAGCAGAGTCCATATAGGACTCTGCCTCCTACCTGGCCTCCGGGAGAAGTTTGGCATGGCGTACTGCACCCTTCCCCCCCTACCTCCTCCCCTCCCTCCCGATTCCCCTCCCCCTAGCTTTAAACCCTTATTGTAAGATTCCCCTGGTCTCCCAGCCCCAACCTCTATATTTATATTTAAGAAAGCTCCCAACAACTTTAATTACCTTCCCTCTTTCCTCCACCGAAGTGAGCTGCCGGCAGCCGCGTCCGTGATTGGCTGCCACTCAGTCAATCACAGACGCAGCTGCCGGTCCCCCCCCCCTCTGCTTGCATTTTCTCGCAAGCAGAGGGCCGGGAGCACGGCGGAGGAAAGAGGGGAGGTAAGTAGAGTTTGGGGGGCTTTCTTAAAATATAAATATAGTGGTTGGGGCTGGGAGACCAGGGGGAATCTTATATCAAAATTTTTTTTTTAGGGTGGACATGCCCTTTAAGGTATGGCTGCCAGGTAGGTCAGTCTGTGTGTGTACCTGTGTCCGTATGGGAGTATGGGTGTTTTTTTAACTGTTTTGATCACATGAACCTAAAACCTTAAAAAGTCCAAATAGTCTATTTGGCAAAAATGTCCCATATTTCGCCAATAATGCTTTTGTTGATTTGTTAGCTATGAATAGCACACTATCGGAGATTAATAAAAGTTTCTTATTGTATAAATGGTGCTAATTTTGCCCCAACCACTTAGATGTTATATATATATAGGGCGTGTCAGCTGTCAGCTTATATCTAATTTATATATGACGATCCTCTTCCTAGAAATCCAATGACCCGGTGCATTCCATAGTAAATACACAAAATAATAAAGTCCACTCACGGGTCTTCATATATCAGAAACCTATTTATGAAACCTTCGTGTTCTCCCAACATCAGGCCGTCATCAGGGTACAAACTAATTAAAGGTGACACATCTATAAATAGTATATACAACAACCCCCACTTCATTCAGCAATAAAAACCCACCTACCAGCTTTTTATGATAATAAATCAGGGAGATTCAATAAAAGTTCTTATCATTTAAAATGGTGCTAATTTGCCCCAACCAATCAGACCTTATTTAACATTTGAAGCGCTAACATCTGATTGGTTAGACAAAATAGCACATTTCAAACGATAAGAACTTTTATTGAATCTCCTGTTAGTTTCTCCAGTCTGCCTGCCTGGTGTCCCAAAGCTTCATCACAAATCCAGTCTACCAGTACGATTCTCCATGCCTCCAGGGCAATGCACACTCATCTGCAGATGAGAAGAGGTTTTTGATAAGACTTGTTTGACCTGTACCACTAGCTCCGTTATTTACTTAATTTCTTGCCTGTGGGATTATTATGTGGGCAAAACCACAATAAGTTTTCAGGAGAGGATGGCAAACCATCGGGTCTCCATTTGGGCACTTTGTCCAGATCAACTGCCAAAGAAAGAATGGGGTAAGGACACGCAAATCAGAGTAGTGCTACTTACATGTATTCAATTATAGATTAAGATAGGCAAAGTCATTTTTTCAGTATGGTGTCCCTTTAAATTGTATTAGAAATGTGTATTTGATAGAAGGTGCAGAGGACACAGCATTGATATTTATATGATACTTTATATACTTTGTGTATGCTTATTTATATTAAAGCATAAATAAACAAACATGGAACAGGTTTGTATGAGCACTGCCCCTGGATATATTTTATAATTGTTGCAGAAGTCCATTAATCAAGAGAAAAAGTTTGTATATGTAAACTCCATATTAACAATACAGAGGAAAAAAACTCCAAATTCATGGAAGGTCCCAGCTTATTCCTTCAAATGGACACTCTGCAATATTTACAGTCTACTTATATGTATTTATCTATAATTAAGATGCAAACTCATTTTACAGTATAGTTGCCCTTTAAATGATTTTTGTGAATGGATTCAAAATGGTCGATCTGTGATGAAGTATAATTATGCAGTTTGCAGTTTGCAATTATTTAACCTATAAATAATTCCTTATGGTCGATATTTCCAATATAATATTTCCTTTACATTAATGAATGTTTTGACATGTTTTGGGAGATCCTAGTAAGTGGTCACTGATGGGCACAAATTAGAATACCTGGTTTGAGTTGACAGGTCTTTCCCTGTACAGGCTGTTATTTAATTGAAGATTTCTGATATCTACAGCTCTGATTCAAATCTGAAAAATGTTTGTTTAGTAGGGGCCCATTACACTATCTATGATTTTTGGAAGTATAGACACCCTTTAAAGAAAATTTACATCCTTTTTTGTCACATCCTGTAAACTATTACTATATCAGTCCGTCCTATGGGGATTTGCTGAATGTAGAGTCCCACATGTTCCAGTAGAATTCTGTAGATGAAATTACAGTAAATATAAATAACTGGATGGTACAATTATCTGTACCAGAGATCTGTCTAGTTTAAGAAACATTAATTAACTGTTATTATAATTTACAGGTTGAGAGAGGAGATGTTCAGGATCTTTTTATATAAACAGAGGGTTGTGTGATAATCCATGTTTCAAACTGCATCCAAGATGTCAGCGTAGACTATATCATATTATTATATTATTATTATTTTATTATTATGTTTCTTCTGACCTTATGCAGCTATTACAAGGTTGGTCCTAATGATCCCCTTCTGGGCTCTTTTACTGGTCAAGAAACTCACTTTCCAGTCTTTGGCATTATGTTATTTTTTTCCCCGGTTGCTGAGTTGACTATAAATCCTCAATGTACCTTAAGGATTACATCCGATATCATGTTTTTAACCAGGGCGGAGATATTTTAATTGGAGGAATAATCAAATGACTATTGGGATGATGAAGGTAGCTAATTTTCATGAGAATCCTTTATACATTAAACATTACAGGTAAGTGTGTTACTACTAGCATTTGTTTGACTTCAGTGCAGTGGCGTAACTAGGAATCACTGGGGCCCCCAGCAAAACTACAATGGGGCCCTATCTCTGCTTCTCCACAGTGTTTTTTTGGAGGAGGCTATATCTGTCATAGGAAAAATAGGATGAGGGGACACCCTTAGCTATATCAGTGTATATATAAGTATTAAATGTTCTGTCACTAGGTGGCAGTCTTCTGTTAAGCAGCTGTATAAGTTAGTTTATTGAGCAATAAACTATTTCTTGTGTTCTGCTAAATAAAGTTATTCAACAGTTGTGAACCTACAGATCAATCTCTATGTTTTACAGTGACACCACATCATTCTTTGGCCTCTTCCTTGTAATGTCTGGCCACCGATAGTTTACCGAATTTGCCATCTCTTTATAAGTATCATTATAGATAATCTCAAGGCTTGTCTGTGGTTAGACATTCTTTTTGTGTGGTTGTTTTGCCTATGTAATAGAGTCCACAAGGACACGTATAATATAATTGACGTAGGTACTTAAACATGATAGTCCTATGATGATTTTTATTCTTCGTCCACTATGGGGATATGGAAATACATCCCCACAATCATATTACAACAGGCTTGACAATCACACAATAAACAAGGTTGCTATAAATGTGGTTTACCAACAGCCACTTCAATCCATCCTCGACTCTGCTGCCCGGCTCATTCATTTCTCTTCTCACTTCTCTAACTCTATGCCTCTCCTCTCTCCTCCACCGGCTGCCCATCATACAAAGGATCCAGTTCAAGTGTCACCCTATCCTATAAAGCACTATACAACCACCCCTCCATATATCTCAGAGCTGATCAAGCGAAAACCGTCCCAGATGCAACCTCCGCTCTGCATATTATCTCCTCCTCTCATCCACCCCTGTCGACCACCTCTTTCCATGTCCGCATTCAGGACTTCTATGCTGCCCCTCTGCTCTGGAACTCCCTTCCTCAGTCTGTCTGTCATTTATCGTCCCTTCAAAATATTTCAAAAGAAACCTTAAAAGCCACCTCTTCAGGCAACAATAACCTGGCCTAGACATTACCCCTCTCGCTGACCCAATATGATCCAACCCACCTTTCACACTCCACTGCCAATCTATTTCGAGATACTGATTCCCACAACCTTATGGTCTGACCCCCATATCCTCTAGACTGTAACTCTTTGGGCAGGGTCCTCTCTCCTATTGTATCACGGTATTGCTGTAAGCAACTCATCGCTGCGTGCTTATATTATGTATTACCTGTGTATGTAATATGTATATAACCTACCGATTCCATCACCTTATGGTCTCACCCCACCCCTATCCTCTAGACTGTAGCTCTTTGGACAGGGTCCTCTCTCCTATTGTTTAGGGTATTGCTGTAAGAACTCATCACTCTGTTTACTATATTATGTATTACCTGTGTATGTAATATGTATATAAACCTACCGATTCCTGTCACCTTATGTCTCACCCCATATCCTGTAGACTGTAAGCTCTTTGGACGGGTCCTCTCTCCTATGTATCACGGTATTGCTGTAAGAACTCATCACTCTGTTTCTTATATTATGTATTACCTGTGTATGTAATAGTTAATAACCTAAACCTACCGATCCTGTCACCTTATGTCCCACCCCATATCCTCTAGACTGTAAGCTCTTGGACAGGTCCTCTCTCCTATTGTATCACGGTATTGCTGTAAGAACTCATCACTCTGTTTACTTATTTATGTATTACCTGTGTATGTATATGTATATAACCTACCGATTCCCATCACCTTATGTCTCACCCCATATCCTCTGACTGTAAGGTCTTTGACAGGGTCCCTCTCCTATTGTATCACGGTATTGCTTTAAGCAACTCATCGCTGCGTGCTTATATTATGTATTACCTGTGTATGCAATATGTATGACTTTGATAAATGTTATTACCCTGTATTAATGTATCACTGTGTAATTGTAAAGGGCCACGGAAGATGTTGGCGCTATATAATCAAAAATAATGATAAAAACATATTCATATATTTACCATATAAGTTATTGACGACAGATATACAGTAATTATTTTTTTAATATACAGTAACTTAGAATCTACCTTTGATTCGTTTTAGACCGATAATGAATGCTACCAACATTATTGGCATTTATGTTACAATAAAGAAAAAATAAAAGGAATGATATTTACCCACACATCACCCTGGGATATATTTCTTATGATTCAGCTAATAATGAACAGAGAAGCTACTGGGCACCATGTTTAATACTGTCAGTGGGAGTGAAACTGGTTCCCAATTATATTGTTGGGGAGAAGAGGAATCCGGCTGGTTTCATTGGGGATCTGACATCTGCCAATACCACATAATTGTCTATCCTTACTGGATTGTACCACACCTACCACCCCAGTACTGTACTGTTATTTATGTACTGTCTATCTTACTGGATTGTACCACTACCGACCACCCCCAGGTACTGTACTGTTATGAATGTAATGTTATCCTTACTGGATTGTACCACTACCCCAGTACTGTACGTTCATCTGAATATAGCTACTTGCCTGCAGCAGTGGAAAGCACCCAGAATCTAATATATATATATATATATACATATATAAAAATAGGTGTGAATGATCACTTATATAACATAACAGTACCTGGGGGTAGTGGTACAATCCAGTAAGGACAGACATTACATAACATAACAGTACAGTACCTGGGGGTAGTGGTACAATCCAGTAAGGATATACATTACATAACATAACAGTACAGTACCTGGGGGTAGTGGTACAATCCAGTAAGGATAGACATTACATAACATAACAGTAGAGTACCTGGGGGTAGTGGTACAATCCAGTAAGGATAGACATTACATAACATAACAGTACAGTACCTGGGGGTAGTGGTACAATCCAGTAAGGATAGACATAACATAACATAACAGTACAGTACCTGGGGGTAGTGGTACAATCCAGTAAGGATAGACAATACATAACATAACAGTACAGTACCTGGGGGTAGTGGTACAATCCAGTAAGGATAGACATAACATAACAGTACAGTACAGTACCTGGGGGTAGTGGTACAATCCAGTAAGGATAGACATTACATTACATAACAGTACAGTACCAAGTGGTAGTGGTACAATCCAGTAAGGATAAACATTACATAACAGTACAGTACCTGGGGTAGTGGTACAATCCAGTAAGGATAGTCATTACTAAACAGAACAGTACAATACTTCAGGGTAGTGGTACAATTCAGTAAGGATAGACATTATATAACACAACAGTATGGTACCTGGGGGTAGTGGTACAATCCAGTAAGGATAGACATTACATAACAGTACAGTACCTGGAGGTAGTGGTACAATCCAGTAAATATAGACATTACATAACAGTACAGTACCTGGGAGTAGTGGTACAATCCAGTAAGGATAGACATTACATAACAGTACAGTACCTGGGGGTAGTGGTACAATCCAATAAGGACAGACATTACATAACAGTACAGTACCTGGGGGTAGTGGTACAATCCAGTAAGGATAGACATTTATGTAGGTATTGGCAGATGTCAGATCCCCAATGAAACCAGCCAGGATTCCTCTTCTCCACAATTATAATTGGGAACCAGTTTCACCCCTGACAGTATTAACATGGTGCCCAGTAATGCTTCTCTGTCATTATAGCTGAATACATAGAAAATATATCCCAGGGTGATGTTGGGTAAAATATCATTCCTTTTTTTATTTCTTCTATTGTAAAAATAAATGCCAAAATAGTTGGTAGCATTCATTATCAGGTCTAAAACGAATCAAAGGTAGATTCTAAGTTACTGTATATTAAAAAAAATAATTACTGTATATCTGTTTCGTACAATAACTTATATGGTAAATATATGAATATGTTTTTATCATTATTTTTGATTTATATAGCGCCAACATCTTCCGTGGCCCTTTACAATTACACAGTGATACATTACATACAGGGTAATACATATTATACAAAGTCATACATATTGCATACACAGGTAATACATAATATAAGCACGCAGCGATGAGTTGCTTACAGCAATACCGTGATACAATAGGAGAGAGGACCCTGTCCAAAGACCTTACAGTCTAGAGGATATGGGGTGAGACATAAGGTGATGGGAATCGGTAGGTTATATACATATTACATACACAGGTAATACATAATATAAGTAAACAGAGTGATGAGTTTCTTACAGCAATACCGTGATACAATAGGAGAGAGGACCCTGTCCAAAGAGCTTACAGTCTAGAGGATATGGGGTGAGACATAAGGTGACAGGAATCGGTAGGTTATATACATATTACATACACAGGTAATACATAATATAAGTAAACAGAGTGATGAGTTTCTTACAGCAATACCGTAATACAATAGGAGAGAGGACCCTGTCCAAAGAGCTTACAGTCTAGAGGATATGGGGTGAGACATAAGGTGATGGGAATCGGTAGGTTATATACATATTACATACACAGGTAATACATAATATAAGCACGCAGCGATGAGTTGCTTACAGCAATACCGTGATACAATAGGAGAGAGGACCCTGCCCAAAGAGCTTACAGTCTAGAGGATATGGGGGTCAGACATAAGGTTGTGGGAATCAGTACTCTGTAAATAGATTGGCAGTGGAGTGTGAAAGGTGGGTTGGATCATATTGGGTCAGCGAGAGGGGTAATGTCTAGGCCAGGTTATATGCTTGCCTGAAGAGGTGGCTTTTAAGGTTTCTTTTGAATATATTTTGAAGGGACGATAAATGACAGACAGACTGAGGAAGGGAGTTCCAGAGCAGAGGGGCAGCACTAGCAAAGTCCTGAATGCGGACATGGAAAGAGGTGACCAGGGTGGATGAGAGGAGGAGATAATATGCAGAGCGGAGGTTGCATCTGGGACGGTTTTCGCTTGATCAGCTCTGAGATATATGGAGGGGCTGTGTTGTATAGTGCTTTATAGGATAGGGTGAGCACTTGAACTGGATCCTTTGTATGATGGGCAGCCGGTGGAGGAGAGAGGAGAGGCATTAGAGAAGTGAGAAGAGAAATGAATGAGCCGGGCAGCAGAGTCGAGGATGGATTGAAGTGGCTGTTTGGTAAACCACATTTATAGCAACCTTGTTTATTGTGGTGATTGTCAAGCCTGTTGTAATATGATTGTGGGTATGTATTTCCCATATCCCCATAGTGGACGAAGAATAAAAATCCATCATAGACTATCATGTTTAAGTACCTACGTCATTTATATTATTACGTGTCCTTGTGGACTCTATTACATAGGCAAAACAACCACCACAAAAAGAATGTCTAACCACAGACAAGCCTTGAGATTATCTATAACTGATACTTATAAAAGAGATGGCAAATTCGGTAAACTATCGGTGGCCAGACATTACAAGGAAGCAGGCCAAGAATGTATGGTGGTGTCACTGTAAACATAGAGATTGATCCTGTAGGTTCACAACTGTTTGAATAACTTTATTTAGCAGAACACACAGAAATAGTTTATTGCTCAATAACTAACTTATACAGCTGCTTAACAGAAGACTGCCACCTAGTGACAGAACATTTAATACTTATATATAACACTGATATAGCTAAGGGTGTCCCCTCATCCTATTTTTCCTATGACAGATATAGCCTCCTCCCAAAAAAACACTGTGGATGAAGCAGAGATAGGGGCCCCATTGTAGTTTTGCTGGGGGCCCCAGTGATTCCTAGTTACGCCACTGCACTGAAGTCAAACAACTGCTAGTAACACACTTACCTGTAATGTTTAATGTATAAAGGATTCTCATGAAAATTAGCTACCTTCATCATCCCAATAGTCATTTTGATTATTCCTCCAATTAAAATATCTCCGCCCTGGTTAAAAACATGATATCGGATGTAATCCTTTAAGGTACATTGAGGATTTATAGTCAACTCAGCAACAGGGGAAAAAAATAACATTAATGCCAAAGACTGGAAAGTGAGTTTCTTGACCAGTAAAAGAGCCCAGAAGGGGATCATTAGGACCAACATTGTAATAGCTGCATAAGGTCAGTAAGAACATAATAATAATAATAATAATAATAATAATAATATGATATAGTCTACGCTGACATCTTGGATGCAGTTGAAACATGGATTATCACAACCCTCTGTTTATATAACAGATCCTGAACATTCTCCTCTCTCTAACCTGTAAATTATAATAACAGTAATTTAATGTTTCTTAAACTAGACAGATCTCTGGCCTACAGATAATTGTACCATCCAGTTATTTATATTTACTGTAATTATTCATCTACAGAATTCTACTGGAACATGTGGGACTCTACATTCAGCAAATCCCCATAGGACGGACTGATATAGTAATAGTTTTACAGGATGTGACAAAAAAGGATGTAAATTTTCTTTAAAGGGTGTCTATACTTCCAAAAATCATAGATAGTGTAATGGGCCACTACTAAAACACATTTTTCAGATTTGAAATCAGAGCTGTAGATACTCAGAAATCTTCAATTTAAATAACAGCATGTACAGGGAAAGACCTGTCACTCAAACCAGGTATTCTAATTTGTGTCCCATCAGTGACCACTTACTAGGATCTCCCAAAACATGTCAAAACATTCATTAATGCTAAAGGACATTATTATATTGGAAATATCGACCATAAGAAATTATTTATAGGTTAAATAATTGCAAACATGCAAACTGCATAATTATACTTCATCACAGATCGACCATTTTGAATCCATTCACAAAAATCATTTAAAGGGCAACTATACTGTAAAAATGAGTTTGCATCTTAATTTATAGATAAATACATATAAGTAGCCTGTAAATATTGCAGAGTGTCCATTTGAAGGAATAAGCTGGGACCTTCCATGAATTTGGAAGTCTTTTTTCCTCCTGTTATTGTTAATATGGATGTTTACATATACAAACTTTTTTCTCTTGATTAATGGACTTCTGCAACAATTATACTAATTATCCAGGGGCAGTGCTCATACAAACCTGGTTCCATGTTTGTTTATTTATGCTTTAATATAAATAAGCATACACAAAGTATATAAAGTATCATATAAATATCACTGCTGTGTCCTCTGCACCTTCTATCAAATACACATTTCTAATACAATTTAAAGGGACACTATACTGAAAAAATGACTTTGCCTCATCTTAATCTATAATTGAATACATGTAAGTAGCACTTACTCTGATTTGCGTGTCCTTTACCCCCATTCTTTTCTTTGGCAGTTGATCTGGACAAAGCTGCCCAAATGGAGACCCGATGGTTTGCCATCCTCTCCTGAAAACTTATTGTGGTTTTGCCCACATAATAAATCCCACAAGGCAAGAAATTAAGTAAATAACGGAGCTAGTGGTACAGGTCAAACAATGTCTTATCAAAAACCTCTTCTCCATCTGCAGATGAGGTGCATTGCCCTGGAGGCATGGAGAATCGTACTGGTAGACTGGATTTGTGATGAAGCTTTGCGGACACCAGGCAGGCAGACTTGGAGAAACTAACAGGGAGATTCAATAAAAGTTCTTATCGTTTGAAATGGTGCTAATTTTGCTCTAACCAATCAGATGTTAGCTTTCAAATGTTAAATAAGGTCTGATTGGTTGGGGCAAAATTAGCACCATTTTAAATGATAAGAACTTTTATTGAATCTCCCTGAATGTTTATTATCATAAAAAGCTGGTTAAGGTGGGTTTTTATTGCTGAATGAAGTGGGGGTTGTTGTATACTATTTATAGATGTGTCACCTTTAATTAGTTTGTTACCCTGATGACGGCCTGATGTTGGGCTGAAACACGAAGGTTTCAATAAATAGGTTTCTGATATATGAAGACCCGTGAGTGGACTTTATTATTTGTGTATTTACTTATTTGGAATGCACCGGGTCATTGGATTTCTAGGAAGAGGATCGTCATATATAAATTAGATATAAGCTGACAGCTGACACGCCCCTATATATATATAACATCTAAGTGGTTGGGGCAAAATTAGCACCATTTATACAATAAGAACTTTTATTAAATCTCCCTGATAGTGTGCTATTACCTAGCTAACAAATCAACAAAAGCATTATTGGCGAAATATGGGACATTTTTGCCAAATAGACTATTTCAAGGTTTTAGGTTCATGTGATCAAAACAGTAAAAAAAAACACCCATACTCCCATACGGACACAGGTACACACACAGACTGACCTACCTGGCAGCCATACCTTAAGGGTAATTATAGTCCAAACATTTTTTTTGTTGATCAGTCATCAAAAAAGTTAGTTTTATTATCTTAGATGCAGAAATGCATTACACCCCCCCAAACCTGACACAGGTACACACACCTACTGACCTACTATTACTGTATGTTTCCTTGGCAGCAATACTTTAAGGGTAACTATAGTCAAAATACAAATTTTGCTCAATCATCCAAAAAATTTAGTTTACATACATGCAAATATTTACCATCCAAAACACATCTACTGACCTTCATTTCCATGGCAGTCCTACTTAAATGATAACTTTATTCCTCCATTATAATTTATGGCTTTTAAGGTTTAAACACTAATATATTTATATAATTTATATAAGTATGTACTGAACTATTTGTGGATTTATATTTTTGTCCCCCTTGTATGACTTATTTGTATTTTGTTATTGTACAGCACTTAAAGAGTAACTATAGCCAAAAAATTATTTGAATCAATTATCAAAAAGTTACTTTCATGGTCATACATGCAAATATATACCCTCTAACACACACCTACTGACCTACCCCCATTTTGGTGGCAGACATGATCAATCACCAAAAAAAGTTAGTTTTATGGTCATACATGCAAAAACACCAACCTGACACAGGTACACAACCTACTGACCAAACCTTCCGTTTCCATGGCAGCAAATATGTACCCTCCAACAAACTCCTACTGACCTCCCTTCTATTTCAGTGTCAGCCTTGCTTAAATTTTAACAATAGGCAAAAAACTAATTTTGATCAATAATCAAAAAAAGTTAGGTTAACAGCCATAAACACAAAAACATACCCCTTACACCATATAGACACAGGTACACACACCTCAACACCCTGTTTTATGTTTCTATGACTTAACTAAGTCATTCAAATCAAGATCAATAGAAACAATCCATTAAAGCTTCATTGGATTTGTACCTTCAGTTTATTCCTTATATTAGACAGAACATTCTCTATTTTAATTTCACTGGTTAACATGAATACATAGCACGTTATGTTAGTTTTATATAATGTAAGTTTTATATAAATTATTATATAATTTAACAACTTCTCCCATATTTCTTACTTTCTTTTCTTTTTAATTAAGTTGGATTCTGTACTTTTCAGTGAGTATAAATAAGGTTAATAAGTTAGATAGATATTGTGTTTATTAAACAGAAAATACAGTTCTCCTTTGGTTCCATGAATTTCTCACTGCAACATCCAAGTAATTTATAGTTTCAGCTCCTGTCTGTCTATTTCCAGGTCACACATTGTTATAGTTTCCCAGTGATGTGTCTCCTGGTGTTCTGCTCAGAGTGGAACAGGAAAATATAACACTTGGGAATGAATATACAGCCCAGTAACCCTGCACTGGAAGCCAGGATAGCAAAGATCTCCACAGCCACCATGTATTTACCCTTGGTACTCAGGTAGGCTGGGATGAAGGACAAGCAGAAAAAGGTTGATGGAAGTGCACTCTGTTTATCAGAAAATATTCTGTTTATTGCATCACACAAATATACACAATGTTTCGGAGAACGCTATGTCTCCTTCATCAGGTGATACACACACTCTAACCCATACCACCATTTATAGACCCAGTGATCCAAGATTACTCCCCCCTCCCACCTTTTAGGGGAGTGGCCAAAAGTAATTAACATTCACAATCAGGTGTCTTTGCCAAGCATGAAAATGTCCATAAGTGTCCTTTTTGAAAATGTTCAAAATTATAGTGAAGTTATGCTTATAGTCCTTGACTTGTGAAGAAAGTTCTCCTTCATCAGAACTTTCTTCACAAGTCAAGGACTATAAGCATGACTTCACTATAATTTTGATACACTGCAGAACACCAGCATGCTGAAAGTTATCAACTGGGCCTCATTGAAACTGGCTGGTAACTTCCTAACCAGGAAAGCTACAATGAAACTTAATGCAGACAGAAATCCCATGTAACCAATCACAGTGTAGAACAGAGGGATAGACCCTTCATTACATTGTAATATCATCTTCCCAGGGTAAGTGTGAGTGTCATAGTCTGGGAATGGTGGGGAGGAGATCAGCCAGACCAGGCATATCACAACCTGGACCAGGGTACAGAGAAGGACCAGGCAGATGGACACTCTTGTTCCCACCCATTTCTTTATCTTGCTCCCAGGCTTGGTGGCATTGAAGGCAATGACAACTGTGACTGATTTAGCCAGAACGCAAGATACTGAGATTGTGAAATTGATCCCAAATGTAACTTGTCTGAGCAGGCAGGTCACCTTCTCTGGATGGCCAATGAACAAGAAGCAGCAGAGGAAGGACAATGTGAGGGAGAAGAGGAGGATGTAACTGAGGGTTTGGTTATTGGCTTTAACCACAGGAGTTTTATGATGTTTTATAAAAGTCACAAGAACTGACATGACCATAATATAGAAAACAATTGACAATGAAGCCAACAATTGTCCTAAAGAATCTTCATATGATAAAAATTCTATTGTCCTCTGGATACAGACAGTTCTGTTATCATTGGGCCAATGATCATCACGGCACTGGATACAAGTTTCCATATTTATAACAATTATCCCAAAATTGTGAAACGATATAAAAATGATGGTAAATATAGATTATACTAGGACACAAATAATATATTATTATTATTGTTATTATTACCTTATCTAAAAGCACAAGCACAACACCGTATACTAAATACTTTTTTTCTTAGACAAAAATGTAGAAATTGTGGACTATTATTGCTTATATTCTGCATGAGGAATGGAGCAGGTCTTGTATTATCCCTAATAAATCCTAAGCAATGTATGTTTTCTTTTCATTTCAAAGCAGAGACGATTTAACGTCAACCTATAATGTAGAGTTTAGATTTTGGTATTTGTAATAATACTTGTAATTAACTGTTTATAAAAATGTATCACTCCTATGTAAGTGTAAGTTTATTTAAAGAACAAATTGACACTAAAAATTATTTAAATATATTTGATCATCCCTTTAATAAGATTTCACTAATAAATGTAATAAAATAGGGAAAGAAAAATGCATTACAGCAAATAAGGAACACAGACTTCTGGGTAATTTCCATGTTATCATAGTAGCCTTTAGGAAATGCAGTTCCTATTAAAAGGTTTTTACAGCATTCCACAAGCAAAATCCAATACAAGAGAGCCATTTACAGACCAGTTGCGGCTTTATTGAGCCGCGGTGCAGTGCAGGCCTCTGGTTTTTACATTGTAAAGAGCCTAAAGGCAGGTGTCTATAAAACCCTTTTTAATAGGAATTGCATTTCCGAAAGGCTACCATGGAAAATGTTAACTACCCAGAAGTCTCCGTCCCTTTAATAAGAAGCACTATATTTTTTATGTAAACATGCTAAGTTTCAGATCTTTCTCTTCTACCCATGCTTATTTGCTGCTATTAACACAATCTGGCCAATCACGTCTTTATTTGGCAATTGCTCCAAAGTGTTGTATCCAGATGACATTACCTGTTGCAAAAAACTATGGGAATTTAGAAGAGAGGCAGAGACCATGATGTAAGATTTATTTAGAGTTATAAATATGTAGCTATCGATGAAAAAAAATTATAATTATAAAACTAGATTTAAGTTGCCATTACCCTGATTGTAAGTTATTATAAGTGTTTATGTCGTTGTCCAAGGCCGACTAAGAAATGGTGGAACTAACCTGTGTCATTGGAGATGTGTCCCTCTGAGCAGCACACACAGTCATAACAGCAGGGAAACTGCACATTCCTGGGGGCTTTCCTGTATCCTGGAGAACAGCTCTCACTGCATACAGAATGGGGGGTCTGGAATTGATCTATGGTTTGTTGATAATTTGTCCAGACATACTTATAAAAGACATGTAAGTAGTCAAAAGTTCTAATAGTCATTGAACTTAACATAAGAGGTACCGTATATACTCGAGTATAAGCCGACCCGAGTATAAGCCGAGGTACCCATTCTTACCTGAAAAAGTAATAAAACCTGATTGACTCGAGTATAAGCCGAGGGTAGAAAGTATCACCACTACTGTAAACCTGTAATTACCTAAAATGATTAGAAAATGAACATGAATAAGGAGGAGGTCCATGTTTTATTTTTAGAGTATTTATTTTCAAATAAAAACAACCTGTTTTGTAGTCACTATATGCATTAAAGCAACATTAGATACCACAAACATACCGGTACCCATAAAACTAATGCACAAAAAAGTATGGAAAATATTTTAACTGAACTGGGAAACCTTTTTGCTGAATCAAAGTTCAATGGCTTGCGCAGCAATATGAAACATGCAGTACGGTACTCTAATTAAAATCCTTCAAAGTCAGATTCCTCATCCTCAGTTTCTCCAAATAGTGCCTCAAATTCAGCTGGTGTAATGTCATCTGCATAGACATTATCATCACCATCATCAATATTTACATCATCTTCATCACTGCTGCAGTGCTGAAACAAAACCTCATCTTCTGTACCATCCATGGCATTACTTATACCGCATTTTAGAAAAGCACGTTTGATGGTGTCTTATGGAATGTCCTCCCATGCATCTCGTACCCACTTTGCTACTAATTCTATATCAGGCTTCATAAGATTTCTACCTTTTGTCAATTTGGCTTGACCTGATGACATCCATTCGTGCCACATTTTTCGCACACGGTCTTTAAAAGGTTTGTTTATAGACACATCCAAGGGCTGTAAAACAGATGTTAGCCCACCTGGAATAACAGCCAAAGTGGTTTGAAATGACTTAGCCATTGTTTTGACATCCTCACATATATGTGCTCTAAACATATCCCAAACTAGCAGTGAGGGTTTTTTTTTTTTAAAAGCCACTCCTGGTCGTCCATTCCAAATCTCCTCTAGCCATTTTTTTGTTCCTTGTTCATCCATCCAGCCTTTAACATGTGGGCGGACAGTAATTCGCGGGGGGAATTTGGCATTCTTAGGCAAGGTCTTCCTTTTAAATATAATAACAGGCCGCAGCTTGACTCCATTGGCCAAACATGCCAGAACCACTGTGAAATGATTTTTTTCATTCCCTGTTGTTCTAAGGAAAATTGTTTTTTCTCCCATGGATGCCACTGTTCTGTTGCTTGGAAGATCAAAAGTCATTGCTGTCTCATCCATATTCCCGATACTTCCGAGGTCATAATTATACAACTTTCTTTGTTTTATTATAAATTGATGGAATGACATCACCTTTTCTTCCAGATTTTGTGGTAGTTTTTGGGAAATCTTTGTTCGCTGTCGCAAGCAAAGGCCAAACCTATTCATGAATCGGGTACACCATCCAGCTGATGCAACAAATTTCTCAATACCTGCTGTTTTATATTTCTCATCTTTAGCCATTTGATGGGCACGTAATCGGATTCCCATGCGTGTTACACAGTATCCATTTTGACGACATTCCACAACCCATTTATGCAAGTCAGTCTCTAGAGCCCCATATGAGGTTGTTAAACCACGACGAGCCTTTTTTGACTTCGGCATCTTCTCCAATTCTGACTTAATTTTTCGCCAAACTCGAACCTGTTTTTCGTCAACGCCAAATTCCCGTCCTGCAATGGAATTATTACTTTCCTCTGCTCTTGAAACAACCGTGAGTTTAAATCCAGCGTCGTAAGATCTGCGTTTTTGTTTTCTTCCACGACCAACCGTTTCTAACAGATTAAAAATACACAGAAGAGCCAGTAAGAAGACTTGAACCCCATACCTTAAGAGCAGAGTTTACCGTAGTTAAGTGAGGCACAGATTACTGCTTTTATATCAAGGTATTCAGCCTTCTAAGTCAGTATTGTTTTGAGGCTTTAGTTGCCCTTTAAATAGATAGCAGAAGTGCCATAAAGTACTGTACGGTAATCCCATACAGTAGTCCCACACAATGCCGGTTATAGCCAAATCCAGTACTGGACTCATTTCCTTGGCACTTCAGATGTTTGGAAATACCGTACATCTACTGGCAAGTTCAACAACAAAAAAAATCCCCTTGCCCAACTTGGTAACACATCATTGTATTCTTTTGAGGCACTCCAGATGTTTGGAAACTACAACTCCCAGCATACTTTGGTTGCTGGGAGTTGTAGTTCCTAACCATCTCTAGTGCCAAGTTCAAAAAAAAAAAATTACCAGTACCTTTCCCATCTTTCTGTAACCCATCTTTCTGTTGGCACTCCAGATGTTTGGAAACTACAACTCACAGCATACTTTGGTTGCTGGGAGCTGTAGTTCCTAAACATCTCTAGTGCCAAGTTCAAAAAAAAAAATTACCAGTACCTTTCCCATCTTTCTGTTGGGCACTCCAGATGTTTGGAAACTACAACTCCCAGCAATCAAAGCATGCTGGGAGTTGTAGTTTCCTAACATTTGTATTTGCATTTGTACCCCCAAATTCCAGTAAGAATAACCAGTATCAAGGCAATAATTGAATATATGGTAGTAACTTACCGGTCCCACAGGACCGGACAGGAGAATAGGAAACCTGCTCGCTCCTTCCCTGCTCCTCCATTCCGGCAGATTACGGCAGTACAGTGTGTACGTAATGGCGCGCCCGCGCCTAACGTGCCCGCGTGCACATACCAGGACCCGCTCCTTCTCTCTGCATGTCTGCATCGGTCTCCCTGCATCGGTGTCCCAGTATATCAGGCAGCTGTATCAGGCGACCTAATGGACTGGTACCGGTAACTGAAAAACCTTACCAGTCAAAAAACATCATTTTCCAGCTCTTTTTTTGGTGTGACTCGAGTATAGGCCGAGACAAGGTTTTTAGGTTTATTTTTAAACCTAAAAACCTCGGCCTATACTCGAGTATATACGGTATGCTAAATATACATAAATTACAGCTTAACATCTAGTTTAATATAGGATAAAGCAGACATGAATATGAAGAGACTGGATAAGTTACAATTTGTACACTAGAGAAAAGGCGCTTGCGTGGGGATATGATTACTGAAAAGTTTGAAGGGTTTTTCACTGTGAGAACGGTAAAGCTATGGAACTGTCTTCCAGTGGACGTGGTTATGGCAGGTTCATTGGATAGTTTAAAAAAAAAGCTGGATGAGTTTCTACAAACAAGGAATGTTACAATTACTGGTATTGATACATAAAGTAGAGTTGGGAAAGGGTTTGTCACTGTGAGAACGGTAAAGCTATGGAACTGTCTTCCAGTGGACGTTGTTATGGCAGGTTCATTGGTCAGTTTAATAAAAAGCTGGATGATTTTCTACAAACAAGAATGTTACAAGTTACTGGGATTGATACATAAAGTAGAGTTGGGAAAGGGTTTGTCACTGTGAGAACGGTAAAGCTATGGGCGGTCTTCCATGGACGTTGTTAATGGCAGGTTCATTGGTCTTTTAATAAAAGCTGGATGATTTTCTGCAAACAAGAATGTTGAAGTTACTGGTATTGATACATAAAGTAGAGTTGGGAAGGGTTTGTCACTGTGAGAACGGTAAAGCTATGGAACTGTCTTCCAGTGGACGTTGTTATGGCAGGTTCATTGGTCAGTTTAATAAAAAGCTGGATGAGTTTCTACAAACAAGGAATGTTACAAGTTACTGGTATTGATACATAAAGTAGAGTTGGGAAAGGGTTTGTCACTGTGAGAACGGTAAAGCTATGGAACTGTCTTCCAGTGGACGTTGTAATGGCAGGTTCATTGGTCAGTTTAATAAAAAGCTGGATGAGTTTCTGCAAACAAGAAATGTTGCAAGTTACTGGTATTGCAAGTTGCAAGTATCGGGGTTGCCCCCTTCAGATGCATAATGCAACTGAAAAAGGGGGCAACCCTGAAATGTTGTGCAAATGTATGTCACAATAAACTAAAGTTTAAACATTAATAGTGTGTGTGGTCCTCAGCATTTACCTGGAATTTGACGTTTATCTGGTTTTATGGTTGAACAGACCAGAGGAAACAATACTGTACTATACTATACTATATTTCATGGTCCATCTTTTATTTGTCGTATATGATTATCACTTTTTTCTTTATCCATTTGTTCTGATGAATTTATTAAGGAAAGAGTGTTCCAGTTCAGTCCAAACACCGCAGTGTATCTTCCCCCTTAAACTTCCAATCAATAATAGAACAATCAAGAGGAAATCCATTGGATCTTTCTAGAATGGAAAGTTTCAAAAGGTTGTCCAATACTTACCTTTTCCATTAACTCACAAATGTCACAGGGAGTCTGTTAGAGAGGGATCACTGTTGGAGAATATGAGGTCCTATAAAGATCCCACACTATCCTGCCATGTTTCTATCTTATTAGATTTCATCAGTGCCTCCCTCCATACAGTCAATCAAGGGTGTGACTGCAGACATCATAACAAATGATTGACTGCTTTTTTCATGCTGCCTCCTCTGCCCATGCTCCAGCTTATAAAAAGCTCACTGAGCAAAGGGAGGAGGCAGATACCTTTGCCAGAATGGAAGAAAAATGAGCATGGTTCCAAATAGTTGTAATAAACGGAAAAAAATATCAGTTGAGGCTGCTGGCAGTCACCATTTTTGGGGGTTTTAAGGGTGGACATACCCTTTAAATTTATTAACTAATATTTAATTTATAATGTGAAGTATTTTTGATGCTCTAAAACCACATTATTCCGACTTGGCGTGGTTATATTTTTAAAAAATATCCTTTAACCCTTTCACTGCCAGGAGATTTTCATTTTTTTTTTGCGTTAACTGCCAGAAGAATTTTCAGGATTTTGTCCTTAATCGCTTTAGACTAATTTTACAGTAGGAAACCTTGCAGTAAATCAGGAATATTATACATTGTTTTTTTCAGCACAAAGTCTACTTTAACATGGTAACAGAATTTTGTAACTTTTCTGGAAATTTTACTGGAATTATGGGTAAAATATGTAAAAAAAATGAAAAATGTGCAAATTTTCATGGATTTTTCCCATTTTTACTTATAGTTATCTTAAGGTTACGCACAAAAATCTTACTGTTTCTAAAAGCTCAGATACTCCCGAGTACAACGATACCAGATATATGTAGGTACCCGACTTTTCCTGTACAGGAGACCCCCCCAAACTAAAACTGCACCTCCTAGAATATTACACCAAATTAAAATGTATAAACACTACTGACAGTTAACATAGAATATCTACCAAATTAACTAAAATATCCCCACAAGTGAGATATTTTTAGAAACTACACACCCACAGGATTTTACGAGTGAGGTAAGTTTCGATCAAAATGCAGATACCCGGGCGCAGCTCTTCGTCCAATTGTAAGTTACTTTCTCACATTTTCCTTTTTTTCCTTAACTGTAAAATCAGAGACAAAATCAAATGCGAATTTCAGCTAAAAACTGTGGAGGAAAGTTCAAACGCATCTCAAATATGAAAGCCTAACCCCTCCCGAATAAAACGGTATGCCACATTCATGGGTGTACTCAGAGACATGGCTACCAACTAACCCAGAGCTTGACCAGTGCCAAATGTCAGTAGCAGCAAAAAAAAATTAGCCAGTTTTGTATTTGAACAGTCTGCAGTTTTTCTACAAAACACCCCCCCAACTCAAAAATACCCCCCACAAACTATATTATATATTGAAATCTACACACCTACAGCTATGTAACGCTGTAGTTCGTTCATTCATATCATCAATGGTGTGGGCGCAGTTCTTCGTAGAAGTTTGCACTTTTACCAGATTTTCAAAAAAAATTAACATCAAACAACGTTCAAAAAGGTAGAAATCATGCCAAAACCCCATGGAATGTAAAAAAAAAGTTACCAAATATCAATCTCCCAAATGTCCTAAATCAAACGGTATGCCATATGTGTGGTTACACACGCAGACGTGGAAGCGAAAAGCCACAAAGTGAGACAATGCACGATGGCTCAGAAACGGCGAAAATATTTAGCCAACTCCGAATTTGGACAGTCTGCAGTTTTATCCACAAACCACCCCCGTAACTTAGAAATAACCCCCATAAACTATGTGTTCCTGAAATCTACACACCTTCAGCTATGTAACGCTGTAGTTTGTTCATTCATACCATCAATGGTGTGGGCGCAGTTCTTTGTAGAAGTTCGCATTTGTCTGAAAAAATGAACAAAAAACAACTTCAAAAGGTAGAAATCATGCCAAAACCTCATGGAATCTAAAAAAAAGTTACTAAATATCAATCTCCCAAATGTCCTGAATCAAACAGTATGCCATATGTGTGGTTACACACGCGGACGTGGAAGCGAAAAGCCACAAAGTGAGACAATGCACGATGGCCCAGAAACAGCGAAAATATTTAGCCAACTCCAAATTTGGACAGTCTGCAGTTTTTTCCACAAAACACTCCCGTAACTCAGAAATACCCCACACAAACTATATATTCCTGAAATCTACACACCTTCAGCTATGTAGCACTGTAGTTCGTTCATTCATACCATCAATGGTGTGGGCGCAGTTCTTCGTAGAATTTCGCATTTCTACACAATTTTCTGGAAAAATAGAGAAAAATACATTTCAAAGTTACGAAATCACACCAAAACCCCATGTAATGTAAAAAAAACTTACCAAATATCAATCTCCTAAATGTCCTGAATCAAACGGTATGCCATATGTGTGGTTAAAATGTAAAACAATGCGCAGTGAGCCAATAACAGCATTTTCCCAGATTTTTCAAACTGAACACCCCTCTAACTTGGAAATACCCCTGCAAAACTATATATTCTCAGAATCTACATACCTTCAGCTACGTAACGCTGTAGTTTGTTCATTCATACCATCAATGGTGTGGGCGCAGTTCTTCGTAGAAATTCGCATTTGTCTGAAAAAATGAACAAAAACAACTTCAAAAGGTAGAAATCATGCCAAAACCCCATGGAATGTAAAAAAAAGCTACTAAATATCAATCTCCCAAATGTCCTGAATCAAACGGTATGCCATATGTGTGGTTACACAAAGTGAAGACACAAAGTGAAACAATGCACAATGGCTCAGAAACAGCAAAAATATTCAGTCAAATCTGAATTTGAACAGTCTGCAATTTTTCCCCACAAAACAACCCCCACAAACCATATATTTCTCGAATCCTCACACCTTTATCTACGAAATTCTGTAGTTTGTTCATTCGTACCATCAATGGTGTGGGTGCAGTTTTTCGTAGAAGTTCACAGTTTTAGCAGATTTTCTAAAAAAATTGAAAAAAAACACTCTCAAAGGTAGAAATCATGCCAAAAAAAAGTTACCAAATATCAATCTCCCAAATGTCCTGAATCAAACGGTATGCCCTATGTATGGTTACACACGCAAACGTAGAATCAACTAGCCACAAAGTGAGCCAATGAACAATGGCCCAATTACAGCAACTTTTCAGATTTGTCAGACTAAACACCCCTCTATATTAGAAATACCCCCCCAAACTATATATTATTGGAATCTACACACCTTCAGCTACACAATGGTGTGATTCCTTTATGCATACCACCAATGGTGTGGGCGCAGTTTCATGTAAAATTTCGCTTTTTTTACAAGATTTTCACGAAAAATTTATAAAAATACAATTCAAAGTTAAAAATCATGGCAAATTTCCATGTCATGTAAAAAAAACTTGTCAATTATCAATCTTCCAAATGCCCTGAATCAAACGGTATGCCATATGTGTGACTGTACACAGGGACATGGCCACCAACTAGCTCAAATGGGACACATGCACAAGTGTAATTACAAGAAAAAAAATCAAAGTGCTCTGTAATTTCATACAGCCCCAAAACTTGGAAATGCCCCCCACAAATAAAACCCCCCACTAAATATCAATCTCCCACATGTTCTGAATCAAACGGTATGCCCTATGTGTGGATGCACACAGAGACGTGGCCACCAACTAGCTCAAATGGGACGCATGCACAAATGCAATTACAAGAAAAAATCAAAGTGCTCTGTAATTTGAACAGCCTACACTTTTTCTAAGGAAACAGTCCAGAAACATGGAAATTCCCCCCACAAACTATATATTTTTGGAATCTACACACCTTCAGCTACGTTATGAATTCTTCATACATACATGAAGAATTCCAGACCCAGTGATCCAAAGAACTCTGTGTTTTTAGGAGGTTTTGTGAAAAATAAAATAAGATGATTCAAGGATTGAAATCCTACCTAAACCAACTTGACAAGCAAAAAAACCCACTAAATGTCAATCTCCCATATATCCTGCATCAAACGGTATGCCATATGTGTGGGTGCACACAGAGACGTGGCCACCAACTAGCTCAAATGGGACACATGCACAAGTGTAATTACAAGAAAAAAATCAAAGTTCTCTGTAATTTCAAACAGCCCCAAAACTTGGAAATGCCCCCCACAAATAAACCCCCCCCCCACTAAATATCACTCTCCCACATGTTCTGAATCAAACAGTATGCCATATGCGTGGATGTACACAGAGACGTGGCCACCAACTAGCTCAAATCGGACGCACGCACAAATGCAATTACAAGAAAAAATCAAAGTGCTCTGTAATTTGAACAGCCTACACTTTTTCTAAGGAAACAGTCCAGAAACATGGAAATTCCCCCCACAAACTATATATTTTTGGAATCTACACACCTTCAGCTACGTTACAAATTCTTCATACATACATGAAGAATTCCAGACCCAGTGATCCAAAGAACTCTGTGTTTTTAAGAGGTTTTGTGAAAAATAAAATAAGATGATTCAAGGATTGAATGAAATCCTGACTAAACCAACTTGACAGCAAAAAAACCCACTAAATGTCAATCTCCCATTATCCTGCATAAACGGTATGCCATATGTGTGGGTGCACACAGAGACGTGGCCACCAACTAGCTCAAATGGGACACATGCACAAGTGTAATTACAAGAAAAAAATCAAAGTTCTCTGTAATTTCAAAAAGCCCCAAAACTTGGAAATGCCCCCCACAAATAAACCTCCCCCCCCACTAAATATCACTCTCCCACATGTTCTGAATCAAACAGTATGCCATATGCGTGGATGTACACAGAGACGTGGCCACCAACTAGCTCAAATCGGACGCACGCACAAGTGTAATTACAAGAAAAAAATCAAAGTGCTCTGTAATTTCATACAGCCCCAAAACTTGGAAATTCCCCCACAAATAACCCCCCCCCCCACTAAATATCACTCTCCCACATGTTCTGAATCAAACAGTATGCCATATACGTGGATGTACACAGACGTGGCCACCAACTAGCTCAAATCGGACGCATGCACAAGTGTAATTACAAGAAAAAAATCAAAGTGCTCTGTAATTTCAAACAGCCCCAAAACTTGGAAATGCCCCCCACAAATAAAACCCCCCACTAAATATCAATCTCCCACATGTTCTGAATCAAACGTTATGCCATATGCGTGGATGCACACAGAGACGTGGCCACCAACTAGCTCAAATGGGACGCATGCACAAATGCAATTACAAGAAAGAATCAAAGTGCTCTGTAATTTGAACAGCCTACACTTTTTCTAAGGAAACAGTCCCAAAACATGGAAATTCCCCCCCAAACTATATATTTTTGGAATCTACACACCTTCAGCTACATTACCATGCCATGCTTTCATACATACATGAAGAATTCCAGACCCACTGATCCAAAGAAGTCCGTGCTTTTAGGAGATTTTGTGAAAAAATAAAATAAGAGGACTCAATGGTTGAAATCCTACCTAAACCCACTTGGCAAGTAAAAAAACCCACTAAACGGCAATCTCCCACATGTCCTGAATCAAACGGTATGCCATATGGGTGGGTGCAAACAGAGACGGGGCCACCAACTAGCTCAAATGGGATCCATACGCAATTGCAATTACAAGAAAAAATAAAAATGCCCGTTTTCCAATTCGAAATCCGATCGGAAAAATCACTTCCCGGAAATCATTTTCCAGGAAGTGATTTTTCATTCATTGGCAAAGATCAATAATTTGGTGATCAGAAGTAGCAAAGACTTAGAAAAAATCCTATTTGTGAATGGAACTTTGAGTTCCATTCACAAAATGTATAGTAAAGCTGTCAGCATGACAGCTTGTACTATACTAGGTACTGCAGCATGATCTATATGGAGATCACACTGCAGTACCTCCACTGGACCACCGGGAGCAGTGTACCTCCATATGGGAAGACCCCGGTGAAGGAGGAAGTTCTGTGATGTCACCGGGGTCTCCCATTCAGCTTCCTCCTCCAACTCCACGTGGGACCGGCAGCTCATATGCAGGGCAGGCTTCAAGGTAGGATATCTCCCGATCCCCCCCTCGGATTTGGACGAAACCGAGGGGGGATCAAGGGGACTAGGGGGGCAGTTGAATGCTGCCCCCCGATCGCCCCTAGCAGGGGGAAAAAAAAATTTGGAGGGGGGAAGCCACAGATCGTATATTCACGATCTGTGGCAGTTTGTGCATTCACTGCACAGATCGTGAATATACGATCTGTGGCAGTGAAAGGGTTAAAGGGTATGTACACAGGATTTTTTTTTTATAGTTTCATTAGTGAAAACTATAATTCATCTCGACTATCACTGTTTCAATTTTTGTTGATCTGCCCCCTATTTCATTAGATATCCAATCTGAAACATCTGACGTTTTAGCATTTCTGTAAGCAGTTTTGCTGTAGCTGGAATGGTTTGACAGTTGGTGTGCTGTATACTGTATGCAGTATTGACAGTTGGTATGTGGGAAAATAGTCAGGTCAGTGGTCAGAGCCTGAGCAAAACAAGTATTGTATTGAAGGCATGCAGCTACACACACACCTCAGAGTAAGTGCTACTTACATGTATTTATTCATAGATTAAGATGGCGCAAAGTAATTTTTTCAGTATACATACACTTTAAATCCCCAGTCTTTTTAAATAAGTAACTGAAATAGGATCATACACTCTGATCCCAACTATCACTGGGAACAAGGAGGGTTTGGTCTCCTGGTTTTATATAAGACCCAGACAGGAGAAATTCACAGAAAAGTTATTAGAATTGTTCTTCTGCAGAACTAACTGCTTAACCACTTTTCTGCCACAAGCTCATAACAGAAGTTTTTATTTTTTATATTATTTTTGCATTATAATAATTCCCTGGCCATTTAAATGTACAAGGTCACAGGCTGAGAGCTTTTATACAGGGCAGGGAACTCCGAGTTGACTTTAGAAACACTGTAATGGGACTTATTATTTCTTATAATACATAAGGTTTCATTATTTTAAATAAAAAATGGTGTTTTGGGTCTTGTTTTATTTAAAATAATTACCCCTCCCCAACACAATACGGCCACTCGACAAAAAAGGATTTTACTAATTTAACGTTTAACTATATTACAGCGCACAGACCTGAATGTATTTTATAAGTGCAACCACCACCGGCATTCATTTCCATTCAGTGAATATAATGGCCATGTGTGGTTTGAGGAATCATGTAAGTTTAGAAATACTGTTGGAATCTGATTGAATAGCTTTGCTATATGTATGGGGAACATATGTTTGTGTGTTTTGAAATGAGTGGCTCCTAAAATGTTAATGATGGGTAGAGATGTCGGAACTTCGCAAAATCCGGTCCACTCGAGGATCCGCAAATTTTCGGAAAATTTTGAAAATTCGAAAATCCGCGAGCGGACCCATTAAAACCCCTTAAAATGAAAAAATCCTCGAAAATACAAGAAGTCCTCGTAATTTAAAATTTTTTCAATAATACGTATTTTCCCGCATTTTCGAAAATACGTAAAACCCTTGTAATTTCAAAATTTTTCGAAAATACGTATTTTCATGCATTTTCGAAAATACGAGAAATCCTCGTAATTTTGAAAAATTTCGAAAACGTGGTTCTGAAAAGTTCGGAAGGCAGAAAACCGGAAAAATTTGCGATATCCGCCGTTCACGAATGAGGTAAATCCACCGCGGATTCGGGTTCGGAACTGGGCCATCACTAATGATGGGAAGGATTATGTGGTTTTCGGTGCCGATTTGTATTTGCGGCGGGGTTGGGGGGAGGGGCAATCTCCAAAATTTGCATCAGGGCCCATAGGTCCGTAGCTACTCCACTGCATAACAGAAGAGTTTATGCAGATCCACTAATAAATGGTACAGTGATAGCTGGGAAGAATTATAGTTTCCAGTAATGGGCAATTTAAAAGAATACATTTCCAGGTGTACATTAAAAGTGAACATTAAACACCTGAACAAATCTATGAACCTTAAATTGTTTTGAGTGGCTGGATAAGAAAACAAAGGAATAGGAATTTCCTGCCTAGTAGGGATGTTCCCTAGTGGGGATGTTCTCAGCTCTGTGTTGCAGGGTTCTGATGACCCCCAGCTAGTGATCTAAAGGGTGGTGGGAGTCAAACATCAAATACTGATCTGTGTGTGTTGGTTTTCTGTAAACCTCTACTTCCAGTTTACCATTCTCCCTGACATCTACCAAGCAGTCCAAGAAAGCCAGTTTGTTGTTTTTTTATCTATTCCTGTGTAAATCTGATGCCTTGGTCCACAGCATTAATGTGTTCTGTGAAGGCTTGTACTTCTTAGGACATAATGTCCCTGTCTTCTTGAAACCCAACAACACATCAAGTGCATCCAAAAGGCCCAATAACAAAATATAAGAGGAGCAACATCATATACTGTATGCAGTGAGGTGTTAAGTGCTCTGCTTAGCACAGAAGAGAAGATGCCTAGGGTCAATCCACGTAACCTGTATCTTAAGGAAAAGGGACATACGCTTAAAAAATGGCAATAACTTGGCCAAAGAACAGGATTGGTTCAAAAGAAGTGTAATGTAGGCTTAATTCCTGGCTCCTGATCAGGGCCACATCTACCATGAGGCATAGTGAGACATGTGCCTCAGACTGCCTCCCTGGACGAAAGAACCAAGGAGGCAGATCAGCCTCCTGTCTGCCATGTACAATGCTGTTTTAACACCTTACTCTGGGCGTTCCTATAACACCTCTTAGCCACTATCTAATCACACCCTTAACACCTGGCTGTGATATGCTAATTGGGATTTTCCAGGGTACATAATAGCCACAGATTCTTGTACAAGTCATTCTGAATTGAGAAAGCCAGTCGGATGACTAGCGAAACGTCTTCAAGAACTACATTTCAAGTCCAGTTGATCTAATTGAATACAACAGATATACCATGCCCTGGATGAATGAGAACCTTCACAAGCATATTTCTAATCATTTTGGGGAGAAAACCCTCAAACTTGTACGGCAATATGAAAAGACAGCAAGGAAATTGGCAGACTACAGAAACCACCTGCGATTTAACCTCCGATGCAGACAACAAAGGCTAGTACCATGCAGTATACGTCTGGATTCCACGGTTAAAGGCATCAGAGCCAAACAGATACTGCAAAAGGCTCAAACACAGCTCCTAAGTGAACGGGTACGACAGACACATTTTACAGTCGATGCTTTAATGCACAACATTAGTCAACTAGAACAGAACCTGGCCTCACAGCTACCTGTGTCCATCTGGGAAAGAGTGATGGAGTTCACCAAACAAGCACAGCTTTCTCAGCACTGTAAGGGCAAACAAAGGCAACAGAACAAGTTCTCTATTCTGTCATCCCAGAACAGCCCCAAAGGAGAACAACTACCTTGGATACAAAAGGAGGGAAGTGTCACTTCATCAAACAAGGAGGGATGGGTGAGAAACTTGTCTAACAGGACCCTGACCCAGCCAGAAATGGAAGTCCTTGGTAAGGGCTTGAATTTTGCCATCACCCCTAAAGCCATCCCTGTGGTGGATATTATAGCAGCCACAGAAGCCTCTATCCACAGTAATAAGGTATCACAGAGTGAGGCAGAACAACTTCGCCTTAAGGTATCTGCAGCCTTAGCCAGTGCTAAAACTCCTTCATCTAACCTGACTACACAGGAAAGAAGAGCCTTAACATCCCTCAAGAAAGATTCCAGTATCACCATTCTACCGGCAGACAAGGGAAGATGCACAGTGGTACTCAACACCTCAGACTACCATGATAAGGTGACCATGCTCCTGGCCGATAACAACACATATGAGGCTTTAACAAGGGATCCCACCAGCCGTTACAAGAAAAGAGTCATAGACTTACTACAACAGCTTCAAAAGGATAAAGCCATTGACCGAGCAATGTATCATCGCCTCTACCCCGGTGAGGCACATCCATGCATATATGGACTCCCAAAGATACATAAGGAAGGGGCACCACTAAGACCTATAGTCAGCAGCATCAACTCGGTAACATACAAGGTGGCAAAATATCTAGCTAACATCTTAGGACCTTTGGTGGGAAGTTCTAAGCATCACATCCAGAACTCTCAGGATTTCACCAACAAGATTGAAGATATAGTACTCGGTGTAGAAGAAACTATGGTGTCCTATGATGTGACATCTCTCTTCACTTGTATACCCACCAAGGAGGCTGTTGACATGGTGAGAAAACGGCTGGGCCAAGACAGCACTCTTACCAGCAGAACTGATCTCAACCCAGAACAGGTGTGTTCCTTGTTGGACTTGTGCCTGAATACCACCTATTTCAAATACAGGGATAAGTTCTATAAGCAAAAACATGGATGTCCTATGGGATCTCCAGTTTCACCTATTGTGGCCAACCTTTACATGGAGGAGGTAGAAACACAGGCGCTTAATACCTTTAAGGGCATAACACCTAGCCACTGGTTCAGATATGTTGATGACACCTGGGTTAAAATCCACCAGAAGGAAGTACAAGCTTTCACAGAACACATTAATGCGGTGGACCAAAACATTAAATTCACAAGGGAAGAGGTACAAAACAACAAACTGGCTTTCTTGGACTGCTTGGTAGAAGTTAAGGAAAATGGTAAACTGGAAGTAGAGGTTTACTGAAAACCAACACACACAGATCAGTATTTGATGTTTGACTCCCACCACCCTTTAGATCACAAGCTGGGGGTCATCAGAACCCTGCAACACAGAGCCGAGAACATCCCCACTAGCACAGAGGCGAAGGCTAAAGAAATGAAACATCTCAGAGGAGCCCTTAAAACTTGTGGATATCCAGACTGGGCCTTTGTCAAAAGAAGTAGAAGGAAAGAAAAGAACACGAATATCAACAGTGAAGGGGAAAAGCAAGACAGGAGGAAGAACATGGTCATCCCATATGTAGCAGGGGTCTCCGAGAAAGTAAGAAGAATTTTCAAAAAACATTGTATCCCTGTCTGCTTTAAACCGAACAACACACTGAGGCAGCAATTGGTACATCGAAAGACCCAATACCAAAAAAACAACAAGAAAAAGCGACATCATATATGCAGTGCAGTGCAGTGAAGAATGCTCGGATTTGTATGTGGGGGAGACCAAACAGCAACTGCATCAACGTATGGCCTAGCACAGAAGAGCCAATTCCTCGGGTCTGGACTCAGCCGTGTATCTGCATCTTAAGGATAAAGGACATACCTTTGAATATTGTAATGTTAACATACTGGCGAAGGAACGTGACTGGTTCAAGAGAGGTGTTAAGGAGGCCATTTATGTGAAAATAAAGAAACCAAGCCTAAATAGAGGTGGGGGGGTTCGACACCAACTGTCTGCCATGTACAATGCTGTTTTAACACCTTACTCTGGGCGTTCCTATAACACCTCTTAGCCACTATCCAATCACACCCTTAACACCTGGCTGTGATATGCTAATTAGGATTTTCCAGGGTACATAATTGCCACAGATTCTTGTACAAGTCATTCTGAATTGAGAAAGCCAGTCGGATGACTAGCGAAACGTCTTCAAGAACTACATTTCAAGTCCAGTTGATCTAATTGAATACAACAGATATACCATGACCTGGATGAATGAGAACCTTCACAAGCACAGATCTATATGTATTAATACCAGTAATTCTCAATATTATATAGTATCCCGTTACCAACCAGAACTACAATATATGTATTAATACCAGTAATTCTGAATATTATATAATATCCCCGTACCAACCAGAACTACAGTATATGTAAATACCAGTAATTCTCAATATTATATAGTATCCCTGTACCAACCAGAACTAAAGTATATGTATTAATACCAGTAATTCTCAATATTATATAGTATCTCTGTACCAACCAGAACTACAGTATATGTATTAATACCAGTAATTCTCAATATTATATAGTATCCCAGTACCAACCAGAACTACAGTATATGTATTAATACCAGTAATTCTCAATATTATATAGTATCCCAGTACCAACCAGAACTACAGTGTATGTATTAATACCAGTAATTCTCAATATTATATAGTATCCCCGTACCAACCAGAACTACAGTGTGTGTATGTATTAATAACCAGTAATATAATCAACATTATATACTGTAGTAATCCCTGTACCAACCAGAAATACATTATTAATACCAGTATTCTCAATATTGTATAGAATCCCTGTACCAACCAGAACTATAGTATATGTTTAATACCAGTAATTCTCAATATTATATATAATCTCCCGTACCAACCAGAACTACAGTATAGTATTAATACCAGTAATTCTCAATTATTATAGTAATCCCTGTACCACCAGAACTACAGTATATATATTAACACCAGTAATTCTCAAACTAGTAAGTATCCCCATACCAACAAGAACTACAGCATATGTATTCTTGTGTAGGAGGTTCTCATTCATCCAGGTCATGGTTATCTGTTGTATTCAGTTTGATGAACTGGACTTAAGTTTAGTTCTTGAGACGTTTCACCATTCACTCTGACTTTCTTCTTAATTCAGAATGGCTTAGACTTATTGGTATTAATACAAATAATGTAGTTCTGGTTAATACAGTAATTCTCATTTTATATAGTAATCCCCGACCAACCAGAACTACAGTATATGTATTAATACCAGTAATTCTTAATATTTATATGTATCCCGTACCAACCAAATATTGCATATGTATTCTTGTGAGGTTCTCATTCATCCAGGTCAAGTATATCTGTTGTATTCAATTAGATACACTGGACTTGAAAGTAGTTCTTGAAGACGTTTCGCTAGTCATCCGACTGGCTCTAATTCAGAATGACTTGTACAAGAATCTGTGGCAATTATGTACCCTGGAAAATCCCAATTAGCATATCACAGCCAGTTTTAAGGGGTGATTGATAGTGGCTAAGAGGTGTTATAGGAACCGCCAGAGTAAGGTGTAACAGCATTGTACATGGCAGACATTGGTGTCGAACCCCCCCACCTCTTTTAGGCTTTGTTCTTTATTTTCACATAAATGGCCTCCTTAACACCTCTCTTTGAACCATCACGTTCCTTGCAGATATATTGACATTAAATCTTTCAAAGGTATGTCCTTCCTCACCTGAGAAGGGGGCACGGTCCCCCGAACGTATTTGATGTGTGGTTTGAATATCATATTTTGAATTCATCAAGGTGTGCGACTCCATATCAGATTTCGCTATACTACCTTATAAGTAAGTGCTTATGGAGGCCAGCACCCATCTCAGTTTTGTGTGCATAAGTAACCTTACGCTGTGATCCATGGTGAGACTGTGTCTATTGTATAAAGGTGAGATCCATGGTGAGACTGTGTCTATTGTATAAAGGTGAGATCCATGGTGAGACTGTGTCTATTGTATAAAGGTGAGATCCATGGTGAGACTGTGTCTATTGTATAAAGGTGAGATCCATGGTGAGACCGTGTCTATTATTGTATAAAGGTGAGATCCATGTGAGAACTGTGTTCTATTGTATAAAGGTGAGATCCATGGTGAGACCGTGTCTATTGTATAAAGGTGAGATCCATGGTAAGACATGGTGAGACTGTGTCTATCGTATAAAGGTGAGATCCATGGTGAGACGTGGTAAGACTGTGTCTATCGTATAAAGGTGAGATCCATGGTGAGACCGTGTCTATTGTATAAAGGTGAGATCCATGGTGAGACTGTGTCTATCGTATAAAGGTGAGATCCATGGTGAGACCGTGTCTATTGTATAAGGTGAGATCATGGTAAGACATGGTGAGACTGTCTAATCGTTAAAGGTGAGATCCATGGTGAGACCGTGTCCTATTGTATAAGGTGAGATCCATGGGGAGACTGTGTCTATCGTATAAAGGTGAATCCATGGTGAGACGCCGTGTTTATTGTATAAAGTGAGATCCTGGGAGACCTTGTCTATTGTTAAAGGTGAGATCCATGGTGAGACTGTGTCTATTCTAAAGGTGAGATCCATGGTGAGACTGTGTCTAATTGTAATAACGGTGAGATCCATGGTGAGAATGTGTCCTATTTTATAAAGGTGAGATCCATGGTGAGACTGTGTCTATTGTATAAAAGGTGAGATCCATGGGAGAGACTGTGTCTATTGATAAAAGTGGAACCATGGAGACTGTGTCCTATTGTATGCAGGTGAGATCCATGGAGAGACTGTGTCTATTGTATAAAGTGAGATCCATGGTGAGACTGTGTCTATTGTATAAAGTGAGATCCATGGTGAGACTGTGTCTATTGTATAAAGGTGAGATCCATGGTAAGACTGTGTCTATTGTATAAAGGTGAGATCCATGGTGAGACTGTGTCTATTGTATAAAGGTGAGATCCATGGAGAGACTGTGTCTATTGTATAAAAGTGAGATCCATGGAGAGACTGTGTCTATTGTATAAAAGTGAGATCCATGGTAAGACTGTGTCTATTGTAAAGGTGAGATCCATGGTGAGAATGTGTCTATTGTATAAAGGTGAGATCCATGGTAAGACTGTGTCTATTGTATAAAGGTGAGATCCATGGTGAGACTGTGTCTATTGTATAAAAGTGAGATCCATGGAGAGACTGTGTCTATTTTATAAAATGAGATCCATGGAGAGACTGTGTCTATTATAAAGGTGTGGACCATGGTGAGACCTGTGTCTATTGTATAAAAGTGAGATCCATGGTAGACTGTGTCTATTGTTTAAAGTGAGATCCATGGGAGACTGTGTCTATTGTATAAAAGTGAGATCCATGGTGAGACTGTGTCTATTATTGTATAAAAGTGAGATCCATGGAGAGACTGTGTCTATTGTATAAAGGTGAGATCCATGGTGAGACCTTGTCTATTGTATAAAAGTGAGATCCATGGTGAGACTGTGTCTATTGTATAAAAGTGAGATCCATGGTGAGACTGTTGTCTATTGTATAAAAGTGAGATCCATGGTGAGACCTTGTCTATTGTATAAAGGTGAGATCCATGGTGAGACTGTGTCTATTGTATAAAGTGAGATCCATGGTGAGACTGTGTCTATTGTATAAAAGTGAGATCCATGGTGAGACCTTGTCTATTGTATAAAGGTGAGATCCATGGTGAGACTGTGTCTATTGTATAAAGTGAGATCCATGGTGAGACTGTGTCTATTGTATAAAAGTGAGATCCATGGAGAGACTGTGTCTATTGTATAAAGGTGAGATCCATGGTAAGACTGTGTCTATTGTATAAAGGTGAGATCCATGGTGAGACTGTGTCTATTGTATAAAGGTGAGATCCATGGAGAGACTGTGTCTATTGTATAAAAGTGAGATCCATGGAGAGACTGTGTCTATTGTATAAAAGTGAGATCCATGGTGAGACTGTGTCTATTGTATAAAGGTGAGATCCATGGTGAGACTGTGTCTATTGTATAAAGGTGATATCCATGGTAAGACTGTGTCTATTGTATAAAGGTGAGATCCATGGTGAGACTGTGTCTATTGTAAAAGTGAGATCCATGGATAAGACTGTGTCTATTGTATAAAAGTGAGATCTGGAGAGACTGTGTCTATTGTATAAAGGGTGATCCATGTGAGACTGTGTCTATTGTATAAAAGTGAGATCCATGGTGAGACTGTGGTCTATATTGTATAAAATGAAGATCCTGGTGAGACTGTGTCTATTGATAAAAGTGAGATCCATGGTGAGACTGTGTCTAAATTGTATAAAGTATATCCAGGAGAGACGTGTCTCTATGTATAAGGTGAATCCATGGTAAGACCTTGTCTATTGTATAAAAAGTGAGATCCATGGTGAGACTGTGTCTATTGTATAAAAGTGAGATCCATGGTGAACCTGTGTCCTATTGTATATAAAGTGAGATCCATGTGAGACTGTGTCTATTGTATAAAGGTGAGACTCCTGGCTGAGACTGTGTCTATTGTAGAAAGTGATGATCCATGGTGAGACTGTGTCTATTGTATAAAAAGTGGAGCCATGGAGACTGTGCTATGTATAAAGCTGAAGTGGATCCTGGTGAGACTGTTCTATTGTAAAGGTGGATCTATGTGAGACTATGTCTATCGTATAAAGGTGAGATCCATGGTGAGACTGTGTCTACTGTATCAAGGTGAGATCCATGGTGAGACTGTGTCTATTGTTAAATAAAGGTAGATCCATGGTGAGACTGTGTCTATCGTATAAGGTGAGATCCATGGTGAGACTGTGTCCTATTGTATAAGGTGAGATCCATGGTGAGACATGTTCTATCGTATAAAAGGTGAGATCCATGGTAACCGTGTCTAATCGTATAAAGGTGAGATCCATGGTGAGACCGTGTCTATTGTATAAAGATGATCCATATGTGGGATCCATGGTGAGACTGTGTCTTTTTGTATAAATGGAGATCCATGGTGAGACTGTGTCTATTGTATAAAGGTGAGATCCACGGTAAAGACTGTGTCCTATTGTATAATGAGATCCATGTGAGACTGTGTCTATTTGTATAAAGGTGAGATCCATGGGTAAGACTGTGTCTATTGTATAACGATAAGATCCATGGTAAACTGTGTCTATTGTATAAAGAGAATGATCCATGGTAAGACTGTGTCTATTGTATAAAGGTGAGATCCATGGTAAGACCTGTGTCTATTGTATAAAGTAAGATTCCATGGTAAAAGAACGGTGTGTCTATTGTATAAAGGTGAGATCCATGGTAAGACTGTGTCTATTGTATAAAGATAAGATCCATGGTAAGACTGTGTCTATTGTATAAAGATAAGATCCATGGTAAGACTGTGTCTATTGTATAAAGGTGAGATCCATGGTAAGACTGTGTCTATTGTATAAATGTGAGAAGGGTCACGAAATGGTGAGACCGGTGTGGCTATTGTATAAAGATAAGATCCATGGTAAGACTGTGTCTATTGTATAAAGATAAGATCCATGGTAAGACTGTGTCTATTGTATAAAGGTGAGATCCATGGTGAGACTGTGTCTATTGTATAAAGGTGAGATCCATGGTAAGATTGTGTCTATTGTATAAAGATAAGATCCATGGTGAGACCGTGTCTATCGTATAAAGGTGAGATCCATGGTGAGACTGTGTCTATTGTATAAAGGTGAGATCCATGGTGAGACCGTGTCTATTGTATAAAGGTGAGATCCATGGTGAGACTGTGTCTATTGTATAAAGGTGAGATCCATGGTAAGACTGTGTCTATTGTAAAGGTGAGATCCATGGTGAGACTGTGTCTATTGTATAAAGGTGAGATCCATGGTAAGACTGTGTCTATTGTATAAAGATAAGATCCATGGTAAGACTGTGTCTATTGTATAAAGGTGATATCCATGTGAGACTGTGTCCTATTGTATAAAGGTGAGATCCCGGTGAGACTGTTGTCTATTGTATAAAGATAAGATCCTGGGGGTGAGACGTGTCTATCGTATAAAAGGTGAGATCCATGGTGAGACTGTGTCTATTGTATACAAGGTGAGACCATGGTGAGACCGTGTCTATTGTATAAAGGTGAGATAAGCACATGGTGAGACTGTGTCTATTGTATAAAGTGAGATCCATGGAAGACTGTGTCTATTGTAAGGTGAGACCATGGGAGACTGTGTCTATTGTATAAAAGTGGAGTCCATGGTAAGCTGTGTCCTATTTATAAAGATTATCCATGGTGAGACGTTTCTATCGTATAAAGGTGAGATCCATGGTAGAACTGTGTCTATGTATACAGATAGATCCATGGTGAGAACTGGTGTTGCTATTGTAAAGGTGAGATGCCATGGTGAGACCGTGTCCTATTGTATAAAGGTGAGATCCATGTAAGACTGTTGTCTATTGTAATGTGGAGTCCACTGTGAACCTGGGTGTCATTTATAAAGGTGAGATTCCTGGTAAGACTGTTGTCTATTTGTATCAGATAAAGATCCATGGTAAGGACTGTGTCTATTCCAGTAAGATGTGAGATCCATGTGAGACTGTGTCTATTGTAGAAGTGTGATCACATGGTGAGACTGTGTCATTGTATAAAGGGTAGAGTCCATTTTTGGCTGTGCGGTGGCTCAGTGGCCGTAACGACGACTGTGATTTTCTGACATCCTATTACCGTTCTATCCTCCGTTAGGGGTTGTCTAGGTATCCTCCAATTATGACAATATATTTGTTCAATTTTCTACACCTGCAACACGTTTTTAGTTCGTTTTCGGGTTTTCGCCGCTGGGTTTTGTGTTGGACCGGTATCTCCCCCACCTTTTTGGTGGACTATAGACATGAAATTCATAGACGACGTGCGGGCATATGAGGAATTGTGTCTATCTCCCTAGCTAAGCGAACCCTCGCAAGCCGTTAGCGGTAATCTCGAATTTCCACGACACTTTTTCCCATAGACTATTGGTAACAAATCCTCCAAATGTGATATTTCAAAACAGTTTTTTTCATTGTCATAATACAATGGGTGATACAACCTCCCAGACCCCCCCATAGACCCAGGTACAACCCACCTACTGACCTACCTTTCCATTCTCCCATGGAGCCATATTTAAAGGGTAACTAGAAAAAAAACTTATTAGATGTTTATCCTCAATAAAATTAGTGTTTTTGGTTATAAACAAAAAGACATACCCCCCGTCAACCAGACCCAGGTAACACCCACCTACGTGACCGCTAGGGCCTTTCCATTCCCATGTGGGCCGATTTTACAAGGGTAACTTAAATGTAAAGAAAACTAATTTCGATTTATTCCAATAAAATAGTTTTTATGGTTGAACAACAAAAAAGACATACCCCTCAACCGACCCCAGGTATCCACACCTATGATCTACTTATCCATTACATAGGCAGCACATACTTAAACGGGTAACTAAAGTAAAAAAAAAACTAATTTAGATTTACCTCAGCAAAATAGTTTTATATTTGTAAACACAAAAAGACCTACCCCTCAACCAGACCCGGTACACACAGCTCTGACCTACCCTCCATTACTGTTGCAGCCATACTTAAAGGGGTACCTAAATGATCAAAAAAACTAAGTTTGACCCAATCATCAAAAAGTTTTTTTTTAACTCTCAACCCGACAGTACACACACCTACTGATATACTTATACCGTACTATGGGCGCCATATACGTAAAGGTAACATAAGTAAAAAACTAATGTTTGACCAATCATCAAAAAAGTCGTATATTTGATGCCCCCAACCTGATATGATACACACACACACCATGACCTAACCTTAAGTGCATGTGACTATTGTAAAGGGTAAGTAAAACACAATGTACCTCTTCATTGACATTATATGAGTTTTAAATCTGCACACAAAACCCACAAATTCCCTTCCAAAATGCATGCTCTTTGCAAGCATAGTTTTATACTTCAACTTCCTTTTCTATTTCTTATTTAGACAAATACAGTCTCTCTATTAGGACTAGTTGCTCTACATGGTAACTACAGAGGGGGAAATAACAGGTACAAGCACATTTGCCCTCTCGGGTTCCTCTATAACCCATGAGGAACACTAACACATTACATTATTTCAAGGTTTTTATTTTTTTTTTGTTTAGATCCCCAGATCCCAGTGTGTCGAAACTGTCTCCCTGGCTACAGAAAGACCAAAACCTGGAATAAATCCTGCTGGTTATGGTCTGTGTCCCGTGCTACAGAAGGGAGATCTCCAAATAGAACTGGTACTGTTACATTGTAATCCTATACATCTATTGTAATATGAAACATGCAATGTTCGCGATAGAAAATCCACTGTTTCATATCATTTGAGACAGACAAAAATGTTCTGAAAAGATTTCAACTTTAGACATTGTTTGAAATGTTCCATCAGTCCACTCACTAAACCATCTATTCCACTTAAATTTCCATGTAACACCTCATTACAATAAAAAACTTTCTCCGAATACCTCGTCTATCTGTTTTCTTACAAACTACTGTTCTTCCTCCGCTATACTACAACCCTCCTATTCTGTTTAAAAATCGTTCAGCCCTGCATTTAAGACTCTCCCTTCTCCCTCTCATCCTCCCTCCCTCTCTTTCCCTCTCTTTCCCACCCCACTTCTATTCTCTGTCTCTCTATCCCCCTTTCTCCTCTTCTTCCCCCCTTCTATTTCTCTCTCTCTCCCCTTTCCTCTCTCTCCACCCCCTTTCTCTCGGTCTCCCCCCTTCTCCTTTCTCTCCCATCTTCTTCCCCCCTCATTTTCTCTCTCTCCCCCTCTCCCTTCTCTCTCTCTCCTCTTCCCCCTCTTCTAGTTTCTAAATCTCTCTCCGCCCCCCTTCTCTCTCTCCTCTCCAGGGGTCCCCCTTCTCTTGCTCTCTCTTCCCCCCTTCTCTTTCTCCTCCTCTCTTCCCCCGGTTCTTTTTCTCTTCCTTCTTCCTCCCCCTTTTCTTTCTCTCCCCCTCTCTTTCTCTCTTCTTGTCGCCCTTCTCTTTCCTCTCTCTTCTTCCCCCTCTATCTCTCGCTCTCCCTCTCACCCTCTCCCCCCTCTGGCTTTCTCTCATCTTATCTCCCCACTCAAACTCTTTCTTCTCTCCTCCCTGCTTTCTCCTTCTTCTTCTCAAGTGTTCTCCACCCCTTCTCTTTCCTATGGTCTCCCCCGCTTTTCTTTCTCTCTCTTCCCCCTTCTTTTCTCGACCGATCTCTCCCCCCTTCTGCTTTCCCTCTCTCGGGTCCCCCCCCTCTCGTTTCTATCGTCTCCCCCCCCTTTTCTTTCTCTCCGGTCCCCCCCTCCTTCTTCCTCCGCCCCTTCCCTTTCGTCTGCTCCCGCGCTTCCCTCTTCTCATCGACTCGCCCCCTTCTCTTTCATCGATCCTCCCCCCTCTCTTATCTAGTCTCGCTCACCCTCCTCATCTTTTCCTACTCTCTCTCAGGCCCTTCGCTTTCTCTCGTCGGGTACCCTCCCCCCTTCTCTGTCTAGCTCCTCCCGCCCCTTATTCTCTCTCGTCTTCCCCTTTCGAGTCTCGGATATCTATCTGTCGTGGGCGGGCCCTCTCTCTTCTATCTCTCCCCCCCTTTCTTTCTATCTCTCCCCCCTTTTCTTCTCTCTCTTCCCCTTCTCTTTCTCTCTCACACACCTTCTTTTCTCTCTCTCCCTACATGAGGCATAGTGAGACTGTCCTCAGCACTGCCTCCCTGAAGAAAATAACCAAGGAGGCAGATCAGCCTCCTCCTGTCTGCAGTACAATGCGTTTTTAAAAACACCTTATCTGGGCGTTCCTGATACACCTTATAGCCACTAATCTAATCACACCCTTAACCTGGCTTTATGCTATTGGGGATTTTCCAGGGATAAACATAATAGCCACAGAATTCTTGTTCAAGTCATTCTGAATATGAAAAGCCATCGGATGACTAAGCGAAAGACGTTTCAAGAACCTACATTTCAGTCCGTTTGAATCTAATGAATACAAACAATATAACCATGCCTGGAGATGAGAACCGTTCACAGACATGATTTCTAATCATTTTGGGAGGGGAAAAACCCTCAATACTTTGTACGGCACTATTGAAGACCAGCAAGAAATTGGGCACAGACACAGAAAACCACCTGCGATTTAAAACCTCACGATTGCAGACAACAAAGGCTATACCATGCAGTATACGTCTGGATTCCACGGGTAAAGCATCAGAGCCAAAAGATACTGCAAAAAGGCCAAAAACGCTTCAGTGAACGGGTATACGACGACACAATTTTACCAGTCCGATGCTTTAAACTGTGCACAACATTAGTCACTCAGAACGCGAACCTGGCGTCACAGCTAACCTGTGTCCATCTGGAAAGGTGATGGAGTCACACCAAAGCACAAGCTTCTCAGCACTTGTAAGGCAAACAAAGCAACAGAACAAGTCTTATTCTGTTCATCTCCCAGAACAGCCCCAAAGAGAACACTACCTTGGGATACAAAGGATGGGAAGTGTTCCACTCATCAAACATGAAGGGATGGGTGAGAACTTGTCTAAACAGGACCCCTGACCCCAGCCGCAATGGAAGTTCTTGGTAAGGGTCTTGAATTTTGCATCACCGCACCTAAAGCCCCCTTTGTGTGGATATTATAGCAGCCACAGAAGCCTCTAAAAATCCCAGTAATAAGGTATCACAGAGTGAGGCAGAACAACTTCGCCTTAGGTATCTGCAGCCTTAGCCAGTGCTAAAACTCTCTCCATCTAAACACACAGGAGAAGAGCCTTAACATCCCTCAAGAAAGATTCCAGTATCACCATTCTACCGGCAGCCAAGGGAAGATGCACAGTGGTACTCAACACCTCAGACTACCATGATAAGGTGACCATGCTCCTGGCCGATAACAACACATGAGGCTTAACAAGGGATCCCACCAGCCGTTCAAGAAAAGAGTCATAGACTTACTACAACAGCTTCAAAAGGATAAAGCCATTGACCGAGCAATGTATCATCGCCTCTACCCCGGTGAGGCACATCCATGCATATATGGACTCCAAAGATACATAAGGAAGGGGCACCACTAAGACCTATAGTCAGCAGCATCAACTCGGTAACACAAGGTGGCAAAATATCTAGCTAACATCTTAGGACCTTTGGTGGGAAGTTCTAAGCATCACATCCAGAACTCTCAGGATTTCACCAACAAGATTGAAGATATAGTACTCGGTGTAGAAGAAACTATGGTGTCCTATGATGTGACATCTCTCTTCACTTGTATACCCCACCAAGGAGGCTGTTGACATGGTGAAAACGGCTGGGCCAAGACAGCACTCTTCAGCAGAACTGATCTCAACCCAGAACAGTGTGTTCCTTGTTGGACTTGTGCCTGAATACCACCTATTTCAAATACGGGATAAGTTCTATAAGCAAAAACATGGATGTCCTATGGATCTCCAGTTTCACCTATTGTGGCCACCTTTACATGGAGGAGGTAGAAACACAGGCGCTTAATACCTTAAAGGGCATAACACCTAGCCACTGGTTCAGATATGTTGATGACACCTGGGTTAAAATCCACCAGAAGGAAGTACAAGCTTTCACAGAACCACTTAATGCGTGGGACCAAAACATTAAATTCACAAGGGAAGAGGTACAACACAACAAACTGGCTTTCTTGGACTGCTTGGTAGAAGTTAGGAAAATGGTAAACTGAAGTAGAGGTTTACTGAAAACCAACACACACAGATCAGTATTTGATGTTTGACTCCCACCACCCTTTAGATCACAAGCTGGGTCATCAGAACCCTGCAACACAAGGCCGAGACATCCCCACTAGCACAGAGGCGAAGCTAAAGAAATGAACACATCTCAGAGGAGCCCTTAAAACTTGTGGATATCCAGACTGGGCCTTTGTCAAAGAAGTAGAAGGAAAGAAAAGAACACGAATATCAACAGTGAGGGGAAAAGCAAAGACAGGAGGAAGAACATGGTCATCCCATATGTAGCAGGGTCTCCGAAAAGAAGAAGAATTTTCAAAAACATTGTATCCCTGTCTGCTTTAAACCGAACAACACACTGAGGCAGCAATTGGTACATCCGAAGACCAAACCAAAACACAAGAAAAGCGACATCATATATGCAGTGCAGTGCAGTGAAGAATGCTCGGATTTGTATGTGGGGAGACCAAACAGCAACTGCATCAACGTATGGCCTAGCACAGAAAAGCCAATTCCTCGGTCTGGACTCAGCCGTGTATCTGCATCTTAAGATAAGGACATACCTTTGAATATTGTAATGTTAACATACTGGCGAAGGAACGTGACTGGTAAAGAGAGGTGTTAAGGAGGCCATTTATGTGAAAATAAAGAAACCAAGCCTAAATAGAGGTGGGGGGGTTCGACACCAACTGTCTGCCATGTACAATGCTGTTTTAACACCTTACTCTGGGCGTTCCTATAACACCTCTTAGCCACTATCTTCACACCCTTAACACCTGGCTGTGATATGCTAATTGGGATTTTCCAGGGTACAATAGCCACAGATTCTGGTACAGTCATTCTGAATTGAGAAGCCAGTCGGATGACTAGCGAAACGTCTTCAAGAACTACATTTCAAGTCCAGTTGATCTAATTGAATACAACAGATATACCATGACCTGGATGAATGAGAACCTTCACAAGCACAGATCCCTCATACAACAGATATACCATGACCTGGATGAATGAGAACCTTCACAAGCACAGATCAGCAGTGGTAAAAAAAGAAATCCTCAACTACTGGCCAGCACTTGTGAATGATGTGCGTGCGAGAATGTAAATGCCTAATGGTCACTGTTACTGTTGGTGTTGTGCTGCTGCGCTCACGGTCCTGCCCAATTAGAACCGCAGCCTTTGACACACCCTCCCCGAAGAGCATAGAAAAAGGATTTCTGGACCCAGGAGTGCCACGTTAAAGGTATGCACAGTCCAGAGTTATGCAGTTATGCACAGAGCCAGAGCAATGACAATATACCGTTAACCCCTCCCTATACAAAGACTCTCTGTATAGGGAGGGGCTAGGGGTATTTGGTCACAGGGGGTGCTGGGAGATATTGGTGATGGGTCTCTGTATAGGGAGAGGTTAGGGGTACGTGGTCATGGGGGGTAGGAGATATTGGTGATGGGTCTCTGTATAGGGAGAGGTAATTCCTGTTTGCAGCCAGGACATGGCGGTCGGCTTTCAAATCCTTTATACTACACAAAGTATGGCATATCTACTGTATTGTAACAGTTGTACCATGTATGGCACAGGCTATAAAATAATTAATTTTGATTTGAGCAACAAAAACCTGAAAGGAGCAATATGGTAGTGGCAACACAAGCTGTTTGAGAAAGGGATGTAATATCTGTTTCTAGGAATTTACATTATTGCTAATTGACTGTCTGAGGAAATGTTAAAATACCTATGTGATAGCAAGGTCAAAATTGTAATTTTAAACACGCCCATCAACAAAACCACCCCCACTGACAAATCCACACCCACTTTAACTTGGCGGTGGCGCCCTTCATGCGCCGCCCAGATCAAAACTAGGTTTTGGGGATAATTAGGTTAGATTTATGTTTATGTTTGGGGGGTGGACACATGCTTTAAGGTGCTTTACAGTCTGCAGTTCCAGTAATGTTCTTGCAATGTTGCAGCTAGAGATGGACGGATTTCATTCCTTTTTCGGATTTACGGATCTCTGGAAAATATTGAAAATCCGAAAAACGGAATATACTTTCTGGACTTCGGAGCCCATTTTCAATAATTACTGAATGTTCAGGGCCATTTTCAAAAAATAGCCTTGAAAATTTGATGATCCTCAAAAATATGATCGGAAACTACTTTCGGGATTATCGAACATTCAAGGCTATTTTTAAGGATTATTGAAAATGGGCTCCAGTGTCCTGAAATCCAAACAACCCGTCCGATCCATTCCAGACTTAACATTCAGATTTTGTAACCGAGAGGTTCTGACATGGGACCCGGGTCCAAACTCTAGTTGCATACTAGTCCCATCCCATCTCTAGTTGCAGACTAGTCCCATCCCATCTCTAGTTGCCGATGAGTCCATCTTCTAGTGGCTACATCTCTAGTTGCAGACTAGTCCCATCCCATCTCTAGTTGCAGACTAGTCCCATCCCATCTCTAGTTGCAGACTAGTCCCATCCCATCTCTAGTTGCAGACTAGTCCCATCCCATCTCTAGTTGCAGACTAGTCCCATCCCATCTCTAGTTGCAGACTAGTCCCATCCATCTCTAGTTGCAGACTAGTCCCATCCCATCTCTGTTGCAGACTAGTCCCATCCCATCTCAGTTGCAGACTAGTCCCATCCCATCTCTAGTTGCAGACAGTCCATCCATCTCTAGTTGCCGACTAGTCCCATCCCATCTCAGTTGCAGACTAGTCCCATCCCATCTCTAGTTGCAGAACTAGTCCCATCCCATCTCATGTTGCAAGACTAGTCCCATCCCATCTCTAGTTGCAGACTAGTCCCATCCCATCTCTAGTTGCACGGGAACTAGTCCCATCCCATCTCTAGTTGCAGACTAGTCCATCCCATCTCAAGTGCAGACTAGTCCCATCCCATCTCTAGTTGCAGACTAGTCCCATCCATTCATAGTTGCAGACTAGTCCCATCCAACTCTAGTTGCAGACTAGTCCCATCCCATCTCTAGTTGCAGACTAGTCCCATCCAATCTCTAGTTGCAGACTAGTCCCATCCCATATCTTAGTTGCAGACTAGTCCCATCCCATCTCAAGTTGCAGACTAGTCCCAATCCCATCTCTAGTTGCAGACTAGTCCATCCCATCTAAGTTGCAGACTAGTCCCATCCATCTTAGTTGCAGACTAGTCCCATCCCATTTAGTTGCAGATAGTCCCATCCCATCTCTAGTTGCAGACATAGTCCCATCCCATCTCTAGTTGCAGACTAGTCCCATCCCATCTCAGTTGCAGACTAGTCCCATCCCATCTCTAGTTGCAGATAGTCCCCATCCCATCTCAAGTTGCACAGAGACTAGTCCCAATCCCATTCTCTAGTGCAGACTAGTCCCATCCCATCTCTAGTTGCAGACTAGTCCCATCCCATCTCTAGTTGCAGACTAGTCGCATCCCATCTCTAGTTGCCGACTAGTCCCATCCCATCTCAAGTTGCAGACTAGTCCCATCCCATCTCTAGTTGCAGACTAGTCCCATCCCATCTCAAGTTGCAGACTAGTCCCATCCCATCTCTAGTTGCAGACTAGTCCCATCCCAACCCTCTCTAGTTTGCATACTGTCCCATCCATCTCTAGTTGCAGACTAGTCCATCTCCCATCTCTAGTTGCAGACTAGTCCCATCCCATCTCTAGTTCGACTAGTCCCATCCACTTCTAGTTGCAACTAGTCCATCCCATCTCTAGTTGCATGACTAGTCCCATCCCATCTCTAGTTGCATACTAGTCCCATCCCATCTCTAGTTGCAGACTAGTCCCATCCCATCTCTAGTTGCAGACTAGTCCCATCCATCTCTAGTTGCAGACTAGTCCCATCCCATCTCTAGTTGCAGACTAGTCCCATCCCATCTCTAGTTGCAGACTAGTCCCATCCCATCTCTAGTTGCAGACTAGTCCCATCCCATCTCAGTTGCAGACAGTCCATCCCATCTCTAGTTGCAGACTATCCATCCAACTCTAGTTGCAACTAGTCCCTCCATCTCTATGCAGACTAGTCCCATCCATATCCATTTGCAGACTATCCCCATCTCTAGTTGCCGCTATCCATCCCATCTCTAGTTGCAGCTAGTCCCACCCATCTCAGTTGCAGACTATCCCATCCCATCTCTAGTTGCAGACTAGTCCCATCCCACTCTAGTTGCAGACTAGTCCATCCCATCTCTAGTTGCAGACTAGTCCCATCCCATCTCAAGTTCGCAGACTAGTCCCATCCCATCTCTAGTTGCAGACTAGTCCCATCCCATCTCAGTTGCAGACTAGTCCCATCCCATCTCTAGTTGCAGACTAGTCCCCTCCCATCTCAAGTTGCAGACAGTCCCATCCCATCCTCTAGTTGCAGACTAGTCCCCATCCCATCTCTTGTTGCAGACTAGTCCCATCCCCATCTCCTCGTTGGCCGACTAGTCCCATGCCCATCCTCCGTTGCAGTCTAGTCCCATCCCCTCTCAATTGCAGACTAGTCCCATCCCATCTCTAGTTGCAGACTAGTCCCATCCCATCTCAGTTGCAGACTAGTCCCATCCCATCCAAGTTGCAGACTAGTCCCATCCCATCTTCTTTCAGACTAGTCCCATCCATCTCAAGTGCAGACTAGTCCCATCCCATCTCTAGTTGCAGACTAGTCCCCTCCATCTCATCTCTAGTTTGCATACTAGTCCCATCCCATCTCTAGTTGCGACAGTCCCATCCCATCTCAGTTGCAGACTAGTCCCATCCCATCTCTAGTTGCAGACTAGTCCCATCCCATCTCTAGTTGCAGACTAGTCCCATCCAATCTCTAGTTCAGACTATCCCTCCCATCTCTAGTGCAGACTAGTCCCATCCACTCTAGTTGCAGACTAGTCCCATCCCATCTCTAGTTGCAGACTAGTCCCATCCCATCTCAGTTGCAGACTAGTCCCATCCCATCTCTAGTTGCAGACTAGTCCCATCCTCTCTATTGCAGACTAGTCCCATCCCATCTCAAGTTGCAGACTAGTCCCATCCATCTCTAGTTGCAGACTAGTCCCATCCCATCTCTAGTTGCAGACTAGTCCCATCCCATCTCATTGCAGACTAGTCCCATCCATCCTCTAGTTGCAGACTAGTCCCATCCCATCTCTATTGCAGACTAGTCCCATCCCATCTCTAGTGCAGACTAGTCCCATCCCATCTCAAGTTGCAGACTAGTCCCATCCCCATCTCTAGTTGCAGACTAAGTGCCCCATCCCATCTCTAGTTGCAGACTAGTCCCATCCCATCTCTAGTGCAGACTAGTCCCATCCATCTCTAGTTGCGACTATCCCCATCCCTCTCTAGTTGCAGACTAGTCCCATCCCATCTCTAGTTGCAGACTAGTCCCATCATTCTAGTGCAGACTATCCCATCCCATCTCTAGTTGCAGACTATCCCACCATCTGTTGCCTAGTCATCCTCCTCTTAAGTTGCAGACTAGTCCCTCCCATCTCTAGTTGCAGACTAGTCCCATCCCATCCTACAAGTTGCAGACTAGTCCCATCCCATCTCAGTTGCAGACTAGTCCCACTCCCCTCTCTAGTTGCAGACTAGTCCATCCCATCTCTAGTTGCAGACTAGTCCCATCCCATCTCGTTGCAGACTAGTCCCATCCCATCATCTTAGTTGCAGACTAGTCCCCTCCCATCTCAAGTTGCAGACTAGTCCCATCCCATCTCAAGTTGCAGACTAGTCCCTCCCATCTCTAGTTGCAGACAAGTCCCATCCCATCTCTAGTTGCAGACTAGTCCCATCCATCTCTAGTTGCAGACTAGTCCCATCCCATCTCAAGTTGCAGACTAGTCCCATCCCATCTCAAGTTGCAGACTAGTCCCATCCCATCTCTAGTTGCAGACAAGTCCCATCCCATCTCTAGTTGCAGACTAGTCCCATCCCATCTCAAGTTGCAGACTAGTCCCATCCCATCTCTATTGCAGACTAGTTCCCATCCCATCTCAATTGCGACTATCCCCACGAGTGCGACTAGTCCATCCCATCTCAGTTGCAGACTAGTCCCATCCCATCTCTAGTTGCAGACTAGTCCCATCCCATCTCAGTTCAGACTAGTCCCATTCCATCGCAGTTGCAGACTAGTCCCATCCCATCCTCTATGTTGCAGACTAGTCCCATCCCACTCTCTAGTTCAGACTAGTCCATCCATCTCTAGTTCAGACTAGTCCCATCCCATCTCAGTGCATATGCATATGTCAACTAGTCCCATCCCATCTCTAGTTGCAGACTAGTCCCATCCCATCTCTAGTTGCAGACTAGTCCCATCCCATCTCTAGTTGCAGACTAGTCCATCCCATCTCAGTTGCAGACTAGTCCCATCCAATCTCTATTTGCGACTAGTCCATCCCATCTCTAGTTGCAGACTAGTCCCATCCCATCTCAGTTGCAGACTAGTCCATCCCATCTTCGGTTCAGATAGTCACATCCCTCTCTAGTTGCGACTAGTCCCCATCCCATCTCTAGTTGCAGACTAGTCCCATCCCATCTCTAGTTGCAGACTAGTCCCATCCCATCTCTAGTTGCAGACTAGTCCCCATCCCATCTCAAGTTGCAGACTAGTCCCATCCCATCTCTAGTTGCAGACTAGTCCCATCCGCATCTCTAGTGTGCAGACTAGTCCCATCCGATCTCTAGTTGCAGCTAGTCCCATCCCATCTCTAGTTGCAGACTATTCCCATCCCATCTTAGTTGCAACTATCCCATCCCATCTTCTAGTTGCAACTAGTCCCATCCCATCTCTAGAGTTGCAGACTAAGTCCCATCCCATCTCTAGTTGCAGACTAGTCCCATCCATCTCAGTTGCGACTAGTCCCATCCCATCCTTAGTTCAGACTAGTCCCTCCCATCTCAAGTTGCAGACTAGTCCCATCCAATCTTAGTTGCAGACTAGTCCCATCCCTCTCTAGTTGCAGTCCTAGTCCCATCCCATCTCTAGTTGCAGACTAGTCCCATCCCATCTCTGTTGCAGACTAGTCCCATCCCATCTCTAGTTGCAGACTATCCCATCCCATCTCAAGTTGCAGACTAGTCCCATCCCATCTCAGTTGCAGACTAGTCCCATCCCATCTCAAGTTGCAGACTAGTCCCATCCCATCTCTAGTTGCGACTAGTCCCATCCCATCTCAAAGTTGCAGACTAGCCATCCCATCTCTAGTTGCAGACTAGTCGCACCCATCTCAAGTTGCAGACTAGTCCCATCCATCTCTAGTTGCAGACTAGTCCCATCCATCTCTAGTTGCAGATCTAGTCCCATCCCATCTCTAGTTGCAGACTAGTCCCATCCCATCTCTAGTTGCAGACTAGTCCCATCCCATCCTATGCAGACTAGTCCCTCCCATCTCAGTTGCAGACTAGTCCATCCCATCTCTAGTTGCCGACTAGTCCCATCCCATCTCAGTTGCAGACTAGTCCCATCCCATCTCTAGTTGCAGACTAGTCCCATCCCATCTCTATTGCAGACTAGTCCCATCCATCTCTAGTTGCAGACTATCCCTCCCATCTCTAGTTGCAGACTAGTCCCATCCCATCTCTGTGGCAGACTAGTCCCATCCCATCTCGTTGCAGACTAGTCCCCCATCCCATCAGTTGCAAGACTAGTCCCTCCCACTCTAGTTGCCGACTAGTCCCATCCCATCTCTAGTTGCAGACTAGTCCATCCCATCTCTAGTTGCAGACTGTCCCATCCCATCTCTAGTTGCAGACTAGTCCCATCCCATCTCTACAAGTTGCAGACTAGTCCCATCCCATCTCTAGTTGCAGACAAGTCCCTCCCATCTCTAGTTGCAGACTAGTCCCATCCCATCTCAAGTTGCAGACTAGTCCCATCCCATCTCTAGTTGCAGACTAGTCCCATCCCATCTCAGTTGCAGACTAGTCCCATCCCATCTCTAGTTGCCAGACTAGTCCCCCTCCATCTCTAGTTGCAGACTAGTCCCATCCCATCTCTAGTTGCAGACTAGTCCCATCCCTCTCAAGTCGACTATCCATCTCTAGTTGCAGACTAGTCCTCCCATCTCTAGTTGCAGACTAGTCCCATCCAATCTCTAGTTGCAGACTAGTCCCATCCCACTCTAGTTGCAGACTAGTCCCATCCCATCTCTAGTTGCAGACTAGTCCCATCCCATCTCTAGTTGCAGACTAGTCCCATCCCATCTCAAGTTGCAGACTAGTCCCATCCCATCTCTAGTTGCAGACTAGTCCCATCCCATCTCAAGTTGCAGACTAGTCCCATCCCATCTCTAGTTGCAGACTCCCATCCCATCCTAGTTGCAGACAGTCCATCCCATCTCTAGTTCAGACTAGTCCCATCCCATCTCTAGTTGCAGACTAGTCCATCCCATCTCAAGTTGCAGACTAGTCCCATCCCATCTCTAGTTGCAGACTAGTCCCATCCCATCTCATTGCAGACTAGTCCCATCCCCTCTCTAGTTGCAGACTAGTCCCATCCCATCTAGTTGCAGACTAGTCCCATCCCATCTCTAGTCAGACTAGTCCATCCCATCTCTAGTTGCGACAGTCCCATCCCATCTCTAGTTGCAGACTAGTCCCATCCCATCTCAAGTTGCAGACTAGTCCCATCCCATCTCTAGTTGCAGACTAGTCCATCCCATCTCTAGTTGCAGACTAGTCCCCCAGCATTCTAGTTTGCCGACTAGTCCCAATCCCATTCTAGTTGCAGACTAGTCCCATCACCATCTCAAGTGCAGACTAGTCCCATCCCATCTCTATTGCAGACAGTCCCATCCCAATCTTTAGTCTCCCAGACTAGTCCCATCCCATCTCTAGTTGCAGACTAGTCCCATCCCATTTCTAGTTGCAGACAACAGCTAACATTGTGTATTGCGAATCGTTATGTTACTGGGGAACACTTCAGGTACATTGGCAGGTAAGACATTTTCTTAAACTCCTGATATATGACATGATTTTGTTAGCATGAAGTTAGCATGAAGGCAGCACTAACCTTCTAAATAAGCTGAACATGGTAGGACTATTGCTGGGAACATTTTGGCTACTGGAATATGGAATGTCACTTGTACCTCACACAATATAACCTTCATGTGTTTTGGTAATTTTACCATACTCCATCCAGAGTAATCTTAGTCGCTTAATTAATTCCAATAACACAGGTTCCCACGCACACTACTGGAAAGGAGCAAACGTCTTACATTCCCACCTCAATAGGGAACATAACAATCCCCTGAATAAAACACACAATGTGAATCAATTTAAAAGGTATCTCCACTGCCCAAAATTAAAACACATAATTCTGTTTAATTGAAGAACAGGAGCTATGTCTTACGGTGGGGTCTATATGATATTACATACAGGAAAGGTGTATATGTATGTGTGTGCTATCTCACTATTACCATTTAAATGTCCATCAACAAATGAATATAAAGTATAGCACTGACTTACATTAGGTACAAGGCAAATATGCAACTTATATAAAATATATAAACTTATTTACAGAGCTGAGATTCCTATTTTAATATGGGATAGTCAAAATGGGAGCTTAAACCACACCCCTGTGACTGCTAAGGGGTCTCCATGTGAATACTGAAAGGAAGTGGTAATGTCAGTATAACATCCAATGATGTGCTGTTTGTAAAACATGTGACAGTCTTAGCCAATCAAAAGTGTATGCTACACAGGAAGTGATGTATATGTATGAAAGAGGATATAAAGGAAAATACTTTGCATACCACCGCCCATTTCTCTAGGTAAGCTGGGAGTAAGAAATATGTGTTAATATGTTAGATTATTCGGGCAATGCTATAATAATATGAGGCTGTGAGGTACCTTCTGTTATAAGAAGGCTATATTTCATTTTAAACTCTGTGGGGAGCTTTTAGCTTATTTAACCCCACCTCACTTTAACCTATAAAGCTAATCAGTATGCTGTGCTCCGAAGTCCTAACCCCATAGCAACTGTAAATGTGGAACTTGCTGTGGTAATTACTAATAAGTATGAAAGTATAAGTTTTGGATCTCAGGTTGCCCAATGGTGCTGTTTAGTTTGAACTGTACATTAAGCATCACACCTGCAGATTTATTCCACTTAGTCCCCACAAAATTTAATTGCTAAAAAAATTTAAATCTCAATAAAAGTAGATTTTTTAAAAAAATCACGCAATTTCAACGTCCGCTGAAATTTTTGTAAGTCAATTTCGATTTGTGTCACATCAAATTTGTGGGAGGGCACAAAAGATAAACCATTACTTAGTAGCTGTCTTTCACCCTGACTCAAGACATGGTTACTTAAGTTGAAGATTACTGCCTCTTGCGTGGTGGTCTGCCTCTTGGGTTTCCACCTTCAATCTTCCCCCTTAAATTTCCAACCAATAATAGATCAATAGCAGATCCATTGGATCGTTCTATAATTAAAGTTATCAATCTGTCTTTCAATACTCACCCTCCCCATTAAGGCCGAGGCTACACTACAATGCACCAAATGGCGCACACAATCGCGAGTGGTATTGCACGTAATTTTGTGCAGGATTCTTGTGCGTTTTGCGTTTCCGCATGTTTTATACATGTGATTTTGCCGTTTTTCATTACGGAAATGCATGCGTTAACGCACAAAAAATGGTGAACTATGCATTACCAAAACGTGAACAGACGCACAATCGCATGCACATCGGAAATCGCATGAATTTTCGCTATTGGTTATATGTTAGAGAGGGATCACTATTGGTTATATGTTAGAGAGGGATCACTATTGGTAAATGTGTTAGAGAGGGATCACGTATTGGTAAAATGTGTTAGAGTAGGGAATCACTATTGCAATGTGTTAGAGAGGATCACTATTGGTCAATGTGTTAGAGAGGAATCACTATTGGTCATGTGTTAGAGAGGAATCACTATTGGTCAATGTGTTAGAAGGGATCACTATTGGTAAATGTGTTAGAGGGGACACTATGGTTATATGTTAGAGAGGGATCACTTGGTAAATTGTTAGAGAGGGATCACTATTGGTCATGTGTTAGAGAGGGATCACTATTGGTCAATGTGTTAGAGATGGAATCACTATTGATCAATGTGTTAGAGAGGGATCACTATTGTAAATGTGGTTAGAGAGGGATCACTATGGTCAATGTGTTAAGAGGGGATCACACTATTGTCAATGTGTTAGAGAAGGGTCACTTTAGTCAATTTGTTAGAGAGGATCACTATTGGTCAATGTGTTAGGATCACTATTGGTCATGTGTAGAGAGGGATCACTATTGGTAAATGTGTAACAGAGGGATCACCTATTGGTAAATGTGTTACAGGAATCACTATTGGTAAATGTGTTACAGAGGTATCACTATTGGTAAAGGTGTTTTACGAGGATCACTATTGGTCAATGTGTTAGAGAGGGGTCACTATTAGTCAATGTGTTAGAGAGGGATCACTATTGGTCAATGTGTTAGAGAGGGATCACTATTGGTCAATGTGTTACAGAGGGATCACTATTGGTAAATGTGTTACAGAGGGATCACTATTGGTAAATGTGTTACAGAGGGATCACTATTGGTAAATCTGAGGTCCTATGTAGAACCTAGACGATCCTGTCATGTTCCAATCTTATTACATTTATCAGTTTAGGACACAGGGTCATGGCTTCTATGGAGTCTATTGCTTAAATAATGTAATAAACCATTAACAAAATCACTTCATGTTCAGAAAATGGGCATGGAGATGTTTTCCTTTCAGTCCCCCTATCATATATAGCAGGGATAAGCAACCAGTAGATCTCCAGATGTTTGAAAACTACAACTTCCAGCATTCCTCTACAAGCACTATGTAGTTAAAGGGCATGTCCACCCCCAAAACTATAATCCCCCCAACTACTGCCCCACCATGTAGTTGTAGTGTAATCCTTACCTCACATCCCAGCTCCATAGGGTTCTCCTGTAGTCCCCCCCAAAGTGCCAAAGACTTCCCACCAGGAGGCTAGCAGGGCTCTGCCTGCTACCTTGCCTCTGTAGATTTTTGCCATGCTACTGCAGCCCTTCTCCCCCCTCCCTCCCCCTCCCTCCCTCTCCCAATCTCCTCCCCCTAGCGTGAAATGTTTAATATGTAAGATCCCCCTGGCTCTCAGCCCAACTGCTATATTTTTATCTTTATAAAGCTCCCCAAACTCTTACTTACCTCTCATCTCTCTTTCCTCCGCTGCACTGAATGGCCGGCAGCCGCGTCCGTGATTGGCTGCCGCTCAGCCAATCACAGACGCGGCTGCCGGTCCCGCCCCTCTGCTTGCATTTTCTCGCAAGCAGAGGCCGGGACGGCGGTGGAGGAAAGAGGGGAGGTAAGTAGAGTTTGGTGCTGTAATTTAAATAGCGGTTGGGGCTGTGAGCCCATGGGGAATCTTATATTAAAAATTGCATTTTTGGGTGGACATGCCCTTTAAGGAATTAAAACTACAACTCCAAGCATTCCTCTACAAGCACTCTATAGTTAGGGAATTCAAACTACTACTCCCAGCATTCCTCTACAAGCACTCTGCAGTTAGGGAATTCTGGGAGTTGTAGTTTCCAAAACATCTGGAGATCTACTGGTAGCCTATCCCTGATCTATAGATATCTCTTACTGTCCAGCCAACAGCAGCTCTCCTTTGTTTCTATTAAGAGGGGAGGGGAGGGGTGGGCTTTGGTGAGAGACTGTCACATGTTTTACAAAGGAAGTGACATATAAGTCTTGCAACTTCCTACTCACTTCCTACTAACACTCAGAAAATGTTTTGATTGGCTAATACTGCTGTCAATCTAATATTTAGCACACCATTGGATACAACACTAAAAGGGAAGTGAGAAATATGTTCCTTTGTAAGGTTCCATTGACTCCCTATAAAACTTTCTGGGGTGTGGCTTAACACTCCATTTTGAAGATTCCATTACAAAACAGGAGTGGGGACTATGCAAGTACTTATTATTATTATTTATTTATATAGTTTGCCTTATTTACATTTCTATATACTTTAATGTCATTACTACATATTTGTTAATATTGATATAACTATTTATTTAGCGCTTAAACAATACATAAACACTGTCCCTAATAAGAAAAGGGATGATCAATGCACATTCCTGGGCCCCATATATTTCTTGTCACAGGAGTGCTCACAAAGCCCCCCTTTTGTGTATATATTGTAGCAGAATTTCTCTGCAGGAAGATTGACCAAGCTTCCATGTGGTAGTAGCACCCCCAACACATCCCTTTAATTGGAGATCTCTTACCTTGAATACAAGCATTGGATGGGAGGCTTTTTTCCTCCTTGTTAAAAGCCAGTAGGCGGGGAGAAGTGATAGCCTTCAATACTAATCCATTGCAAGGTCAGGGAGACAACCTTCCCAAGAAAATGCATCCAAGCAGGGAGTGTCAGCCCAGAAAAATGACCCAAGGTAAATTGTTAGGACCTTCCATACTGGGGTTACCTTGACGTGGTTGGAAGGCTTTTGACTTTTATGCATAAAATTGTAACTAAAAACCCCCATGTTTTTACTGTTTGCACTAGCACAGATATTATGATATATGGGAACCAGGAATGTGCATTGATCATCTCTTTTTTGTTTAGGTGAGATCAGTAGCACTTCCACTATTTGTTATAAAGTAATGTTGCCACAGAAGTGCTCCCACAGCCCCCCTTTTGTGTATATACACTGTCCCTATGTATATTACTTTTACCCACCCCCCCAACATAGTACCGCCGAAAAACCTAATGTATCCCCCATGAAATTATACATTTATTTATATAATAATAAGGGATAAGGGATTTTTAAATAAATATACCATTTAGGATAATGGCACATCAAAGATTAAAGTTAAAGCTATAGCTGTGATGCCCGGAGTCCCCGAGTGTGCCTCCAGCGCCTATACCCCAATCTACAGCTGCTGTCTTCACCTATAGACAAGCCCCCTATCGCTGTACACAGTTACCCCCAGGTCTTAGAGCGCAAGGTATAGACGCTGAGGCCGGGTATACTCTAGAAAACCGGAACACCGATGGAGCTGAACAGGGACTAGAAGACAAGAAACAGACAAATGATAAAGATAACAATAAACAATAAGAAGAACAATGATAATATGACCAGACAAGAACAAGACTTGGCTACAAGGACTAGATATGGCTACTAGAACTAATAGCAGGGACCACTAGCTTGGCAATACCAAAACTATAACAAAACTAATAAGGCAGAGGGACCAATGGGGAAATGGAGTAATTGAGTCTGATGAAGAGATTGGCTAACAAGCCAAATTTGAATCCAATTGGATTTCCTCCATCCAATCACCATCTGCAGGGATGGAGAAGATAATAAGAGGTGCCTGCGCGCGTCCGCGTGGCACCAGTGGAAGACAGATTGGGCACGTGACCGGAAGAGAGCGCGTGCGCACAAGAAGATGCCGGACTGATGATGTCAGAGGACGAAGACACCACGAAGATGCCCCAGGACCTCCCGCCGCGGGAGCGCGAGGAGGCTGCCGCGGGAGCGGGAGGCAGATAAGAGTCTGACAATAGCTTTTAAGTACATATCGTGTATATATATATATATATATATACATGTAGCTTTATAGTACATATAGTATATATATATATTAAAGTCTATAGATTGGGTGATGAGCTCACTTCCTGATAGGGGGTATATAATGTGAATAATTTGTGAGTTGCTTCACTAGAGGTCACATATTGCTCGATAAAGGGCGCTGTGAAGCCCAAAACGTCTCTATGGTTGTGTGACCTTTTTGATGTAACCAAATAATAGCCTTTTGATAAGAATAAAATATTTTAAAACACCTGTAATTTTAAAAAAATTCCTTACTTATAATACTGAAGTAGGGTAATGTCTTGAAAAGAGAAATAATTCCTATATGTGTTGTCCAAACAGTTGGAGTTAGTCACCAGTGTGTCGCAATCAAGCGTTTGCGATAACTTGCAACGAGTCTTTTACAGCGCTCTGGAAGAATTGTGTCCCACTCATCTTTGCAGAATTGTTGTAATTCAGCTTTATTTGAGGGTTTTCTAGCATGAACCGCCTTTTTAAGGTCATGCCACAACATCTCAATAGGATTCAGGTCAGGACTTTGACTAGGCCACTCCAAAGTCTTCATTTTGTTTTTCTTCAGCCATTCAGAGGTGGATTTGCTGGTGTGTTTTGGGTCATTGTCCTGCTGCAGCACCCAAGATCGCTTCAGAGACTGGGCAAAAACGGCCTGCATGGCAGATATCCAAGGCGCAAACCACTTTTAAGCAAAAAGAACATTAAGGCTCATCTCAATTTTGCTAAAAAACATCTCAATGATTGCCAAGACTTTTGGGAAAATACCTTGTGGACAGGGCCATGTAGGTTTGGAGTTTTTTTTCTCACTAAATAATAGAAACCATCATTTAAAACTGCATTTTGTGTTCAATTATGTTATCTTTGACTAATCTTTGACTAATCTTTGACTAATAGTTAAACATGCAAAAGAATAAGAAATCAGGAAGGGGGCAAATAGTTTTTCACATCACTGTAGATGTCAATGCTAAGTGACTGCACCTTTTTTAGCACCTTTCTATTGGTTCACCTTTCTCTTAGGGAGTATAAATATCAGCTTCTCTGCTCATTTAAGCAGACCTTGTGAGATCCTGAAGCAAGAAATCTCCTGGAATACCAGAATATCTTGAGACTCGCCTTGCAAGCTCTTGAAGCTAGTTACTTGTACTTAATGTTGCCTATTATCTAAATATCAGGATGGCATCTAAATGGTAAGTGTATAATGCAATCTTATTGTTACTGTCACAAACTTACATGCCACTCCAATCCAGCGCCGCTCCTGTGACAAGCTCTTCCGGGTGGGTGGCGTCATGATGCTGGCGCACCAAGAAGATTCAAGGGCCAGCGTCCCCCTTGCTGTACCTTGCCATACCAGCACCAGTAACTTACCTTGCCTGTACCAGCTTGAGAGTCTTACCTTGCCCGTTTCTGTTCCAGGGACCCACCTTGCTATTCTAGCTCCAGAGACTCACCTTGCCCATTCCTTTAACAGAGACTTACCTTGCCTGTTCCTGTCTTCCTGGCAAACATGCCACATAGTACAAACAGGCCATGGAAGCGCCTGAGGAGGCCATGGTGGATGTGCGTATAACCCTACAGGCGTTGGTAAAACACATGGATGTATTTGAACACCATCAAGGGAAGTTGGCCCAATACATGTACTCTCTTGCTGTCCGTCTTCCCCGGTTACAGCTCCTGTTCCTACACCAGCTCCAGAGCCGCTTGGTCCTATTAACCCTGCACCCAGTAGAGAACCCCGCATACCTTCTCCTTCCCTTTTTGATGGTAACGCCAAAGCCTGCCGGGGATTCTTAAATCAGTGTCGGATTCAATTTGGACTTCAGCCCTCTCATTTTGTCTCTGACCAGGCCAAGGTTGGCTATGTCATCGCCCTACTTGAAGGCAACGCTCTGGCCTGGGCCTCCCCCTTATGGGAAAAGGATGATCCTATTGTCAACAATATATCCACCTTCTAGGATATGTTCTGGAAGGTGTTTGACACTCCTGGAAGAACTTTGGCTGCCTCCTCCCGGTTGATGCAACTCCGTCAAGGCTCTTGTTCTGTGGGACAGTACGCCATTGAATTCCGCACTCTTGCGGCAGAGACTTCCTGGAATTATGAAGCACTTACTGTCGCATTTTTGCAGGGACTTTCAGACCGTCTCAAGGATGATCTGGTCTCTAGGGAATTGCCTACCCCTTTGGAGGAACTGATCACCCTCTGTCTCCAGATTGACACCCGTTTCCGTGAACGACAGGCTGAAAGATCTACTGCTCGCTTCAATTGTCCTAAACCCTTCACTCATCCTGTCCGACCCTCTCCACCCATAGCTCCCTCTGTGGAAGAGCCTATACAGATTGGTGGCACCCATCTTTCCCCCGAAGAAAAATCACGAAGACGTACTAATGGACTTTGCCTTTACTGTGCTGGACAAGGACACTGTCAAAAATTGTCCGCTAAAGTTGGGAAACTCCAGCACCTAGAAGCTAAGGAGGAGCTCCTTCTAGTTAATTTCAAGTCTCCTGCCACATGTGAAATTTTATTGATTCTACTTTTGCATCAAAACTGGGTCTTCCTCTGTTTTTAGTCTACATCAACCTCTTCGGGTCCTGGCTATGACAATAAACCTCTGGCCTCAGATTTGTCTCCCGTCTACCTTTGAAGTTTTATTCCTTGTTGGCATTTTCCATCAAGAAACTTTATCCTTTCTCGTGATCCAAAGTCCATCTGCCCTGCTTATCCTCGGTCTTCCTTGGCTCCGATTACACAACCCTGTCATAGACTGATCTAACAATGAACTTAAATCTTGGAGTCCGTTCTGTTTTAGAAATGCCTTCCTACTTCCCCTATTCATTGCTTCTCCATTAACTGTGTAAATAAATCTGTGGGCGTTCTTCCTCAATGCTATCATGACTTTTCTGATGTTTTTTGTAAAAAACGGGCTGAGAAATTACCGCCTCACCGATCCTATATTGCCCTATCAATCTCCTCCCTGGTTGTGCCTCTGACTTGGGTGGCGGAGCTGTCCTTTCTAAAGACAAGATGTCAAAGAGAAACTACATCCTTGTCCTTATTTTCTAAAAAGTTCCTCCCCAACGGCGGAATTATGATGTCAGTAACATGATAAGTTGGCCCTCGACGAATGGCGTCACTTATTAGAAGGCACCCCTTACCTATTACCATCTTTACCGGTTATAAGAACCTTGAATACATTCAGAATCTTAAGAGGTTAAATCCCCGCCAAGCACGTTGGTCCTTATTCTCTCCCAGTTCAACTTTGTTATCACCTACCAACCTGGCACCAAATATAAAAAGCAATGCCCTTTCCCGATCATTTGTTGTTTCAACTCTTCTAAAAGATAAGGGTCTCATTATCCCGACTAAATAAGTCCTAGCCCTCTTACTCCTCACTCGCTCTGTTACAGAATTCAAGCTGCACAAAATTCTGCTCCTCCTGACACACCTCCGAGCAAAACCTTTAGTCCAGTTTCTCTACGGAATGTTATCTCGACATACTCATTGTTCCAAGCAAGCTGGTCACCCTGGTATTAGTAAAACTTTTGATTTTCTTGCCCGTTCTCTCTGTGGGCCTAAAATGAGGAAAGACGTAAAAGATTTTATTCAAGTCTGTACAGTTGTGCCCAGTCTAAATCTTTTGGAACTCTACCTTGTATCTACTTCACCCTCTCCCTTTTCTGTCCCGAACATGGACTAATTTATCTATGGACTTTATCGTAGAGCTGCTGCCTTCCAAAAAGAAACAGTCGTTTGGGTAATGGTGGACCGCTTCAACAAAATTCCCACTTCGTTCCCCTTACCAAACTACCAACCTCTGTGGAGCTTGCTCAATTATTTATTTCTCACATTTTCCGCCAACATGGACTTCCTATTGAAATGGTATCTGACAGAGGGACTCAATTTGTCTCTAAATTTTGAAGAGCGCTATGTAAATCCATGGGAATAAGTTACAGTTTTCTACAGCTTACCACCCACAGTCCAATGGGCTACTGAACGCACTAAACAGTCTCTTGAACAATATCTTTGTTGTTACATTTCCTATACTCAGGACGATTGGTCTGACCAAGATGTTTTTCTCAAGATTTTCTTGTTACTCAAGTACCTGCTGCCAATGACTCTGCTGCCCAGATGTTGGCTATCTGGCATTTACTGAGGTCTGCCCTCAGAAATCTTCCCTAATTCAAAAAGCTGCAGCTGAGGAGAAGAACCCCATCTTACTCTGTTGGAGATAAAGTATGGCTCTCCTTTCTCATATAAACCTTTGTGTTCCTTCTTCCTAGTTGGGACCCAAATTCATTGGTCCTTTCCCCATTCTGGAATTGGTGGGTCCAGTTGCTGTTCGTCTCCAGCTTCCTGCTAACATGTGGATTCCTAATGTGTGTGTGTGTGTGTGGTGTGGGGGGGGGGCTTTGTAATTGATTTATTTAGGTACAGTAATACATTGGGAATTAAGTAACAGACAGCAGCTAACTGCAGGTTTGGGTGTATCTGCACAGAAAGAGCAGAGTAACCGATAATACTTATTCCTTTCCTGATCTTAATGCTGAATCAATTAGCCATGCAGTGACAGAGAAATAAGCTTACTTGTATAGAATGGAGAGTTTATACATGTAGTGTGTCAGGGGGAGGGCTGGGTGATTGACAGTTCTTCACTGACTAAATGTGCCCCGTCCACCTTAAAAAATAAAATGGCAAGAGCTAAGAAGCAGATTAAGATTGGTGGTGATAGGATTCTATACCACTAATCTTAATTCTGCTTCCCCCCCCCCCATTTCAGGCTACCAAAAAAAGTTCCCAGTGTGCAGAGCCATGTTCCCATGGTGCAGACCCCCATTCTGACCACTAGACAGAGTTCCCAGGGTGCTGACCCCCGTTCTGGCAGCTAGAAAAGAGTTACCATGGTGCAGACTTCTGTTCCGGCTACCAGAACAAAGTTTCCATGCTGCAGACCCTCTGTTCCCTCAACCAGACAGAGATCTCAGGTGTAGACCCCTGTTCTGGCAACCCAAATAGAGTTTCCCAGAGTAAGTCTTAGGCAAATTTTAAAAGTGGGTGTAATTTTGCATATTTTAATAGATGGCGCGTCATTTTTTGGTTTCAGTTCTGGCGACTGTTCCGGTTTTTATCTAGTCCCGTTTATACACTAGAGGGCACTGTATATGTATAATTTATAAAGGTACGTAAGGTACAGTAAGTTTTAGAAAGGATTGGTTGATAAAAGATGCAGTGGATGATGTGTAAGCCAATGCTTATTTTTTCTAATAATTTATACTCCATCACCTAGAAGCTAAGGAGGAGCTCCTTCTAGTTAATTTCAAGTCTCCTGCCACATGTGAAATTTTATTGATTCTACTTTTGCATCAAAACTGGGTCTTCCTCTGTTTTTAGTCTACATCAACCTCTTCGGGTCCTGGCTATAGACAATAAACCTCTGGCCTCAGAATTTGTCTCCCAGTCTACCTTTGAAGTTTTATTCCTTGTTGGCATTTTCCATCAAGAACATTTATCCTTTCTCGTGATCCAAAGTCCATCTGCCCTGCTTATCCTCGGTCTTCCTTGGCTCCGATTACACAACCCTGTCATAGACTGATCTAACAATGAACTTAAATCTTGGAGTCCGTTCTGTTTTAGAAATTGCCTTCCTACTTCCCCTATTCATTGCTTCTCCATTAACTGTGTAAATAAATCTGTGGGCGTTCTTCCTCAATGCTATCATGACTTTTCTGATGTTTTTTGTAAAAAAACGGGCTGAGAAATTACCGCCTCACCGATCCTATGATTGCCCTATCAATCTCCTCCCTGGTTGATGCCTCTGACTTGGGTGCGGGAGCTGTCCTTTCTAAAGACAAGATGTCAAAGAGAAACTACATCCTTGTCCTTATTTTTCTAAAAAGTTCCTCCCCAACGAGCGGAATTATGATGTCAGTAACATGATAAGTTGGCCCTCGACGAATGGCGTCACTTATTAGAAGGCACCCCTTTACCTATTACCATCTTTACCGGTTATAAGAACCTTGAATACATTCAGAATCTTAAGAGGTTAAATCCCCGCCAAGCACGTTGGTCCTTATTCCTCTCCCAGTTCAACTTTGTTATCACCTACCAACCTGGCACCAAATATAAGAAAGCAGATGCCCTTTCCCGATCATTTGTTGTTTCAGACTCTTCTAAAGATAAGGGTCTCATTATCCCGACTAATAAAGTCCTAGCCTCTCTTACTCCTCAGCTCTGTTACAGAATTCAAGCTGCACAAAATTCTGCTCCTCCTGACACACCTCCGAGCAAAACCTTTAGTCCAGTTTCTCTACGGAATGTTATCCTTCGACATACTCATTGTTCCAAGCAAGCTGGTCACCCTGGTATTAGTAAAACTTTTGATTTTCTTGCCCGTTCTCTCTGTGGGCCTAAAATGAGGAAAGACGTAAAAGATTTTATTCAAGTCTGTTACAGTTGTGCCCAGTCTAAATCTTTTGGAACTCTACCTTGTGATCTACTTCAACCTCTCCCTTTTCTGTCCCGAACATGGACTAATTTATCTATGGACTTTATCGTAGAGCTGCTGCCTTCCAAAAAGAACACAGTCGTTTGGGTAATGGTGGACCGCTTCAACAAAATGACCCACTTCGTTCCCCTTACCAAACTACCAACCTCTGTGGAGCTTGCTCAATTATTTATTTCTCACATTTTCCGCCAACATGGACTTCCTATTGAAATGGTATCTGACAGAGGGACTCAATTTGTCTCTAAATTTTGAAGAGCGCTATGTAAATCCATGGGAAATAAGTTACAGTTTTCTACAGCTTACCACCCACAGTCCAATGGGGCTACTGAACGCACTAAACAGTCTCTTGAACAATATCTTTGTTGTTACATTTCCTATACTCAGGACGATTGGTCTGACCAAGATGTTTTCCTCAAGATTTTCTTGTTACTCAAGTACCTGCTGCCAATGACTCTGCTGCCCAGATGTTGGCTATCTGGCATTCTACTGAGGTCTGCCCTCAGAAATCTTCCCTAATTCAAAAAGCTGCAGCTGATAGGAGAAGAACCTCCATCTTACTCTGTTGGAGATAAAGTATGGCTCTCCTTTGCTCATATAAACCTTTGTGTTCCTTCTTCCTAGTTGGGACCCAAATTCATTGGTCCTTTCCCCATTCTGGAATTGGTGGGTCCAGTTGCTGTTCGTCTCCAGCTTCCTGCTAACATGTGGATTCCTAATGTGTGTGTGTGTGTGTGTGTGTGTGTGGGGGGGGGCTTTGTAATTGATTTATTTAGGTACAGTAATACATTGGGAATTAAGTAACAGACAGCAGCTAACTGCAGGATTGGGTGTTATCTGCACAGAAAGAGCAGAGTAACCGATAATACTTATTCCTTTTCCTGATCTTAATGCTGAATCAATTAGCCATGCAGTGACAGAGAAATAAGCTTTACTTGTATAGAATGGAGAGTTTATACATGTAGTGTGTCAGGGGGAGGGGCTGGGTGATTGACAGTTCTTCACTGACTAAATGTGCCCCGTCCACCTTAAAAAATAAAATGGCAAGAGCTAAGAAGCAGATTAAGATTGGTGGTGATGAGGATTCATTACCACTAATCTTAATTCTGCTCCCCCCCCCCATTTCAGGCTACCAAAAAAGAGTTCCCAGTGTGCAGAGCCATGTTCCCATGGTGCAGACCCCCATTCTGACCACTAGAACAGAGTTCCCAGGGTGCTGACCCCCGTTCTGGCAGCTAGAAAAGAGTTACCATGGTGCAGACTTCTGTTCCGGCTACCAGAACAAAGTTTCCATGCTGCAGACCCTCTGTTCCCTCAACCAGACAGAGATCTCAGGGTGTAGACCCCTGTTCTGGCAACCCAAATAGAGTTCCCAGAGTAAGTCTTAGGCAAATTTTAAAAGTGGTGTAATTTTGCAATATTTTAATAGATGGCGCTGTCATTTTTTGGTTTCAGTTCTGGCGACTGTTCCGGTTTTTATCTAGTCCCTGTTTATACACTAGAGGGCACTGTATATGTATAATTTATAAAGGTACGTAAGGTACAGTAAGTTTTAGAAAGGATTGGTTGATAAAAGATGCAGTGGATGATGTGTAAGCCAATGCTTATTTTTTCTAATAATTTATACTCCCAGTAAGGATAGACATTACATACCATAACAATACAGTACCTGGGGGTAGTGGTACAATCCAGTAAGGATAGACATTACAATACCATAACAGTACAGTACCTGCGGGTAGTGGTACAATCCAGTAAGGATAGACATTATATAACATAACAGTACAGTACTGGGGTAGTGGTACAATCCAGTAAGGATAGACATTACATTCATATCAGTACAGTACCTGGGGTAGTGGTACAATCCAGTAAGGATAGACTTATATAACCTAACAGTACAGTAACTGGGGGTAGTGGTACAATCCATTAAGGATAGACATTACATTACATAACAGTACAGTACCTGGGGGTAGTGGTACAATCCAGTAGGATAGACATTAGATATCATAACATACAGTACCTGGGGGTAGTAGTACAATCCAGTAAGGATAGACATACATATCCTAAAAGTACAGTACCTGGGGGTAGTAGTACAATCCAGTATGGATACCCATTACTTTACATAACAAGTAGAGTACCTGGGGGTAGTGGTACAATCCAGTAAGGATAGACATACATTACATAACAGTACAGTACCTGGGGGTAGTGGTACAATCCATTAAGGATAGACATTACATATCATAACAGTACAGTACCTGGGGGGAGTGGTAAAATCCAGTAAGGATAGACATTACATTACATAACAGTACAGTACCTGGGGGTAGTGGTACAATCCAGTAAGGATAGACATTACATACAGTACAGTACCTGGGGGTGTGGTACAATCCAGTAAGGATAAACATTACATATCATAACAGTACAGTACCTGGGGGTAGTGGTACAATCCAGTAAGGATAGACATTACATTACATAACAGTACAGTACCTGGGGGTAGTGGTACAATCCAGTAAGGATAGACATTACATTATATAACAGTACAGTACCTGGGGGTAATGGTACAATCCAGTAAGGATAGACATTACATTACATAACAATACAGTACCTGGGGGTAGTGGTACAATCCAGTAAGGATAGACATTACATACGATAACAGTACAGTACCCGGGGGTAGTGGTACAATCCAGTAAGGATAGACATTATATAACATAACAGTACAGTACTTGGGGTAGTGGTACAATCCAGTAAGGATAGACATTACATATCATATCAGTACAGTACCTGGGGGTAGTGGTACAATCCAGTAAGGATAGACATTATATAACATAACAGTACAGTGCCTGGGGGTAGTGGTACAATCCAGTAAGGATAGACATTACATATCATAACAGTACAGTACCTGGGGGTAGTGGTACAATCCAGTAAGTATAGACATTACATATCATAACAGTACAGTACCTGGGGGTAGTAGTACAATCCAGTAAGGATAGACATTACATATCATAACAGTATAGTACCTGCGAGTAGTAGTACAATCCAGTATGGATACACATTACATTACATAACAGTACAGTACCTGGGGGTAGTGGTACAATCCAGTAAGGATAGACATTACATTACATAACAGTACAGTACCTGGGGGTAGTGGTACAATCCAGTAAGGATAGATATTACATATCATAACAGTACAGTACCTGGGGCTAGTGGTACAATCCAGTAAGGATAGACATTACATAACATAACAGTACAGTACCTGGGGGTAGTGGTACAATGCAGTAAGGATAGACATTACATTACATAACAGTACAGTACCTGGGAGTAGTGATACAATTTAGTAAGGATAGAAATTCATAACATAACAGTACAGTACCTGGGGGTAGTGGTACAATCCAGTAAGGATAGACATTACATAACAGTACAGTACCTGGGGGTAGTGGTACAATCCAGTAAGGACAGACATTACATAACATAACAGTACAGTACCTGGGGGTAGTGGTACAATCCAGTAAGGATAGACATTACATAACAGTACAGTACCTGGGGGTAGTGGTACAATCCATTAAGGATAGACATAACAGTACAGTACCTGGGGGTAGTGGTACAATCCAGTAAGGATAGACATTACATTACATAACAGTACAGTACCAGGGGGTAGTGGTACAATCCAGTAAGGACATACATTATATAACATAACAGTACAGTACCTGGGGGTAGTGGTACAATCCAGTAAGGATAGACATTACGTATCATAACAGTACATTACCTGGGGGTAGTGGTACAATCCAGTAAGGGTAGACATTACATAACATAACAGTACAGTACCTGGGGGTAGTGGTACAATCCATAAGGATAGACATTACATAACATAAAGTACAGTACCTGGGGGTAGTGGTACAATCCAGTAAGGATAGACATTACATAACATAACAGTACAGTACCTGGGGTAGTGGTACAATCCAGTAAGGATATACATTACATAACATTACAGTACAGTACCTGGAGTGGTACCGACAGTAGATAGCATTTCTACAGTATCGTACCGGGGAGTGGTACAATCCAGTAAGGATAGACATACATAACAGTACAGTACCTGGGGATAGTGGTACAATCCAGTAAGACATTAGATACTCTTACAGTACAGTACCTGGGGGTAGTGGTACAATCCAGTAAGGATATACATTACATAACAGTACAGTACCTGGGGGTAATGGTACAATCCACTAAGGATAGACATTACATAACATAACCGTACAGTACCTGGGGGTAGTTGGTACAATCCAGTAAGGATAAACATTACATAACATAACAGTACAGTACCTGGGGGTAGTGGTACAATCCAGTAAGGATAGACATTACATAACTAACAGTACAGTACCTGGGGTAATGGTACAATCCAGTAAGGACAGACATTACATAACATAACAGTACAGTACCTGGGGGTAGTGGTACAATCCAGTAAGGATAGACAATACTAACAGTACAGTACCTGGGGTAGTGGTACAATCCAGTAAGGATAGACATTACATAAATAACAGTACAGTACCTGGGGGTAGTGGTACATCCAGTAAGGATAGACATTACACAACAGTACAGTACCGGGGGTAGTGGTACAATCCAGTAAGGATAGACATTACATAACTGTACAGTACCTGGGGGTAGTAGTACAATCCAGTAAGGTAGACATTACATAACATAACAGTACAGTACTTTTGGGTAGTGGTACAATCCAGTAAGGATAGACATTATATAACATAACAGTACAGTACCTGGGGGTAGTGGTACAATCCAGTAATGATAGACATTATGTAGCTATTGGCAGACCTCAGATCACCAATGAAACCAGCCAGAATTCCTCTTTTCTACAATTATAATGGGAACAAGTTCCTCTCCCCTGACAGTATTGACATGGTGCCCAGTAATGTGTCTTTGCCGTAATTATTTGAATTATAAAAATATATCCCAGGGTGATGTTGGGTAAAATATTATTTCTTTATTTTATTCTTCTATTGTAAAAATGAATGTCAGATAATGTTGGTAGAAATCAATATCAGGGCTAAAAAAAAGGTTTATTATGTTTAGATTATAAGTTACACTATACAAATATCCGAATCTGTAGTATAACCCATTAAAGGGGAACTAAATTCCTCAGACAATATTTTCCCAATAGACAATACTCATTCACAATAATACAACAGTTTGTCTCATCTCTCCTTTGTGTGGTTGGTTCTTGAGTTCTTTAAGTATGAGAGTTAAGCTCCCATAATTCATCTCTTTGGGTTTGCTGGGTATTTAAGGGCGTATTTATAAAACTGCATTAAGTTTTCACCACCATTGTTGCTGCCCTTCTTACCAAATTTGGACTTTTATAAAAGCCGATAGCTGGAGAAAAGTCATAATGACACATATGGCAGTTTCGGTAATAACCACATATCACCATACACCATAACCTCTCATCATATTTATAAAACAGCAAAAAAATGGTGTGGTTGTATTACGTCAAGACTTTAAAAAGTCTGAGGTGGAGAAAATACATTTGTGCCATATTTGTTGCCTGGAAATGGGTCCATGAAAGGTATCACTACATTATAGTGAGTTTCCCAGTGCAAATAAAGGTCCAGACAAGGGGGAGATCCAATATAGCCCTTTTTCGTCTAAAACCCACGTTAACCGAAATGAATTTCGGGTTAACGTGGGTTTTAGACGGAATTTAGAGCACATCGCCGTTTCCAAATGTTTTTGAAACAGCGCTGTGCTAACGATCCAAAACCTCTGCCGTTAAGGTTTGCGCTACCTCGTAGCGTGAAACTTAACGGTAAAGGTTTAGGAGAGTTAAGGTCGCGCTCCTTACCTTAGCCCGATCCCGCGATGCAATAACTGACGTAATCTCGTTTACGTCAGTTATTGTATCGCGGGATCGGCTAAGGTAAGTAACGCCGCTGGCCTCTTTGAATCTCCCCGTAGGTATATAATGTTAGACTATTTGATTGAGATTTTCAAATTTCATCCCCTTTTTGTATTTCTGTTTTTGCCTTTTCCCATCAAAATGAATGGGGAGTCTTATTTCCACAAATGTGTTTTATATACTAAAGTCCCCACCACACCCACCCCTGTAATATTGCCTAATTCTCCTCAGTTACAGCCCTGGGCTGGTATTGGTAGACATTTTGGTTTCTTTTTATTGCCCCAATAGTGGACATAAACAATGAATTCAGCAATATTAATGCCACATTGTGCTCTTGTGAAAATCATCACAGCAATAACAATCCAGTTTATAAATACATAGAAAAAACATGATCTAACAGCCACATTACTGTTATAATATTACAGCACAGAGATACTGCCTCTCTCTAAACAGACATTTTACAGTATTGTGTATTTGCTATTGCAAACATCCTTCAACACTTCGGTCCCTAACATTTACACTCCATTGCTTTCATACAGAAAAAGAAAAGTAATCTTTGCAGTTTAGTTCCTAGCCAGAATAAGTGGCAAAGAAGCCTGGGGATTTAAACCTGTAACCTAATTAATTCAAGTAAAAAAAAAAAGTCTAACAGCATATGTCTTTACTGCAATATGTTACACATATATATGCCCTCAAAAACCTACTAGAATGGGCGGGAAATTACTGTACAGTTTGATTTACTTTGGACAGCAGCCTCCAAAAGAAATGCAACCATGACACAAAAGGGGAGCAATTACTAGTGCAAAACTTTGGATGTCATCAGGTCTTTAAAAAAAAAAGCTGCCATACAGATTCATACAGTGTTCTAAGATCCAGACATACACATCTGAAGCAAATTTAAAATTTCTTCTATTTTGATAGATTTCTTTACTGTTCTTCTCCAAAAATATCGCTCTTCTTACGTCATTTAGTTTCAACAGTAGTGCTGACTATTGCAATATATTTTCCTTGAGCAGCAACATTATGAGCATATGAAATCATGCACACATAGATATCCAATTTTCTGTTGACTTCTGACATCTAAAAGAAGTGCATTAGTCCACTTACCCACAGAAGCTAACACATAGAAACTAGGTACAATTCAAAACGTGGTCCGGGTTTACCGAGTTCAGCAGTGTAACCAATTTATATTGTTTAGTAAGACATTAACCCCATGTTTGCGCCAGCTGGGTATGGCAAAAGATCCCATGCAGCTGGCGCAGGCAATTCAATATCCATTTGCAGCCATATTCATTTGATTTTTTAATGCCAGCTGAAAGCTAGTATTAAAAGTAAAGTGTGGGTTAAAGCCTGTTGGGTATTCACTCAGAGACACACATGCAAGAGCGGTTTTGGGTTAATCTCCTGTTTGTCTTTTGCTTGGAACAGAATGAAAATAAAAAAGGCAGTAAAAGAAACCAACTATCTAGAATTTTTCCTAGTAGTCTGCTCTTTGTTCCACTCATGCTGGCTGGAAAATAACCGCAGAGCGACATTAGCTCATACATCAACATCAGCTAGGAACATCAAGTCTTATCAGCCGCTTAACACTGCAAAACCAAAAGGCCTGCACTACACTGATGATGGCTCAATAAAGCCGAAACTGGTCTGTAGTTGGTTCTCTGGTTTTGCATTTACTTGTGCAATTCTGTACAAACCTTTTTAAGGTATAGCTTTCCTGAGAGCTGCCATTGAAACATGGAAATTACCCAGTATTCTGGATGGCAGAAAAATGCACTCTTTCAAGTTTTTACTTGTTTTATTGTGACATGCTGGCGAGCACGCCAATATATATTGTAATAAATAACCAAATCTATCACATTAACAAGTTCTAATGAACCAAACCCAGTAACAGTTTGCTCCACTAGATTCTTACTCTCTATTCAGTACCAAGCACAGTAATTCTTTTCACCATTCTACACCCATGTTTGGTGTTTCAATTATCTTTGAAATATTATTATTATACTTATTATTGTGGATTTATAAGTTCACTAGTTTAAAATCAAGCAAAAAAACATGATAATACATTACCTGTACTGTTCATTAATAAGGCTTTTCACAAAAATAATAAGCTTATTAAACTTAGTGGCAATTTTCATTTTTCCTCCAAATACAATATCTCCAGCCTGGTACAAAACAGATATGAAAGTAATTCTCTAACGTGCATTGAGTATTGAAGATCAGCTCAGCTACAGGAGGGAGAATTATGATTAGAGCCAAAGACTGGAGTGAAGGTTTCCTGTGCAGTAGAAGATCCCAGAGAGAAGAGCATTGACATAGTTTATATTGTTACCCAAAGTGCAGGTGAATACAAGAACCACAATTATTAGGACCATCATTGTAAATGTCTGGTCAGTAAAATCCAGGGTTGGATACTGACTTCCACTAGGACAGAGACATAATTTGTTTAAATTTCCACTGTTACCCTAATGAAACCAGTAATATTACTAACGTGTCAGCTTTGACTCCTGGAGGTAATAGAAATATGGAGTCAGGGTATCACTATCCTTGGTTTATATAAACAATTCTGGAACTTCCCTGAGTGTGGATTATAGTAACAGTAATTTGTGGTTTCTGAAAACAGACAGATCTCTGGCCTACAGATAATTGTACCATCCAGTTATTTATGTTTAATCACTCACCATCTAATTCTAGCAAGATGTGTGGCTAAATTCCGAAAACTCCCATAGGAAATGCTAAAGATTATGAACGAAAATATCACATTTAGAAACTGTTTCACAAAGTCACTTCATAGTTTTGTTAAATTCACAAAAATTCTATGCAGAGTATAAATTATAGAAAAATAAGCATTGGCTTACACATCATCCATGGATGATGTGTAAGCCAATGCTTATTTTTTCTAATAATTTATACTCCATCACCTAGAAGCTAAGGAGGAGCTCCTTCTAGTTAATTTCAAGTCTCCTGCCACATGTGAAATTTTAATTGATTCTACTTTTGCATCAAAACTGGGTCTTCCTCTGTTTTTAGTCTACATCAACCTCTTCGGGTCCTGGCTATGACAATAAACCTCTGGCCTCAGAATTTTCTCCCGTCTACCTTTGAAGTTTTATTCCTTGTTGGCATTTTCCATCAAGAACATTTATCCTTTCTCGTGATCCAAGTCCATCTGCCCTGCTTATCCTCGGTCTTCCTTGGTCTCCGATTACACAACCCTGTCATAGACTGATCTAACAATGAACTTAAAATCTTGGAGTCCGTTTGTTTTAGAAATTGCCTTCCTACTTCCCCTATTCATTGCTTCTCCATTAACTGTGTAAATAAATCTGTGGGCGTTCTTCCTCAATGCTATCATACTTTTCTGATGTTTTTTGTAAAAAAACGGCTGAGAAATTACCGCCTCACCGATCCTATCATTGCCCTATCAATCTCCTCCCTGGTTGATGCCTCTGACTTGGGTGCGGGAGCTGTCCTTTCTAAAGACAAGATGTCAAAGAGAAACTACATCCTTTCCTTATTTTCTAAAAAGTTCCTCCCCAACGAGCGGAATTATGATGTCAGTAACATGATAAGTTGCCCTCGACGAATGGGCTCACTTATTAGAAGGCACCCTTTACCTATTACCATCTTTACCGGTTATAAGAACCTTGAATACATTCAGAATCTTAAGAGGTTAAATCCCCGCCAACACGTTGGTCCTATTCTTCTCCCAGTCAACTTTGTTATCACCTACCACCTGGCACCAAATATAAGAAAGCAGATGCCCTTTCCCGATCATTTGTTTGTTTCAGACTCTTCTAAAGATAAGGGTCTCATTATCCCGACTAATAAGTCCTAGCCCTCTTACTCCTCAGCTCTGTTACAGAATTCAACTGCACAAATTTCGGCTCCTCCTGACACACCTCCGAGCAAAACCTTTAGTCCAGTTTCTCTCTCTACGGAATGTTTCCTTCGACATACTCATTTGTTCCAAGCAAGCTGGTCACCCTGGTATTAGTAAAACTTTTGATTTTCTTGCCCGTTCTCTCTGTGGGCCTAAAATGAGGAAAGACGTAAAAGATTTTATCAAGTCTGTTACAGTTGTGCCCAGTCTAAATCTTTTGGAACTCTACCTTGTGATCTACTTCAACCTCTCCCTTTTCTGTCCCGAACATGGACTAATTTATCTATGGACTTTATCGTAGAGCTGCTGCCTTCCAAAAAGACACACAGTCGTTTGGGTAATGGTGGACCGCTTCAACAAAATGACCCACTTCGTTCCCCTTACCAAACTACCAACCTCTGTGGAGCTTGCTCAATTATTTATTTCTCACATTTTCCGCCAACATGGACTTCCTATTGAAATGGTATCTGACAGAGGGACTCAATTTGTCCTAAATTTTGAAGAGCGCATGTAAATCCATGGGATTAAGTTACAGTTTTTCTACAGCTTACCACCCACAGTCCAATGGGGCTACTGAACCGCACTAAACAGTCTCTTGAACAATATCTTTGTTGTTACATTTCCTATACTCAGGACGATTGGTCTGACCAAGATGTTTTCCTCAAGATTTTCTTGTTACTCAAGTACCTGCTGCCAATGACTCTGCTGCCCAGATGTTGGCTATCTGGCATTGTACTGAGGTCTGCCCTCAGAAATCTTCCCTAATTCAAAAAGCTGCAGCTGATAGGAGAAGAACCTCCATCTAACTCTGTTGGAGATAAGTATGGCTCTCCTTTGCTCAATAAACCTTTGTGTTCCTTCTTCCTAGTTGGGACCCAAATTCATTGGTCCTTTCCCCATTCTGGAATTGGTGGGTCCGTTGCTGTTCGTCTCCAGCTTCCTGCTAACATGTGGATTCCTAATGTGTGTGGTTGTGTTGTGTGGGGGGGGGGGGGGCTTTGTAATTGATTTATTTAGGTACAGTAATACATGGTAATTAAGTAACAGACACACTAACTGCAGGATTGGGTGTTATCTGCCAGAAAGAGCAGATAACCGATAATACTTATTCCTTTTCCTGATCTTAATGCTGAATCAATTAGCCATGCAGTGACAGAGAAATAAGCTTTACTTGTATAGAAGGGGAGTTTATACTGTGTGTGTGTCAGGGGGAGGGGCTGGGTGATTGACAGTTTCTTCACTGACTAATGTGCCCCGTCCACCTTAAAAAATAAAATGGCAAGAGCTAAGAAGCAGATTAAGATTGGTGGTGATGAGATTCATTACCACTAATCTTAATTCTGCTCCCCCCCCCCCTTTTCAGGCTACCAAAAAAGAGTTCCCAGTGTGCAGAGCCATGTTCCCATGGTGCAGACCCCCATTCTGACCACTAGAACAAGTTCCCAGGGTGCTGACCCCCGTTCTGGCAGCTAGAAAAGATTTACCATGGTGCAACTTCTGTTCGCTACCAAACAAGTTTCCATGCTGCAGACCCTCTGTTCCCTCAACCAGACACGAGATCTCAGGGTGTAGACCCCTGTTCTGCGCAACCCAAATAGAGTTCCCAGAGTAAGTCTTAGGCAATTTTAAAAGTGGTGTAATTTTGCAATATTTTAATAGATGGCGCTGTCATTTTTGTTTTCAGTTCTGGCGACTGTTCCGGTTTTTATCTAGTCCCTGTTTATACACTAGAGGGCACTGTATATGTGTATATTTTTAAAGGTACGTAAGGTACAGTAAGTTTTAGAAAGGATTGGTTGATAAAAGATCAGTGGATATGTGTAAGCCAATGCTTATTTTTTCTAATAATTTATACTCCATCACCAAGAAGCTAAGGAGATCTCCTTCTAGTTAATTTCAAGTCTCCTGCCACATGTGAAATTTTATTGATTCTACTTTTGCATCAAAACTGGGTCTTCCTCTGTTTTTTCTACATCAACCTCTTCGGGTCCTGGCTATAGACAATAAACCTCTGGCCTAATTTATCTCCCAGTCTACCTTTGAAGTTTTATTCCTTGTTGGCATTTTCCATCAAGAACATTTATCCTTCTCTCGTGATCCAAAGTCCATCTGCCCTGCTATCCTCCGGTCCTCTTGGCTCCGATTACACAAACCCTGTCTAGACTGATCTAACAATGAACTTAAATCTTGGAGTCCGTTCTGTTTTTAGAAATTGCCTTCCTACTTCCCTATTCATTGCTTCTCCATTAACTGTGTAAATAAATCTGTGGGCGTTCTTCCTCAATGCTATCATGACTTTCTGATGTTTTTTGTAAAAAACGGGCTGAGAAATTACCGCCTCACCGATCCTATGATTGCCCTATCAATCTCCTCCCTGGTTGATGCCTCTGACTTGGGTGCGGGAGCTGTCCTTTCTAAAGACAAATGTCAAAGAGAAACTAAACATCCTTGTCCTTATTTTTCTAAAAAGTTCCTCCCCAACGAGCGGAATTATGATGCAGTAACATGAATAGTTGGCCCTCGCGAATGGCGTCACTTATTAGAAGGCACCCCTTTACCTATTACCATCTTACCGGTTATAGAACCTTGAATCATTCAGAATCTTAAGAGGTTAATCCCCGCCAAGCACGTTGGTCCTTATTCCTCTCCCAGTTCAACTTGGTTATCACCTACCAACCTGGCACCAATATCAGAAAGCAGATGCCTCCTTTCCCGATCATTTGTTGTTCAGACTCTCTAAAGATAGGTCTCATTATCCCGACTAATAAGTCTGCCTCCACTTCTTACTCCTCACTCTGTTACAGAATTCAAGCTGCACAAAAATTCTGCTCCTCCTACACACCCCGAGCAAAACCTTTAGTCCAGTTTCTCTACGGAATGTTATCCTTCGACATACTCATTGTTCCAAGCAAGCTGGTCACCCTGGTATTAGTAAAACTTTTATTTTCTTCTGCCCGTTCTCTCTGTGTGGCCTAAAATGAGGAAAGACGTAAAAGATTTTATTCAAGTCGTTACAGTTGTGCCCAGTCTAAATCTTTGGAACTCTACCTTGTGATCTACTTCAACCTCTCCCTTTTCTGTCCCGAACATGACTAATTTATCTATGGACTTTATCGTAAGACTGCTGCCTTCCAAAAAGAACACAGTCGTTTGTTAATGGTGGACCGCTTCAAACAAATGGCCCACTTCGTTCCCCTTACCAAACTACCAACCTCTGTGGAGCTTGCTCAATTATTTTTCTCACATTTTCCGCCAACATGGACTTCCTATTGAAATGGTATCTGACAGAGGGACTCAATTGTCTCTAAATTTTGAAGAGCGCTATGTAAATCCATGGGAATTAAGTACAGTTTTCTACAGCTTACCACCCCAGTCCAATGGGGCTACTGAACGCACTAAACAGTCTCTTGAACAATATCTTTGTGTGTTACTTTCCTATACTCAGGACGATTGGTCTGACCAAGATGTTTTCTCAAGATTTTCTTGTTACTCAAGTACCTGCTGCCAATGACTCTCTGCCCCAGATGTTGGCTATCTGGCATTGTACTGAGGTCGCCCTCAGAAATCTTCCCTAATTCAAAAAGCTGCAGCTGATAGGAGAAGAACCTCCATCTTACTCTGTTGGAGATAAATTATGGCTCTCCTTTCTCATATAAACCTTTGTGTTCCTCTTCCTAGTTGGGACCCAATTCATTGGTCCTTTCCCCATTGGAATTGGTGGGTTCCAGTTGCTGTTCGTCTCCAGCTTCCTGCTAACATGTGGATTCCTAATGTGTGGTGTGTGGGGGGGGGGGGGGGGGCTTTGTAATTGATTTATTTAGGTACAGTAATACATTGGGAATTAAGTAACGACAGCAGCTAACTGCAGGATTGGGTGTTATCTGCACAGAAAGAGCAGAGTAACCGATAATACTTATTCCTTTTCCTGATCTTAATGCTGAATCAATTAGCCATGCAGTGACAGAGAAATAAGCTTTACTTGTAAGAATGGAGAGTTTATACATGTAGTGTGTCAGGGGAGGGGCTGGGTGATTGACAGTTCTTCACTGACTAAATGTGCCCCGCCACCTTAAAAATAAAATGGCAAGAGCTGAAGCAGATTAAGATTGGTGGTGATAAGGATTCATTACCACTAATCTTAATTCTGCTTCCCCCCCCCCCATTTCAGGCTACCAAAAAAGAGTTCCCAGTGTGCAGAGCCATGTTCCCATGGTGCAGACCCCCATTCTGACCACTAGAACAGAGTTCCCAGGGTGCTGACCCCGTTCTGGCAGCTAAAAGAGTTACCATGGTGCAGACTTCGTCCGGCTACCAGAACAAAGTTTCCATGCTGCAGACCCTCTGTTCCCTCAACCAGACAGAGATCTCAGGGTGTAGACCCCTGTTTCTGGCAACCCAAATAGAGTTCCCAGAGTAAGTCTTAGGCAAATTTTAAAAGTGGTGTAATTTTGCAATATTTTAATAGATGGCGCTGTCTTTTTTTGGTTTCAGTTCTGGCGACTGTTCCGGTTTTTATCTAGTTCCCTGTTTATACACTAGAGGGCACTGTATATGTATATTTATAAAGGTACGTAAGGTACAGTAGTTTTAGAAAGGATTGGTTGATAAAAGATGCAGTGGATGATGTGTAAGCCAATGCTTATTTTTTCTAATAATTTATACTCTGCATAGAAATGTTTGTGAATTTAACAAAACTATGAAGTGACTTTGTGAAACAGTTTCTAAATGTGATATTTTCGTCATAATAATCTTTAGCATTTCCTATGGAGATTTTCGGAATTTAGTCCCACACATCTTGCTAGAATTAGATGGTGAGTGATTAAACATAAATAACTGGATGGTACAATTATCTGTAGGCCAGAGATCTGTCTGTTTTCAGAAACCACAAATTACTGTTACTATAATCCACACTCAGGGAAGTTCCAGACTTGTTATATAAACCAAGGATAGTGATACCCTGACTCCATATTTCTATTACCTCCAGGAGTCAAAGCTGACACGTTAGTAATATTACTTTGGTTTCATTAGGGTAACAGTGGAAATTTAAACAAATTATGTCTCTGTCCTAAGTGGAAGTCAGTATCCAACCCTGGATTTTACTGACCAGACATTTACAATGATGGTCCTAATAATTGTGGTTCTTGTATTCACCTGCACTTTGGGTAACAATATAAACTATGTCAATGCTCTCTCCTTCTGGGATCTTCTACTGCACAGGAAACCTTCACTCCAGTCTTTGGCTCTAATCATAATTCTCCCTCCTGTAGCTGAGCTGATCTTCAATACTCAATGCACGTTAGAGAATTACTTTCATCATCCTGTTTTGTACCAGGCTGGAGATATTGTATTTGGAGGAATAATGAAAATTGCCACTAAGTTTAATAAGCTTATTAATTTTTGTGAAAAGCCTTTATATAATGAACAGTACAGGTAAATGTATTATCAGTTGTTTTTGCTTGATTTTTAAACTAGTGAAACTTATAAATCCACAATAATAAGTATAATAATAATATTTCAAAGATAATTGAAACCACAAACATGGGTGTAGAATGGTGAAAAGAATTACTGTGCTTGGTACTGAATAGAGAGTAAGAATCTAGTGGAGACAAACTGTTACTGGGTTTGGTTCATTAGAACTTGTTAATGTGATAGATTTGGTTATTTATTACAATATATATTGGCGTGCTCGCCAGCATGTCACAATAAAAACAAGTAAAAACTTGAAAGAGTGCATTTTTCTGCCATCCAGAACTACTGGGTAATTTCCATGTTTCAATGGCAGCTCTCAGGAAAGCTATACCTTAAAAAGGTTTGTACAGAATTGCACAAGCTAAATGCAAAACCAGAGAACCAACTACAGACCAGTTTCGGCTTTATTGAGCCATCATCAGTGTAGTGCAGGCCTTTTGGTTTTGCAGTGTGAAGCGCCTGATAAGACTTTGATGTTCCTAGCTGATGTTGATGTTATGAGCTAATGTCGCTCTGCGGTTTATTTTCCAGCCAGCATGAGTGGAACAAAGAGCAGACTACTAGGAAAAATTCTAGATAGTTGGTTTCTTTTACTGCCTTTTTTATTTCCATTCTGTTCCAAGCAAAAGACAAAACAGGAGATTAACCCAAAACCGCTCTTGCATGTGTGTCTCTGAGTGAATACCCAACAGGCTTTAACCCACACTTTACTTTTAATACTAGCTTTCAGCTGGCATTAAAAAAATCAAATGAATATGGCTGCACATGCGATATTGAATTGCCTGCGCCAGCTGCATGGGTATCTTTTGCCATACCCAGCTGGCGCAAACATGGGGTTAATGTCTTACTAAACAATATTAAATTGGTTACACTGCTGAACTCGGTAAACCCGGACCACGTTTTGAATTGTACCTAGTTTCTATGTGTTAGCTCTGGTGGGTAAGTGGACTAATGCACTTCTTTTAGATGTCAGAAGTCAACAGAAAATTGGATATCTATGTGTGCATGATTTCATATGCTCATAATGTTGCTGCTCAAGGAAAATATATTGCAATAGTCAGCACTACTGTTGAAACTAAATGACGTAAGAAGAGCGATATTTTTGGAGAAGAACAGTAAAGAAATCTATCAAAATAGAAGAAATTTTAAATTTGCTTCAGATGTGTATGTCTGGATCTTAGAAACACTGTATGAATCTGTATGGCCAGCTTTTTTTTTTAAAGACCTGATGACATCCAAAAGTTTTGCACTAGTAATTGCTCCCCTTTTGTGTCATGGTTGCATTTCTTTTGGAGGCTGCTGTCCAAAGTAAATCAAACTGTACAGTTAATTTCCCGCCCATTCTAGTAGGTTTTTGAGGGCATATATATGTGTACATATTGCAGTAAAGACATATGCTGTTAGACTTTTTTTTTTTTTACTTGAATTAATTAGGTTACAGGTTTAAATCCCCAGGCTTCTTTCTGCCACTTATTCTGGCTAGGAACTAAACTGCAAAGATTACTTTTCTTTTTTCTGTATGAAAAGCAATGGAAGTGTAAATGTTAGGGACCGAAGTGTTGAAGGATGTTTGCAATAGCAAATACACAATACTGTAAAATGTCTGTTTAGAGAGAGGCAGTATCTCTGTGCTGTAATATTATAACAGTAATGTGGCTGTTAGATCATGTTATTTTCTATGTATTTATAAACTGGATTGTTATTGCTGTGATGATTTTCACAAGAGCACAATGTGGCATTAATATTGCTGAATTCATTGTGTTATGTCCACTATTGGGGCAATAAAAAGAAACCAAAATGTCTACCAATACCAGCCCAGGGCTGTAACTGAGGAGAATTAGGCAATATTACAGGGGTGGGTGTGGTGGGGACTTTAGTATATAAAACACATTTGTGGAAATAAGACTCCCCATTCATATTTGATGGGAAAAGGCAAAAACAGAAATACAAAAAGGGGATGAAATTTGAAAATCTCAATCAAATAGTCTAACATTATATACCTACGGGGAGATTCAAAGCAGGCCAGCGGCGTTACTTACCTTAGCCCGATCCCGCGATACAATAACTGACGTAAACGAGATTACGTCAGTTATTGCATCGCGGGATCGGGCTAAGGTAAGGAGCGCGACCTTAACTCTCCTAAACCTTTACCGTTAAGTTTCACGCTACGAGGTAGCGCAAACCTTAACGGCAGAGGTTTTGGATCGTTAGCACAGCGCTGTTTCCAAAAACATTTGGAAACGGCGATGTGCTCTAAATTCCGTCTAAAACCCACGTTAACCCGAAATTCATTTCGGTTAACGTGGGTTTTAGACGAAAAAGGGCTATATTGGATCTCCCCCCTTGTCTGGACCTTTATTTGCACTGGGAAACTCACTATAATGTAGTGATACCTTTCATGGACCCATTTCCAGGCAACAAATATGGCCACAAATGTATTTTCTCCACCTCAGACTTTTTAAAGTCTTGACGTAATACAACACACCATTTTTTGCTGTTTTATAAATATGATTGAGCGGTTATGGTGTATGGTGATATGTGGTTATTACCGAAACTGCCATATGTGTCATTATGACTTTTCTCCAGCTATCGCTGCTTTTATAAAAGTCCAAATTTGGTAAGAAGGGCAGCAACAATGGTGGTGAAAACTTAATGCAGTTTTATAAATACGCCCTTAAATACCCAGCAAACCCAAAGAGATGAATTATGGGAGCTTAACTCTCATACTTAAAGAACTCAAGAACCAACCACACAAAGGATGAGATGAGACAAACTGTTGTATTATTGTGAATGAGTATTGTCTATTGGGAAAATATTGTCTGAGGAATTTAGTTCCCCTTTAATGGGTTATACTACAGATTCGGATATTTGTATAGTGTAACTTATAATCTAAACATAATAAACCTTTTCTTTTAGCCCTGATATTGATTTCTACCAACATTATCTGACATTCATTTTTACAATAGAAGAAATAAATAAAAGAAATAATATTTTACCCAACATCACCCTGGGATATATTTTTTATAATTCAAATAATTACGGCAAAGACACATTACTGGGCACCATGTCAATACTGTCAGGGGGAGAGGAACTTGTTCCCAATTATAATTGTAGGAAAAGAGGAATTCTGGCTGGTTTCATTGGTGATCTGAGGTCTGCCAATAGCTACATAATGTCTATCATTACTGGATTGTACCACTACCCCCAGGTACTGTACTGTTATGTTATATAATGTCTATCCTTACTGGATTGTACCACTACCCAAAAGTACTGTACTGTTATGTTATGTAATGTCTATCCTTACTGGATTGTACTACTACCCCCAGGTACTGTACAGTTATGTAATGTCTATCCTTACTGGATTGTACCACTACCCCCAGGTACTGTACTGTTGTGTAATGTCTATCCTTACTGGATTGTACCACTACCCCCAGGTACTGTACTGTTATTTTATGTAATGTCTATCCTTACTGGATTGTACCACTACCCCCAGGTACTGTACTGTTATGTATTGTCTATCCTTACTGGATTGTACCACTACCCCCAGGTACTGTACTGTTATGTTATGTAATGTCTGTCCTTACTGGATTGTACCATTACCCCCAGGTACTGTACTGTTATGTTATGTAATGTCTATCCTTACTGGATTGTACCACTACCCCCAGGTACTGTACTGTTATGTTATGTAATGTTTATCCTTACTGGATTGTACCACTACCCCCAGGTACTGTACGGTTATGTTATGTAATGTCTATCCTTAGTGGATTGTACCATTACCCCCAGGTACTGTACTGTTATGTAATGTATATCCTTACTGGATTGTACCACTACCCCCAGGTACTGTACTGTAATGTAATGTCTATTCTTACTGGATTGTACCACTATCCCCAGGTACTGTACTGTTATGTATTGTCTATCCTTACTGGATTGTACCACTCCCCCCAGGTACTGTACTGTTATGTTATGTAATGTCTATCCTTACTGGATTGTACCACTACCCCAGGTACTGTACTGTAATGTTATGTAATGTATATCCTTACTGGATTGTACCACTACCCCAGGTACTGTACTGTTATGTTATGTAATGTCTATCCTTACTGGATTGTACCACTACCCCAGGTACTGTACTGTTATGTTATGTAATGTCTATCCTTACTGGATTGTACCACTACCCCCAGGTACTGTACTGTTATGTTATGTAATGTCTACCCTTACTGGATTGTACCACTACCCCCAGGTAATGTACTGTTATGTGTAATGCTATCCTTACTGGATTGTACCACTCCCCCCCCAGGTACTGTACTGTTATGTTTATATAATGTATTCCTTACTGGATTGTACCACTACCCCCGGTACTGTACTGTTATGTAATTAATGTCTATCCTTACTGTTGTACCACTACCCCCAGGTACTGTACTGTATTATGTCTATCCTTATGGATTGTACCACTACCCCCAGGTACTGTACTGTTATGTAATGTCTATCCTTACTGATTGTACCACTACCCCCAGGTACTGTACGTTATGTTATGTAATGTCTTCCTTACGGATTGTACCACACCCCCAGGTACTGTACTGTTTATGTAATGTCTATCCTTACTGGATTGTACCACTACCCCCAGGTACTGTACTTTATGTTATGTAATTTCTATCCTTACTATTGTACACTACCCCAGGTACTGTACTGTTATGTAATGTAATGTCTATCCTTACTGATTGTACCACTACCCCCAGGTACTGTACTGTTATGTTATGTAATGTCTATCCTTACTGATTGTACCACTAGCCCCAGGTACTGTACGTTTGATATGTAATATCTATCCTTACTGATTGTACCACTACCCCCAGGTACTGTACTGTTTGTATGTAATGTCTATCCTTACTGGATTGTACCACTACCCCCAGGTACTGTACTGTTATGTAATGTAATGTGTATCCAACTGGATTGTACTACTACCGCAGGTACTATACTGTGATTGTAATGTCTATCCTTACTGGATTGGTACTACTACCCACCAGGTACTGTACTGTTTATGATAGATGTAATGTCATTACTTCTGGATTGTACACTACCCCCAGGTACTTGACGTTTGTATGTAATGTCTATCCTTACTGGATTGTACCACTACCCCCAGGCACTGTACTGTTATGTTATATAATGTGTCTCCTTACTGGATGTTGTACCACTACCCCCAGGTAATGTACTGATTGATAGTAATGGCTATCCTTACTGGATTGTACCACTACCCCCAAGTACTGTCTGTTATGTTATATAATGTTATCTTACTGGATTGTACCAATACCCCCGGGTACTGTAATGTTATCGTATGTAATGTCTATCCTTACGGATTGTACCACTACCCCCAGGTACTGTATTGTTATTAATGTAATGTCTTATCCTTACTGGATGTACCATTCACCCCCAGTACTGTACTGTTATTAATGTAATGTCTATCCTTACTGATGTACCACTACCCCAGGTACTGAGTTATAATGTAATGTCTATCCTTACTGGATTGTACACTACCCCCAGGTACTGTACTGTTATGATATGTATGTTTATCCTTACTGGATTGTACCACTACCCCCAGGTACTGTACTGTTATGTATGCTAATCCTTACTGGATTGTACCACTACCCCCAGGTACTGTACTGTTATGTATGTAATGTCTATCCTACTGGATTTTACCACTCCCCCCAGGTACTGTACTGTTATGATATGTAAGTCATCCTAATGGATTGTACCACTCACCCCAGGTAGTCTGTATGTTATGTAATGTATGTTATCCTACTGGATTGTACAACTACCCAGGTACTCTACTGTTATGTAAAGTAATGTGTATCCATACTGGTATGTACTACACTACCCCCCAGGTACTGACTGTTGTATAGGATATGTATGTGCTATCCTTACTGGATTGTACTACTACCCCCAGGTACTGTACGTTTTGATGATCTAATGTCTATCCTATGGATTGTACCACTACCCCCAGGTACTGTACTTTATGTATGTAATGTCTATCCTTAATGGATGTACCACTACCCCAGTACTGTACTGTATGTTTAGTATGTCTATCCTTACTGGATTGTACCACACACCCCAGGTACTGTATGTATGATAGTATGTCTATCCTATACTGGATTGTACCACTACCCCCAGAGTGTATGTTATGTATATAATGTCTAGTCCTTACTGGATTGTACACACTACCCCCAGGTACTGTACTGTTATGGTATGTAATGTTCTATCTTACTGGATGTGACCACTACCCCAGGTACTGTAGTTGTTATGTAGTAATGTCTACCTTACTGGATTGTACCACTACCCCAGGTACTGTTGTTATGTAATATTAATGTCTATCACTGGATGTACCACTACCCCAGGTAGCGTACTGTTATGTAGAATGTCTTACCTATGATTGTACCACTCCCCCAGGTACTGTACTGTTATGATATGTAATGTCTATCCTACTGGATTTGTACACACTTACCCCCCAGGACATGTACTGTTTATGTAATGTCTATCCTTACTGGAGTTAGTCACTCACCCAGGTACTGTACTGTTATGTAATGTAATGTCTATCCTACTGGATTGTACACTACCCCCAGGTACTGTACTGTTATGATTATGTAATGCTATCCTTACTGGATTGTACCACTACCCAGGTACCTGGTACTTTATGTAATGTAAGTTCTATCCTTACTGGATGTACCACTACCCCCAGGTACTGTACTGTTATGTAATGTAAGTCTATCCTTACTGTATTGTACCACTACCCCCAGGTACTGTACTGTTATGTAATGTAATGTGTATCCTTACTGGATGTTAACTACCCCCAGGTACTGAATGTTATGAATATAATGTCTATCCTTATATGGATTGTACTACTACCCCCAGGTACTGCTGGTTTTATGTAAGTCTATCCTTATGGATTGTACCACTACCCCAGTACTGTACTGTTATGTATATGTAATGTCTATCCTTACTGGATTGTACCACTACCCCCAGGTACTGTACTGTTTTGTAATGTCTATCCTTACTGGATTGTACCACTACCCTCAGGTACTAGTTTATGTATGTAATGTCTATCCTTTACGGATTGTACCATACCCCCAGGTACTGTACTGTTATTATGTAATGTCAGTCCTTACTGGATTGTACCAATATACCCCCAGGTACTGTACTGTTATGTTATGTCTATCCTTACTGGATGTACCACTACACCAGGTACTGTACTGTTATGTTATGTAATGTCTATCCTTACTGGATTGTACCACTACCCCCAGGTTCGTACAGTTATGTAATGTAATGTCTATCCTACTGGATTGTACACTACCCCCAGGTACTGTACTGTTATTTAATGTAATGTCTATCCTTACTGGATTGTACCACTACCCCCAGGTACGTGTTGTATATAATGTAATGTCTATCTACTGGATTGTACCATACCCCCAGGTACTGTACTGTTATTTAATGTAATGTTATCCTTACTGGATGTACCACTACCCCCAGGAACTGTACAGTTATGTAATGTAATGTTATCCTTAATGGATTGTACACTACCCCCCAGGTACTGTACTGTTAATGTAATGTACTGTCTTATTGGATTGTACCACTACCCCAGGTACTGTACTGTAGTAATGTAATGTCTTGTACCTTCTGGATTGTACCCACTACCCCAGGTACTGTATGTTTTTAATGTAAGTCTGTCCTTACTGGATGTTACCACTACCCCAGGTACTGTATGTTAGTAATGTCTATCCTACTGGATTGTACCCCTACCCCCAGGTACGTGACTGTTATAATATGTAATGTCTATCTACCACACTGTAAAAAAACTTTCATAAGCCGGTCTGGCCTTGCGCTCTCAAACTCCAGGACTGTTCTGGACTAGCCTTGGGAAGGTGCAGTTCCTTGTAGAGCAAGTCTCCATTGGACAAGCAATGAAGACAAGGGGCGGAATGTTACAATGGTTTTACAGAATACAACAATGAAGAAACAAAAAGTATATCTTTTTATTTCTACATTACCCTAATTGTTACATAACACACTTATACCTAGTCATGACTTAAAAAGAAAAACCTGTGTTCTAAATCGGAATAAAGATTTTTGCATTGCAGAACTTTTTCGAGGCTTTGGTAATTATCGAATGTACAATATTCGGTGACCGACCATGCGCTTTGAGGATATTCAAATACGTGAATGTTGTCAGTGGTGGTGAGTACGGGATAAATATCAAATACGTGAATGTTCAATGGTGAGTAATGGGATAAATATCATATCACGTGAATTTCATTGTGAATTTTCAATTGTGAGTATGGGATAAATATCATGGCGTGAATGTTCAATTGTGAGTACGAGATATAAAATATCAAATACGTGAATGTTCAATTGTGAGTCGGGATAATATCATATCGTGTGTTTCAATTGTGGTATGGGGATATATCTCATTCAATTGTGATATGTATACGTTGTGGTCAATTGGAGATGGATAAATATCATATGTGAATGTTCAATTGTGAGTACTGTACCTATCAATATCGTGAATGTTCAATTGTGAGTGAGGGTAACATATCAAATACTTGCATTTCAATTGTGAGTATGGGATACAATTCACATACTGTGAATGTTTCCCATGTTATGTTATATAATGTCTATCCTTACTGGATTGTACCACTACCCCGCAGGTACTGTACTGTTATGGTATGTAATGTCTATCCTTACTGGATTGTACCACTACCCCCAGGTACTGTATTGTTATGGTATGTAATGTCTATCCTTACTGGATTGTACCACTACCCCCAGGTACTGTATTGTTATGTAATATAATGTCTATCATTACTGGATTGTACCACTACCCCCAGGTACTGTACTGTTATGTAGTGTAATGTCTATCCTTACTGGATTGTACCACTCCCCCCAGGTACTGTACTGTTATGATATGTAATGTCTATCCTTACTGGATTGTACCACTACCCCCAGGTACTGTACTGTTATGTAATGTCTAATATAGAAGTCTCTAATGTCTATCCTTACTGGATTGTACCACTACCCCCAGGTACTGTACTGTTATGTTATGTAATGTCTATCCTTACTGGATTGTACCACTACCCCCAGGTACTGTACATTTATGTTATGTAATGTCTATCCTTACTGGATTGTACCACTACCCCCAGGTACTGTACTGTTATGTTATGTAATGTCTATCCTTACTGGATTGTACCACTAACCACCCACAGTCCAATGGGGCTAATGAACGCACTAAACGTCTCTTGAAAACATATTTGTTGTTACATTTCCATTACTCAGGACGATTGGTCTGACCAAGATGTTTTCCTCAAGATTTCTGTACTCAAGTACCTGCTGCCAATGACTCTGCTGCCAACGTGTTGGCTATCTGGCATTGTACTGAGGTCTGCCCTCAGAAATCTCTCCTAATTAAAGCATGCAGCTGATAGGAGAAGAACCTCCATCTTACTCTGTTGGAGATAAAGTATGGCTTCCTTTGCTCCATATAAACCTTTGTGGTCCTTTTCCTAGTTGGGACCCAAATTCATTGGTCCTTTCCCATTCTGGAATGGTGGTGGTCCAGTTGCTGTTCGTCTCCAGCTTCTGCTAACATGTGGATTCATGTGTGTGTGTGGTGTGTGGGGGGGGGGGGGGGCTTTGTAATTGATTTATTTAGGTACAGTAATACATTGGGAATTAGTAACAGACAGCAGCTAACTGCAGGATTGGGTGTTATCTGCACAGAAGAGCAGAGTAACGATAACTTATTCTTTCCTGATCTTAATGCTGAATCAATTAGCCATGCAGTGACGGAGAGAAATAAGCTTACTTGTATAGAATGAGAGTTATACATGTAGTTGTGTCAGGGGGAGGGGCTGGGTGATTGACAGTCCCTGTCTTCACTGACTAAAAGTGCCCCGTCCACCTAAAAAAATAAATGGCAAGAGCTAAGAAGCAGATTAAGATTGGTGGTGATGAGGATTCATTACCACTAATCTTAATTCTGCTCCCCCCCATCTTCAGCTACAAAAAAGAGTCCCAGTGTGTGCAGAGCCATGTTCCCATGGTGCAGACCCCATTCTGACCACGAAACAGAGTTCCCAGGGGTGACCCCGTTCTGGCAGTAGAAAAGAGTTACCATGGTGCAGAACTTCTGTTCCGAGCTACCACGAACAAAGTTTCCATGCTGCAGACCCTCTGTCCCTCAACCAGACAGAGATCTCAGGGATGTAGACCCCGTTTGGCAACCAAATAGAGTTCCCAGAGTAAGTCTTAGGCAAATTTTAAAAGTGGTGTAATTTTGCAATATTTTATATGATGGCGCTGTCATTTTTTGGTTTCAGTTTGGCGACTGTTCCGGTTTTTATCTAGTCCCGTTCTTGTTATACACTAGGGGCCACTGTATATGGTATAATTTATAAAGGTACGTAAGGTACAGTAAGTGTTAGAAAAGGATGGTTGATAAAAGATGCAGTGGATGATGTGTAAGCATGCTTATTTTTTCAATAATTATACTCCATCACCTAGAAGCTAGGAGGAGCTCCTTCTATTAATTTCAAAGTCTCCTGCCACATGTGAAATTTTATTGATTCTACTTTGCATCAAAACTGGGTCTTCCTATGTTTTAGTCTACATTAACCTCTTGGGTCCTGGCTATAGACAATAAAACCTCTGGCTCAGAATTATCATCCCAGTCACCTTTGAAGTTTTATTCCTTGTTGGCATTTTCATCAAGAAACATTTATCCTTTCTCGTGATCCAAAGTCATCTGCCCTGTATCCTCGGTCTTCCTTGGCTCCGATTCACACACCCTGTCATAGACTGATCTAACATGAACTTAAATCTTGGAGTCCGTTTGTTTAGAAATTGCCTTCCTACTTCCCCTATTCATGCTTCTCCATTAACTGTGTAAATAAATCTGTGGGGCGTTTTCCTCAAGCTATCATTGGACTTTTTTGATGTTTTTTGTAAAAAACGGCTGAGAAATTACCCTCACCGATCCTATGATTGCCCCATCAATCTCCTCCCTGGTGATGCCTCTGACTTGGGTGCGGGAGCTGCTTCTAAAGACAAGATGTCAAAGAGAAACTACATCCTTGTCCTATTTTTCTAAAAGTTCCTCCCCAACGAGCGGAAATGATGTCAGTAACATGATAAGTTGGCCCTCGACGAATGGCGTCACTTATTAGAAGGCACCCCCTTACTATTACCATCTTTACCGGTTATAAAACCTTGAATACATTCAGAATCTTAAGAGGTTAAATCCGCACAAGCACGGTGGTCCTTATTCCTCTCCAGTTCAAACTTTGTTCATCACCTACCAACCTGGCACCAAAATATAAGAAAGCAGATGCCCTTTCCCGATCATTTGTTGTTTCAGACTCTTCTAAAGATAAGGGTCTCATTATCCCGACTAATAAGTCCTAGCCTCTCTACTTTCCTCAGCTCTGTTACAGAATTCAAGCTGCACAAAATTCTGCTCCTCCTGACACACCTCCGAGCAAAACCTTTGTCAGTTTCTCTACGGAATGTTATCCTTCGACATACCATTGTTCCAAGCAAGCTGGTCACCCGGGTATTAGTAAAACTTTTGATTTTCTTGCCCGTTCTCTCTGTGGGCCTAAATGAGGAAAAGACGTAAAGATTTATTCAAGTCTGTTACAGTGTGCCAGTTAAATCTTTGGAACTCTACCTTGTGATCTACTTCAACCTCTCCCTTTTCTGTCCCGAACATGGACTAATTTATCTATGGACTTTATCGTAGAGCTGCTGCCTTCCAAAAAGAACACAGTCGTTTGGTAATGGTGGACCGCTCACAAAAAATGGCCCACTCGTTCCCCTACCAAACTACCAACCTCTGTGGAGCTTGCTCAATTATTTATTTCTCACATTTCCGCCAACATGGACTTCCTATTGAAATGGTATCTGACAGAGGGACTCAATTTGTCTTAAATTTTGAAGAGCGCTATGTAAATCCATGGGAATTAAATTACAGTTTCTTACAGCTTACCACCCACAGTCCAATGGGCTAACTGAACGCACTAAACAGTTCTCTGAACAATATCTTTTGTGTACATTTCCTATACTCAGGACGATTGGTTGACCAAGATGTTTCCTCAAGATTTTCTTGTTACTCAAGTACTGCTGCCAATGACCTGCTGCCCAGATGTGGCTATCTGGCATTGTACTGAGGTCTGCCCTCAGAATCTTTCCCTAATTCAAAAAAGCTGCAGCTGATAGGAGAAGAACCTCCATCTTACTCGTTGGGAGATAAAGTAGGCTCTCCTTTGCTCATATAACCTTTGTGTTCTTTCCTAGTTGGGACCCAAATTCATTGGTCCTTTCCCATTCTGATTGGTGGGTTCAGTTGCTGTTCGTCTCCAGCTTCCTGCTAACAGTGGATTCTAATGTGTGTGTGTGTGGGGTGGGGGGTGGGGGGGGGGGGGGGCTTTGTAATTGTTTATTTAGGTACAGTAAACATTGGGAATTAAGTAACAGACAGCAGCTAACTGCAGGATTGGGTGTTATCTGCACAGAAAGAGCAGAGTAACCGATAATACTTATTCCTTTTCCTGATCTTAATGCTGAATCAATTAGCCCTGCAGTGACAGAGAAATAAGCTTTACTTGTATAGAATGGAGAGTTTATACATGTAGTGTGTCAGGGGGAGGGGCTGGGTGATTGACAGTTCTTCACTGACTAAATGTGCCCCGTCCACCTAAAAAATAAAATGGCAAGAGCTAAGAAGCAGATTAAGATTGTGGTGTAAGGATTCATTACCACTAATCTTATTCTGCTTCCCCCCCCATTTCAGGCTACCAAAAAAGTTCCCAGTGTTGCAGAGCCATGTTCCCATGGTGCAGACCCCATTCTGACCACTAGAACAGAGTTCCCAGGGTGCTGACCCCGTTCTGGCAGCTAGAAAAGAGTTACCATGGTGCAGACTTCTGTTCCGCTACCAGAACAAGTTTCCATGCGCAGACCCTCTGTTCCCTCAACCAGACAGAGATCTCCAGGGTGTAGACCCCTGTTATCTGGCAACCCAAATAGAGTTCCCAGAGTAAGTCTTAGGCAAATTTTAAAAGTGGTGTAATTTTGCAATATTTTAATTAGATGGCGCTGTCATTTTTGGTGTGTCAGTTCTGGCGGCTTTCCGGTTTTTATCTAGTCCCTGTTTATACACTAGAGGCATGTATATGTATAATTTATAAGTACGTAAGGTACAGTAAGTTTTAGAAAGGATGGTTGATAAAAGATGCAGTGGATGATTGTGTAAGCCAATGCTTATTTTTTCTAATAATTTTATACTCTGCATGAAATGTTTGTGCTTTAACAAAACTATGAAGTGACTTTGTTGAAACTAGTTTCTAAATGTGATATTTTCGTCATAATAATCTTTAGCATTTCTATGGAGAATTTTCGGAATTTAGTCCCACACATCTTGTAGAATTAGATGGTGAGTGATTAAAAATAAATAACTGGATGGTACAATTATCTGTAGGCCAGAGATCTGTCTGTTTTCAGAAACCACAATTATCGTTACTATAATCCACACTCAGGGAAGTTCCAGACTTGTTATATAAACCAAGGATAGTGATACCTGACTCCTATTTCTATTACCTCCAGAGTCAAAGTGACACTGTTATAATATTACTTTGGTTTCATTAGGGTAACAGTGGAAATTTAAACAAATTATGTCTCTGTCCTAAGTGGAAGTCAGTATCCAACCCTGGATTTTACTGACCAGACATGTACAATGATGGTCCTAAAATTGTGGTTCTTGATTCACCTGCACTTGGGTAACAATATAAACTATGTCAATGCTCTCCCTTCTGGGATCTTTCACTGCACAGGAAACCTTCACTCCAGTCTTGGCTCAATCATAATTCTCCCTCCTGTAGCTGAGCTGATCTTCAATACTCAATGCACCGTTAGAGAATTACTTATCATCCTGTTTTTGTACCAGGCTGGAGATATGTATTTGGAGGAATAATGAAAAAGTGCCACTAAGTTTAATAAGCTATTAATTTTTGTGAAAAGCCTTTATATAATGAACAGTACAGGTAAATGTATTATCCAGTTGTTTTTGCTTGATTTTAAACTAGTGAAAACTTATAAATCCACAATAATAAGTTAATAATAATATTTCAAGATAATTGAAACCACAAACATGGGTGAAGAATGGTGAAAAGAATTACTGTGCTTGGTACTGAAGAGAGTAGAATCTAGTGGAGACAAACTGTACTGGGTTTGGTCATTAGAACTTGTTAATGTGATAGATTTGGTTATTATTACAATATATTGGCGTGCTCGCCAGCTGTCACAATAAAACAAGTAAAAACTTGAAAGAGTGCATTTTTCTGCATCAGAACTACTGGGTAATTTCCATGTTTCAATGGCACTCTCAGGAAAGCTATACCTTAAAAAGGTTTGGACAGAATTGCACAAGCTAAATGCAAAACCAGAGAACCAACTACAGACCAGTTCGGCTTTATTGAGCCATCATCAGTGTAGTCAGGCCTTTTGGTTTTGCAGTGTGAAGCGCCTGATAAGACTTTGATGTTCCTAGCTGATGTTGATGTTATGAGCTAATGTCGCTCTGCGGGTTTATTTTCCAGCCAGCATGAGGGGAAACAAGAGCAGACTACTAGGAAAAATTCTAGATAGTTGGTTTCTTTTACTGCCTTTTATTTACATCTGTTCCAAGCAAAAGACAAAAAAGGAGATTACCCAAAACCGCTTTGCATGTGTGTCTCTGAGTGAATACCAACAGGCTTTAACCCACACTTTACTTTTAATACTAGCTTTCAGCTGGCATTAAAAAAATCAAATGAATAATGGCTGCACATGCGAATTGAATTGCCGGCCAGCTGCATGGGTATCTTTTGCCATACCCAGCTGGCGGCAAACATGGGGTTAATGTCTTTACTAAACAATATTAAATTGGTCATGCTGAACTCGGGATAAACCCGGACCACGTTTTGAATTGTACCTAGTTTCTATGTGTTAGCTCGGTGGTAAGTGGACTAATGCACTTCTTTTAGATGTCAGAAGTCCAAAAAATTGGATATATTCTGTGTGCATGATTTCATATGCTCTAATGTTGCCTGCTCAAGGAAAAATATTGCAATAGTCAGCACTACTGTTGAAATAAATGACGTAAAAAGAGAGCGATATTTTGGAGAAGAACAGTAAAGAATCTATCAAAATAGAAGAAATTTTAAATTTGCTTCAGAGTAGATGTGTATGTCTGGATTTAGAAACACTGTATGAATCTGTATGGCCCAGCTTTTTTTTTTAAAGACCTGATGACATCCAAAGTTTTGCACTAGTAATGCTCCCCTTTTGTGTCAGGTTGCATTTCTTTTGGGGCTGCTGTCCAAAGTAAATCAAACTGTACGTTAATTTCCCGCCCATTCTAGTAGGTTTTTGAGGGCATATATATGTGTACATATTGCAGTAAAGAACATATGCTGTGACTTTTTTTTTTTACTTGAATTAATTAGGTTACGGTTAAACCCCAGGCTTCTTTCTGCCACGTTATTCTGGCTAGGAACTAAACTGCAAGATTAATTCTTTTTTCTGTATGAAAGCAATGGAAGTGTAAATGTTAGGGACCGAAGTGTTGAAGGATGTTTGCAATAGCAAATACACATAACTGTAAATGTCTGTTTAGAGAGAGGCAGTATCTCTGGCGTTGTAATTATATAACAGTAATGTGGCTGTTAGATCATGTTATTTTCTATGTATTTATAAACTGGATTGTTATTGCTGTGATGATTTTCAAAAGAGCACAATGTGGCATTATATTGTGAATTTCATTGTGTTATGTCCACTATGGGGCAATAAAGAAACAAAATGTCTACCAATACCAGCCCAGGGCTGAACTGAGGAGAGAATAGGCAATATTACAGGGTGGGTGTGGGGGGGGATTTAGTATATAAAAAACATTTGTGGAAATAAGATCCCCCATTCTATTTGATGGGAAAAGGCAAAAACAGAAATACAAAAAGGGATGAAATTTGAAAATCTCAATCAAATAGTCTAAACATTATATACCTACGGGGAGATTCAAAGCAGGCCAGCGGCGTTACTTACCTTAGCCCGATCCCCGCGATACAATAACTGACGTAAACGAGATTACGTCAGTTATTGCATCGCGGGATCGGGCTAAGGTAAGGAGCGCGACTTAACTCTCCTAACCTTTACCGTTAAGTTTCACGCTACGAGTAGCGGCAACCTTAACGGCAGAGGTTTTGGATCGTTAGCACACGCTGTTTCCAAAACATTTGGAAACAGGGCGGTGCTCTAAATTCGTCTAAAACCCACGTTAACCCGAAATTCATTTCGGTTAACGTGGGTTTTAGACGAAAAAGGGCTATATTGGATCTCCCCCGCTTGTGGACCTTTATTTGCACTGGGAAACTCCCTATCTAATGTAGTGATACCTTCATGGACTCCATTTCCATGGCAACAATATGGCCACCAATGTATTTTCTCCACCTCCAGACTTTTAAAGTCTTGACGTAATACAAACACACCTTTTTTTGCTGTTTTATAAATATGATTGAGCGTTATGGTGTATGGTGATATGTGGTTTATTCCGAAACTGCCATATGTGTCATTATGACTTTCTCCAGCTATCGCTGCTTTTATAAAGTCCAAATTTGGTAAGAAGGCAGCAACAATGGTGGTGAAACTTAATGCAGTTTTATAAATACGCCCTAAATACCCAGCAACCAAAGAGATGAATTGGGAGCTTAACCTCTCATACTTAAAGAACTCAGAACCAACCACAAAGGAGAGATATGAGACAACTGTTGTATTATTGTGAATGAGTATTGTCTATTGGGAAAATATTGTCTGAGGAATTTGTTCCCCTTATGGGTTATACTACAGATTCGGATATTGTATAGTGTAACTTATAATCTAAACATAATAAACCTTTTCTTTTAGCCCTGATATTGATCTTTCTACCAACATTATCGACATTCATTTTTACATAGAAGAAATAAATAAAAGAATAATATTTTACCCAACATCACCCTGGGATATATTTTTATAATTCAAATAATACGGCAAAGACACATTACTGGCACCATGTCAATCTGTCAGGGGAGAGGAACTTGTTCCCAATTATAATGTAGGAAAAGAGGAATCTGGCTGGTTTCATTGGTGATCTGAGGTCTGCCAATAGGCTACATAATGTCTATCATTAGGATTGTACCACTACCCCCCAGGTACTGTACCTGTTATGTATATAGACTGTCTATCCTTACTGGATGTACCACTCCCAAAAGTACTGTACTGTTTGTTATGTAATGTCTATCACTGGATTGTACTACTAACCCAGGTACTGTACAGTTATGTATGTCTATCCTTGGATTGTACCACTCACACCCAGGTACTGTACTGTTTGTAATGTCTATCCTTACTGGATTGTACACTACCCCCCGGTACTGTACTGTTATTTTATGTAATGTCTATCCTTACTGGATTGTACCACTACCCCAGGTACTGTACTGTTATGTATTGTCTCTCCTACTGGATTGTACCACTAACCCCAGGTACTGTACTGTTATGTTATGTAAGTCTGTCCTTACGGATTGTACCATACCCCCAGGTACTGTACTGTTTGTTATGAATGTCTATCCTTACTGGATTGTACCACTACCCCCAGGTAATGTACTGTTATGTTATGTAATGTTTATCCTTACTGGATTGTACCACTAACCCCAGGTCTGTCACGGTTATGTATGTATGTCTATCTAGTGGAGTGTACCATTACCCCCAGGTACTGTACTGTTAGTAATGTATATCTTACTGGATTGTACCACTACCCCAGGTAATGTACTGTAATGTAATGTCTATTCTTGGATTGTACAACTATCCCCAGGTACTTAATGTTATGTATGTCTATCCTTACTGGATTGTAACCACTCCCCCCCGTACTGTACTGTTTTTGTTATGTAATGTCTATCCTTACGTGATTGTACCACTACCCCAGGTACTGTACTGTAATGTTATGTAAGATATCCTTACTGGATTGTACCACTACCCCAGGTACTGTATGTTATGTTATGTAATGTCTATCCTTACTGGAGTTGTACCACTACCCAGGTACTGTACTGTTATGTGTATGTATGTCATCCTTTAGGATTGTACCACTACCCCCAGGTACTGTACTGTATGTTATGTATGTCTACCCTTACTGGATTGTACACTACCCCCAGGTAATGTACTGTTAGATACGTAATGTCTATCCTTACTGGTATGTACCACTACCCCAGGTACTGGTACTGTTATGTTATTATAATGTATGTCCTTACTGGATTGTACCACTACCCCTGGTACTGTACTGTTATGTAATGTAATGTCTATCCTTACTGGATTGTACCACTACCCCCAGGACTGTACTGTTATGTCTATCCTTAATGGATTGTACCACTACCCCCAGGTACTGTATGTTATGTAATGTCTATCCTTATAGGGTGTACCACTACCCCCAGGTACGTACTGTTATGTTAGTAAGTCTGTCCTTACTGGATTGTACCACTACCCCACAGGTACTGTACTGTATGTATGTCTATCCTACTGGATTGTACCACACCCCCAGGTACTGTACTGTTATGTTATGTATTTCTATCCTTACCAAATTGTATCACTACTCCCAGTGTACTGTACTGTTATGTAATGTAATGTCTATCCTTACTGTGTTGTACCACTACCCCCAGGTACTGTACTGTTATGTTATGTAATGTCATCCTTACTGGATTGTACACTAGCCCCAGGTACTGTACTGTTATGATATGTAATATCTATCCTATGGATTGTACCACTACCCCCAGGACTGTACTGTTTTATGTACATGTAATGTCTATCCTTACTGGATTGTCCACTACCCAGGTACTGTACTGTTATGTAATGTAATTGTGTATCCATACGGATTGTACTACTACCGCAGGTACTATACTGTTATGATATAGTATTCTATCCTTACTGGATTGTACTACTATCCCCCCAGGTACTGTACGTTATGATATGTATGTCTATACTACGGATTGTACCACTACCCCCAGGTACGGTTTACTGTTATGATATGTAATGTCTATCCTTACTGGATTGTACCACTACCCCCAGGCACTGTACTGTTATGTATATAATGTCTATCCTTACTGGATTGTACCACTACCCCCAGGTACTGTACTGATAGTGATATGTAATGTCTTCCTTACTGGATTGTACCCACTAACCCCAACGTACTGTACTGTTATGTTATATAATGTCTATCCTTATGGATTGTACCACTACCCCCGGGTACTGTACTGTTATCGTATAATGTCTATCCTTACTGGATGTACCACTACCCCCAGGTACTGTATTGTTATGTATGTAAGTCTATCCTTACGGATGTACACATTACCCCCAGGTACTGTACTGTTAATAATGTAAATGTCTATCCTTACTGGATTGTAACCACTACCCCCAGGTACTGTACTGTTATGGTAATGTAATGTCTATCCTTACTGGATTGTACCACTACCCCCAGGTACTGGTACTGTTATGATATGTAATGTTTATCCTTATGGATTGTACCACTACCCCCAGGTTACTGTACTGTTAGGTAATGCTTCCTTACTGGATTAGCACTACCCCCAGGTACTGTACTGTTATGTAATGTATGTTATCCTTACGATTTTACCACTCCCCCCAGGTACTGTACTGTATGATATGTAATGTCTATCCTTAAGGATTGTACCACTCACCCCAGGTACTGTACTGTTATGTAATGTATGTCTATCCTTACGGATTGTACCATACCCCCAGGTACTCTACTGTTATGTAAAGTAATGTGTATCCATACTGGATTGTACTACTACCCCAGGGTACTGATTACTGTTAGGATATGTATGTATGCTATCCTTACTGGGATTGTCTACTACCCCCAGGTACTGTACTGTTATGATATCTAATGTCTATCCTACTGGATTTGTACCACTACCCCCAGGTACTGTACGTATGTAATGTAATGTCTATCCTTAATGATGTACCACTACCCCCCAGTTACTGTACTGTTATGTTATATAAGTCTATCCTTAGGATTGTACCACTACCCCAGGTACTGTACTGATATGATATGTAATGTCTATCCTTACTGGATTTGTACCACTACCCCCAAGTACTGTACTGTTATGTTATATAATGTCGTATCCTACTGGATTGTACCACTACCCCGCAGGTACTGTACTGTTATGGTATGTAATGTTTATCCTTACTGGATTGTACCACTACCCCCAGGTACTGTATTGTTATGGTATGTAATGTCTATCCTTACTGGATTGTACCACTACCCCCAGGTACTGTATTGTTATGTAATATAATGTCTATCATTACTGGATTGTACCACTCCACCCCAGTACTGTACTGTATGTTGTAATGTCTATCCTTACTGGATTGTACCACCCCCCCAGGTACTGTACTGTTATGATATGAATGTCTATCCTACTGATTGTACCACTACCCAGGTACTGGACTGTTATGTAATGTCTATCCTTACTGGTTGTACACTCCCCGGTACTGTACTGTTATGTAATGTAATGTCTATCCTTACTGGATTGTAACTCCCCCCAGGTACTGTATCTGTTATGATATGTAATGTCTATCCTTACTGGATTGTACACTACCCCAGGTACCTGTACTGTTATGTAATGTAATGTCTATCCCTTACTGGATTGTACCACTACCCCCAGGTACGTACTGTTATGTAATGTAAGTCTATCCTTACTGTATTGTACCACTACCCCCAGGTACTGTACTGTTATGTAATGTAATGTGTATCCATACTGGATTGTAAGAAACCCACCAGGTACTGTAATGTTATGATTATAATGTCTATCCTTACTGGATTGTACTACTACCCCCAGGTACGTACTGTTATGTATGCTATCCTTACTGGATTGTACCAACTACCCCAGGTATGTTACTGTTATGTAATGTAATTCTATCCTTACTGGATTGTACCACTACCCCCAGTTACTGTACGTTTTGTAATGTCATCCTTACGGATTGTACCACTACCCTCAGGTACTGTACGTGTATGTATGTAATGTCTATCCTTACTGGATTGTACCACCCCCCAGGTACTGTACTGTTATGTTATGTAATGTCAGTCCTTACTGGATTGTACCCTACCCCCAGGTTACTGTACTGTAGTTATGTCTATCCTTACTGGATGTACCACTAACCCACAGGTACTGTACTGTTATGTTAGTGTAATGTCTATCCTTACTGGATTGTACCCACTACCCCCAGGTACTGTACAGTTATGTAATGTAATGTCTATCATTACTGGATTGTAACCACTACCCCACCAGGTACTGTACTGTTATTTAATGTAATGTCTATCCTTACTGTGATTGTACCACTACCCCCAGTACTGTACTGTTATATAATGTAATGTCTATCTACTGGATGTCACTACCCCCAGGTACTGTACGGATTAATGTAATGTCTATCCTTACGGATGTGTACCACTAACCCCCAGGAACGGTACAGTTATGTAATGTAATGTTATCCGGTCTATCTCTGTTACTGGATTGTAGCCACACTACCCCAGGTACTGACTGTTATTTAATGTAATGTCTGTCCTTGGATTGTACCCACTACACCCCCCGGTACTGTACTGTTTTTAATGTAATGTCTTCTTACTGGATGTACCACTACCCCCAGGTTACTGTACGTGTTAGTTATTATGTTGTCTGTCCTACTTGGATTGTACCACTACCCCCAGGTACTGTATTGTTTATGTAATGTCTATCCTTACTGGATTGTACCCCTACCCCCAGGTACTGTACTGTTATAATATGTAAATGTCTATCTACCACAACTGTAAAAACACCTTCTCATAATCCGGTCTCGGCCTGCCGCTCTCAACTCCAGACTGTTACCTGACTAGCCTTTGGGAAGGTGGCATGGTCTTGTAGCAGCACTCTTCCCATTGACACAGCATGAAGACAAGGGGGCGGAATGTACCTTGGTTTTAACAGAATCGTACAACAATGAGAACAAAGTATATCTCTTTTTATTTCTACATTTAACACCTATTTTACAAGTTAACAACTTTAATAACCTAGTCATGACTAATAAGAAAAACCTGTTCTAAATCCGAACTAAAGATTTTTCGCATTGCAACTTTTCGAGGCTTTGGATAATATACTGAATACAAATAATTCGGGTGACCGAAACATGCCGATTTTGAGAAATATCAATACTTGAATGTTCAGTTTGTATTACGGGATAAATATCACATTACATGAATGTTCAAACATTTGCTGTGAGTATGGGATAAATCTCATATACGTGAACTGTTCCAAAATTAGTGAGACGGATAAATATCATATACGTGACATGTTCAATTGTGAGTATGGGCTAAATAATCATATACGTGAATTTCAATTGTGTTAACGAGATAAATAATCAATAACGTGAATGTTCATTGGTGAGATACCGGGATAAATATCCTATATACGTAATTTTCAAAGTTGTGAGTATCGGGATTAATATCATATACGTGAGTTCAATGGTGAGTATGGGAAAATATCGAATTGTGATGTTCAAATTGTGAGTATGGATAAATATCAAACTATGTGAATTGTTCAAATGTGAGTCGGGATAAAACCTCAATATAGCGTGAATGTTCCATTGTGAGTTATGGGATAAATTCAAATACGTAATGATTTCAATTGTGATTATGGTGATAAATAAATCACATATGTGAATATTCATTTGTGAGTAAGGGATAATGTCAAATAACGTGAATGTTCAATTGTGAGTATGGGATAAAATCATATACGTGAATTGGTTCAATTGTGAGTAGGGATAAAATCAAATTAACGTGAATTGTTCAATTGTGATCTGGTAAATAAACATATACGTGAGTTCAAATTGTGAGTATGGGATATAATATCAAATATGTGAATGGTCAATTGTGAGTATAGGACTGAATATACAAATACGTGAAATGTTCATTGTGAGTATGGGATAAATATCATATACGTGAATGGGTTCAACTTGTTGAGATTGGATAAATACTCACTCTTGATGTTCATTGTGAGTAAGAGATATATCAAAATACTGATGTTCAATTGGAGTATGATTAAATATATCAAATTGTGAATGTTCATAACTGTGAGGGAGTATGGGTAATACTAAAATGTGAATGTTCAAATTGTATTAATGAGTAATATCAACTACGCTGAATGTGTCCAATATGTGATAAATTATCCAAATACGTGAATTTTTCAATGTGAGTAAGGATAATATCAAATACGGAATGTTTCAATGTGAGTAAGGGAAAAAATAATATCAGAATCCGTGAATGTTCAATTGTGGAGTAAGGTGATAAATTCACATACGTTGAATTTTCAATTGTGAGTACGGGATAATATCAAATCGGAAATGTTCAATTTGTATGGGATAAATCTCAAATACGTGAATGTTCAATGTGAGTAAGGGATAAATTATCAAATACGTGAAGTTCAATTGGTAAGACGGGGATAAATATCCTATACGTGAATGTTCAATGTGAGTACGTGGATAAATATCAAATATGTGAATGATCTGATCGGATATACATTCTGAATGTTTGTGAGTACGGGATAAATATCAATATACGTGACTGTCGATTGTGAGTACCGGATAAATAATCATAACTCTGAATGTTCAATTGTGATTACGGATAAATATCCAATACTGAATGTTCAAATTGGTGAGTACGGATACAATATACATATACGTGAATGTTCAATTGTGAGAGGGGATAAACTATCTATAAAATGGTTCCATCACATGTGAGTATGAATAAATGATCAATAGTATAATGTTCCATCTAGTATTGTAATATATCAAATATGTGAATGTTCAATATGGTCGGGGATATGTGATTTATGGGATAACTGGGATCAAATATCATAAGTGAATGTTCAATATTGTGGAGTACGGGATCAACATATCTACGTGAATGTTCAACTTGTGAGTCAGGGATAAATATGTCAAATACAGTGATAGTTCAATTGTGAGTAGGAAATATAACCTTTATTGGAGAGAGTATATCAAATCAGGTGAATGTTCAAATTGTGAGTAAAGGGATAAGATCCAATACGTGAATTCTCAAATTGGTGAGTATGGGGATAAATATCCAATACCTGAATGTTCAATTGGGTATAAGGGATAACAATTCAATACGATGAATTTCAAGTTTGAGTTACTGAGATATAATGATCAAATATCCGTGAATGTTCCATTGTGATACGTGAATAAATAGTCAAATAATGTGAAAGTGTTCAATTGTGAGTATTATGGGATAAATATCACTACGTGGAATGTCAATGTTGAGTATGGGGATAAATATCATAGTGAAGTTTCACTTGTGAGTAATGGATAAATATCAAATATGTGAATGTCAAAGTGGGACGTAGAGATAATATAATACTGATGTCAAACATTGTGGTGGAATACAGATATGTATCAGTTGGAGTTATGGGATAATATCAAATACGGTGAATGTTCAAGTTGTGAGTAGAGGATAAAATATCAAAAGTGTGTATGTATAAGATCCCATTGTTCAACGTAAATTTAGTGGTAAGTAAAATCAATAACCGTGAATGTTAATTGTGGATAGGGTTAAATATCAAATACGTTGACATGTTTCAATTGGAGGAGTAAGGATAAATATCACGAATACGTGGAATGTCATTGGTAGTAAGGATTAAACTATATATACGGAATGTTTCAATTGTGGAGTATGGGATAAATTAATCAAATATCGGAAGTTCAATTGTGATATAAGTGGATGCAATATCAAATACGTGAATGTTTACAAATTGTTGAGTATCGGGATAAATATCAATACGTGATGTTCAATTGTGATACGGGATAAATATCAAATTATGTGAATTTTCAATTGTGAGTATGGAGTTAAAAAATAGTTGCATGTGGACGGATACGTTTATTTACGAAATGATTCAGGAAGGATGAGATAACGACGTTGAAGTTGGTAGTAGGAAATACTAAATATTTCATTGGAGAGTAGATATCCAAATACTGGAATGTTATTGTGGATAAATATCAAATAGTGAATTTTCAATTGTGAGTGTGAGACGGATATAAATAAAGATCAACCTTATGTGAATGTTGCAATTGTGGTAAGGATGTATAAATATCCAAATACGTGATACTGTCCAATGTGTGAGTAAGGGATAATATATCAAATACGTTGAATGTGTCAATTGGTGAGGTACGTGGAAAAATATTCACAATACGTGAATGTTGCAATTGTGGTAAGGGATAAAAATCAAAACGTGAATTTTTGTCAATTTGTGAGTGAGTAAGCGGTAAATATCAAAATAGTGAATGTCTTCAATGTGGATACGGCGATTGTAAAGTTCAAATCGTGAATGTTCATTTGAGTTACGAGGATAAATAGTGACAAGATGTGAATGTTCAATTGTGGTACTGGGATAAATATCAATACGTGATTGGGGTTAATTGTGGACGATGGGATAAATATCAATATATTGAATGTTCAATGTGATTGGAGTACAATCTGGATACGTGAATGTTCAATGGAACGGATTACAAACGTAATTGTTCAATTGTTGTACACGGGTACAATATCAATACTGAATGGTCAATTGGTGAGTATGGGGATTAATGATAATACAACATATACGTAAATGTTCAATTGTGATAAGGATAAATAATCAAATATGTTGAATGCTCAATTGGGTGAGTATGGATAAAATATCAAATATGTAATGTTCACTTGTGATACGGATAAACCCTATCAAACGTGAATGTGCAATTGTGATGGGATAAAATCCACATATACGTGAATGTTCAATTGTACGTATGGCGATAATATCAAATAGGAAGTTAAATTAGTTGGTATGTCATCGGGAGTTCAATTGTGAGTATGGATGATAAATATCAAATACTGTGCAAGTTCAATCTGGTGAGTACGGGATAAATATCTATACCGGTGAATTTCATTGTGAGTATGGGATAAAATATCAATACGTGAAGTTAATTGTGAGTATGGGGATATAAAGGTCAAATGATTGTGAATGTTCAATTTGGGAGTATTGGGGATAAATGCAAACGATGCTTAATTGTGTATGAACAATCTATGCTGTCAAGGCTAGGGATAAAATATCAACACGTGAAGTTTCAATGTGAGTAGAGACGAAGAAAATATCAAATATGGAATGTTCAAATTGTGCGTAGGTAAATATTGATGTTGTGGGATGGAATAAATATCAAATATTATGGAATGTTTTCAATTGTGAAGAATGGGAATAAATAATACAACTACTGAATTCAATTGTGAAGAAGATATATCAAATACTTGAATTTACAATTGGAGTAAGCGGATAAATAATTCCAATACGTGAATGTTCAATGGAGTAAGGGATAAATATAAATACATGTAATGGCAATTGTGGTAAGGCATAATATCAAATTACTGTGAATGTTCAATTGTGGAGTACGGGATAAAATATTCAATATTCGTGATGGTTCATATGTGTGAGATGGATTAAATAGAATTTCAAAATACGTGAATGGGTCAATGGACCCTATAATGAATCCTTCATTGGAGGTAGGGATAAATATCAATATAGATTAATGTGTTCATTGGAGTCTGGGGATAAATCCAAATAGTGAATGTTCAATGTGGACTACGGATAAATATCAAATACGTGATCCTTACTGGATTGTACCACTACCCCCAGGTACTGTACTGTTATGTAATGTCTATCCTTACTGGATTGTACCACTACCCCCAGGTACTGTACTGTTATGTAATGTATATCCTTACTGGATTGTTCAACTACCCCAGGTACTGTACTGTTATGATATGTAATGTCTATCCTTACTGGATTGTACTACTACCCCCAGGTACTGTACTGTTATGTTATGTAATGTCTATCCTTACTGGATTGTACTACTACCCCCAGGTACTGTACTGCTATGTAATATAATGTCTATCCTTACTGGATTGTACCACTTCCCCCAGGTACTTTACTGTTATGTAATGTCTATCCTTACTGGATTGTACCACTACCCCCATGTTATGTTATATAATGTCTATCCTTACTGGATTGTACCACTACCCCCGGGTACTGTACTGTTATCGTATGTAATGTCTATCCTTACTGGATTGTACCACTACCCCCAGGTACTGTATTGTTATGTAATGTAATGTCTATCCTTACTGGATTGTACCATTACCCCCAGGTACTGTACTGTTATATAATGTAATGTCTATCATTATAAATTGTATCAATACTCCCAGGTACTGTACTGTTATGTAATGTCTATCCTTACTGGATTGTACCACTACCCCCAGGTACTGTACTGTTATGTAATGTAATGTCTATCCTTACTGGATTTTACCACTCCCCCCAGGTACTGTACTGTTATGATATGTAATGTCTATCCTTAATGGATTGTACCACTACCCCCAGGTACTGTACTGTTATGTAATGTAATGTCTATCCTTACTGGATTGTACCACTACCCCCAGGTACTCTACTGTTATGTAAAGTAATGTGTATCCATACTGGATTGTACTACTACCCCCAGGTACTGTACTGTTAGGATATGTAATGTCTATCCTTACTGGATTGTACTACTACCCCCAGGTACTGTACTGTTATGATATCTAATGTCTATCCTACTGGATTGTACCACTACCCCCAGGTACTGTACTGTTATGTAATGTAATGTCTATCCTTAATGGATTGTACCACTACCCCCAGTTACTGTACTGTTATGTTATATAATGTCTATCCTTACTGGATTGTACCACTACCCCCAGGTACTGTACTGATATGATATGTAATGTCTATCCTTACTGGATTGTACCACTACCCCCAAGTACTGTACTGTTATGTTATATAATGTCTATCCTTACTGGATTGTACCACTACCCCACCACCCACAGTCCAATGGGGCTATGAACGCACTAAACAGTCTCTTGAACAAATATTTGTTGTTACATTTCCATATACTCAGGACGATTGGTCTGACCAAGATGTTTTCCTCAAGATTCTGTACTCAAGTACCTGCTGCCAATGACTCTGCTGCCAACGTGTTGGTCTATCTGGCATTGTACTGAGGTCTGCCCTCAGAAATCTCTCCTAATTAAAAGCATGCAGCTGATAGGAGAAGAACCTCCATCTTACTCTGTTGGAGATAAAGTATGGCTTCCTTTGCTCATATAAACCTTTGTGTCCTTTTCCTAGTTGGGACCCAAATTATTGGTCCTTTCCCCATTCTGGAATGTGGTGGTCCAGTTGCTGTTCGTCTCCAGCTTCTGCAACATGTGGATTCACTAGTGTGTGTGTGGTGTGTGGGGGGGGGGGGGCTTTGTAATTGATTTATTTAGGTACAGTAATACATTGGGAATTAGTAACAGACAGCAGCTAACTGCAGGATTGGGTGTTATCTGCACAGAAGGCAGAGTAACCGATAACTTATTCTTTCCTGATCTTAATGCTGAATCAATTAGCCATGCAGTGACAGAGAAATAAGCTTACTTGTATAGAATGAGAGTTATACATGTAGTTGTGTCAGGGGGAGGGGCTGGGTGATTGACAGTTCTGTCTTCACTGACTAAAAGTGCCCCGTCCACCTAAAAAAATAAAATGGCAAGAGCTAAGAAGCAGATTAAGATTGGTGGTGATGAGGATTCATTACCACTAATCTTAATTCTGCTCCCCCCCACTATCAGCTACAAAAAAGAGTTCCCATTGTGCAGAGCCATGTTCCCATGGTGCAGACCCCATTCTGACCACGTAAACAGAGTTCCCAGGGGTGACCCCGTTCTGGCAGTAGAAAAGAGTTACCATGGTGCAGAACTTCTGTTCCGGCTACCAGAACAAAGTTTCCATGCTGCAGACCCTCTGTTCCCTCAACCAGACAGAGATCTCAGGGTGTAGACCCCTGTTCTGGCAACCAAATAGAGTTCCCAGAGTAAGTCTTAGGCAAATTTTAAAAGTGGTGTAATTTTGCAATATTTTATATGATGGCGCTGTCATTTTTGGTTTCAGTTTGGCGACTGTTCCGGTTTTTATCTAGTCCCGTCTTGTTATACACTAGAGGGCCACTGTATATGTATAATTTATAAAGGTACGTAAGGTACAGTAAGTTTAGAAAGGATTGGTTGATAAAGATGCAGTGGATGATGTGTAGCATGCTTATTTTTTCAATAATTATACTCCATCACCTAGAAGCTAGGAGGAGCTCCTTCTGTAATTTCAAAGTCTCCTGCCACATGTGAAATTTTATTGATTCTACTTTGCATCAAAACTGGGTCTTCCTTGTTTTAGTCTACATAACCTCTTGGGTCCTGGCTATAGACAATAAAACCTCTGGCTCAGAATTATATCCCAGTCACCTTTGAAGTTTTATTCCTTGTGCATTTTCATCAAGAAACATTTATCCTTTCTCGTGATCCAAAGTCCATCTGCCCTGTTATCCCGGTCTTCCTTGGCTCCGATTCACACACCCTGTCATAGATGATCTAACATGAACTTAAATCTTGGAGTCCGTTTGTTTAGAAATTGCCTTCCTACTTCCCCTATTATTGCTTCTCCATTAACTGTGTAAATAAATCTGTGGGGCGTTTTCCTCAATGCTATCATTGACTTTTTTGATGTTTTTTGTAAAAAACGGCTGAGAAATTACCCTCACCGATCCTATGATTGCCCCATCAATCTCCTCCCTGGTTGATGCCTCTGACTTGGGTGCGGGAGCTGCTTTCTAAAGACAAGATGTCAAAGAGAAACTAAACATCCTTGTCCTATTTTTCTAAAAGTTCCTCCCCAACGAGCGGAAATGATGTCAGTAACATGATAAGTTGGCCCTCGACGAATGGCGTCACTTATTAGAAGGCACCCCCTTTACTATTACCATCTTTACCGGTTATAAACCTTGAATACATTCAGAATCTTAAGAGGTTAAATCCCGCCAAGCACGTGGTCCTTATTCCTCTCCAGTTAAACTTTGTTCATCACCTACCAACCTGGCACCAAAATATAAGAAAGCAGATGCCCTTTCCCGATCATTTGTTGTTTTCAGACTCTTCTAAAGATAAGGGTCTCATTATCCCGACTAATAAGTCCTAGCCTCTCTACTATTCCTCAGCTCTGTTACAGAATTCAAGCTGCACAAAATTCTGCTCCTCCTGACACACCTCCGAGCAAAACCTTTAGTCCAGTTTCTCTACGGAATGTTATCCTTCGACATACTCATTGTTCCAAGCAAGCTGGTCACCCGGGTATTAGTAAAACTTTTGATTTTCTTGCCCGTTCTCTCTGTGGGCCTAAAATGAGGAAAAGACGTAAAGATTTTATTCAAGTCTGTTACAGTTGTGCCAGTTAAATCTTTTGGAACTCTACCTTGTGATCTACTTCAACCTCTCCCTTTTCTGTCCCGAACATGGACTAATTTATCTATGGACTTTATCGTAGAGCTGCTGCCTTCCAAAAAGAACACAGTCGTTTGGTAATGTGGACCGCTCACAAAAAATGGCCCACTTCGTTCCCCTTACCAAACTACCAACCTCTGTGGAGCTTGCTCAATTATTTATTTCTCACATTTCCGCCAAATGGACTTCCTATTGAAATGGTATCTGACAGAGGGACTCAATTTGTCTCTAAATTTTGAAGAGCGCTATGTAAATCCATGGGAATTAAATTACAGTTTCTACAGCTTACCACCCACAGTCCAATGGGCTAACTGAACGCACTAACAGTTCTCTGAACAATATCTTTTGTGTTACATTTCCTATACTCAGGACGATTGGTCTGACCAAGATGTTTCCTCAAGATTTTCTTGTTACTCAAGTACTGCTGCCAATGACCTGCTGCCCAGATGTGGCTATCTGGCATTGTACTGAGGTCTGCCCTCAGAAATCTTCCCTAATTCAAAAAAGCTGCAGCTGATAGGAGAAGAACCTCCATCTTACTCGTTGGGAGATAAAGTAGGCTCTCCTTTGCTCATATAACCTTTGTGTTCTTTCCTATTGGGACCCAAATTCATTGGTCCTTTCCCATTCTGATTGGTGGGTTCAGTTGCTGTTCGTCTCCAGCTTCCTGCTAACAGTGGATTCTAATTGTGTGTGTGTGGTGGGGTGGGGGGGGGGGGGGGCTTTGTAATTGTTTATTTAGGTACAGTAAACATTGGGAATTAAGTAACAGACAGCAGCTAACTGCAGGATTGGGTGTTATCTGCACAGAAAGAGCAGAGTAACCGATATACTTATTCCTTTTCCTGATCTTAATGCTGAATCAATTAGCCATGCAGTGACAGAGAAATAAGCTTTACTTGTATAGAATGGAGAGTTTATACATGTAGTGTGTCAGGGGGAGGGGCTGGGTGATTGACAGTTCTTCACTGACTAAATGTGCCCCGTCCACCTTAAAAAATAAAATGGCAAGAGCTAAGAAGCAGATTAGATTGGTGGTGATAAGGATTCATTACCACTAATCTTAATTCTGCTTCCCCCCCCATTTCAGGCTACCAAAAAAGGTTCCCAGTGTGCAGAGCCATGTTCCCATGGTGCAGACCCCCATTCTGACCACTAGAACAGAGTTCCCAGGGTGCTGACCCCGTTCTGGCAGCTAGAAAAGAGTTACCATGGTGCAGACTTCTGTTCGCGCTACCAGAACAAGTTTCCATGCGCAGACCCTGTTCCCTCAACCAGACAGAGATCTCAGGGTGTAGACCCTGTTTCTGGCAACCCAAATAGAGTTCCCAGAGTAAGTCTTAGGCAAATTTTAAAAGTGGTGTAATTTTGCATATTTTAATAGATGGCGCTGTCATTTTTGGTTGTCATTCTGGCGTTTCCGGTTTTATCTAGTCCCTGTTTATACACTAGAGGCATGTATATGTATAATTTATAAGGTACGTAAGGTACGTAAGTTTAGAAAGGATTGGTTGATAAAAGATGCAGTGGATGATGTGTAAGCCAATGCTTATTTTTTCTAATAATTTATACTCTGCATGAAATGTTTGTGTTTAACAAAAATGAAGTGACTTTGTTGAAACAGTTTCTAAATGTGATATTTTCGTCATATAATCTTTAGCATTCTATGGAGATTTTCGGAATTTAGTCCCACACATCTTGTAGAATTAGATGGTGAGTGATTAAAATAAATAACTGGATGGTACAATTATCTGTAGGCCGAGAGATCTGTCTGTTTTCAGAAACCACAATTTCGTTACTATAATCCACACTCAGGGAAGTTCCAGACTTGTTTATATAAACCAAGGATAGTGATACCTGACTCCATTTCTATTACCTCCAGGAGTCAAAGTGACACGTTAGTAATATACTTTGGTTTCATTAGGGTAACAGTGGAAATTTAAACAAATTATGTCTCTGTCCTAAGTGGAAGTCAGTATCCAACCCTGGATTTTACTGACCAGACATTACAATGATGGTCCTAATAATTGTGGTTCTTGATTCACCTGCACTTTGGGTAACAATATAAACTATGTCAATGCTCTCTCCTTCTGGGATCTTCACTGCACAGGAAACCTTCACTCCAGTTTGGCTCTAATCATAATTCTCCCTCTGTAGTGAGCTGATCTTCAATACTCAATGCACGTTAGAGAATTACTTATCATCCTGTTTTTGTACCAGGCTGGAGATAGTATTTGGAGGAATAATGAAATGCCACTAAGTTTAATAAGCTTATTAATTTTTGTGAAAAGCCTTTATATAATGAACAGTACAGGTAAATGTATTATCCGTTGTTTTTGCTTGATTTTAAACTAGTGAAACTTATAAATCCACAATAATAAGTTAATAATAATATTTCAAAGATAATTGAAACCACAAACATGGGTGAGAATTGGGAAAAGAATTACTGTGCTTGGTACTGAATGAGAGTAGAATCTAGTGGAGACAAACTGTTACTGGGTTTGGTTCATTAGAACTGTTAATGTGATAGATTTGGTTATTATTACAATATATTGGCGTGCTCGCCAGCTGTCACAATAAAACAAGTAAAAACTTGAAAGAGTGCATTTTTCTGCCATCAGAACTACTGGGTAATTTCCATGTTTCAATGGCAGCTCTCAGGAAAGCTATACCTTAAAAAGGTTTGTACAGAATTGCACAAGCTAAATGCAAAACCAGAGAACCAACTACAGACCAGTTCGGCTTTATTGAGCCATCATCAGTGTAGTGCAGGCCTTTTGGTTTGCAGTGTAAGCGCCTGATAAGACTTTGATGTTCCTAGCTGATGTTGATGTTATGAGCTAATGTCGCTCTGCGGGTTTATTTTCCCGCCAGCATGAGGGAACAAAGAGCAGACTACTAGGAAAAATTCTAGATAGTTGGTTTCTTTTACTGCCTTTTTTATTTACATCTGTTCCAAGCAAAAGACAAAAAAGGAGATTAACCCAAAACCGCTCTTGCATGTGTGTCTCTGAGTGAATACCAACAGGCTAACCCACACTTTACTTTTAATACTAGCTTTCAGCTGGCATTAAAAAAATCAAATGAATAAGGCTGCACATGCAGATTGAATTGCCCGCGCAGCTGCATGGGTATCTTTGCCATACCCAGCTGGCGCAAACATGGGGTTAATGTCTTTACTAAACAATATTAAATTGGTCACTGCTGAACTCGGTAAACCCGGACCACGTTTTGAATTGTACCTAGTTTCTATGTGTTAGCTCGTGGTAAGTGGACTAATGCACTTCTTTTAGATGTCAGAAGTCACAAAAGAATTGGAATATGTTGTGTGCATGATTTCATATGCTCATAATGTTGCTGCTCAAGGAAAAATATTGCAATAGTCAGCACTACTGTTTGAAACTAAATGACGTAAAAGAGAGAGCGATATTTTGGAGAAGAACAGTAAAGAATCTATCAAAATAGAAGAAATTTTAATTGCTTCGAGTTCAGATGTGTATGTCTGGATTTAGAAACACTGTATGAATCTGTATGGCCAGCTTTTTTTTTTAAAGACCTGATGACATCCAAAGTTTTGCACTAGTAATGCTCCCCTTTTGTGTCATGGTTGCATTTTTTTGGAGGCTGCTGTCCAAAGTAAATCAAACTGTACGTTAATTTCCCGCCCATTCTAGTAGGTTTTTGAGGGCATTATATGTGTTACATATTGCAGTAAAGACATATGCTGTTAGACTTTTTTTTTTTACTTGAATTAATTAGGTACAGGTTAAAATCCCCAGGCTTCTTTCTGCCACTATTCTGGCTAGGAACTAAACTGCAAAGTTAATTCTTTTTTCTGTTGAAAGCAATGGAAGTGTAAATGTTAGGGACCGAAGTGTTGAAGGTGTTTGCAATAGCAAATACACATACTGTAAATGTCTGTTTAGAGAGAGGCAGTATCTCTGTGCGTGTAATATTATAACAGAATGTGGCTGTTAGATTCATGTTTTTTCTAGTATTTATAAACTGGATTGTTATTGCTGTGATGATTTTCACAAGAGCACAATGTGGCATTAATATTGTGAATTCATTGTGTTATGTCCACTATTGGGGCAATAAAAAAGAAACAAAAAATGTCTACCAATACCAGCCCAGGGCTGAACTGAGGAGAATTAGGCAATATTACAGGGGTGGGTGTGGGGGGGACTTTAGTATATAAAAACATTTGTGGAAATAAGACCCCCATTCTATTTGATGGGAAAAGGCAAAAACAGAAATACAAAAAGGGATGAAATTTGAAAATCTCAATCAAATAGTCTAACATTATATACCTACGGGGAGATTCAAAGCAGGCCAGCGGCGTTACTTACCTTAGCCCGATCCGCGATACAATAACTGACGTAAACGAGATTACGTCAGTTATTGCTGCGGGATCGGCTAGGTAAGGAGCGCGACTTAACTCTCCTAAACCTTTACCGTTAAGTTTCACGCTACGAGTAGCGCAAACCTAACGGCAGAGGTTTTGGATCGTTAGCACAGCGCTGTTTCCAAAACATTTGGAAACGGGCGATGTGCTCTAAATTCGTCTAAAACCCACTTAACCCGAATTCTTTCGGTTAACGGGGTTTTAGACGAAAAAGGGCTATATTGGATCTCCCCCCTGATGGACTTTATTTGCACTGGGAAACTCCCTATAATGTAGTGATACCTTTCAGTGGACTCCATTTCAGCAACAAATATGGCCACAATGTATTTTCTCCACCTCCAGACTTTAAGTCTTGACGTAATACAAACACACCTTTTTTGCTGTTTTATAAATATGATGAGCGTTATGGTTGTATGGTGATATGTGGTATTCCGAAACTGCCATATGTGTCATATGACTTTTCTCCAGCTATCGCTGCTTTTATAAAAGTCCAAATTTGGTAGAAGGCAGCAACAATGGTGGTGAAAACTTAATGCAGTTTTATAAATACGCCCTAAATACCCAGCAAACCCAAAGAGATGAATATGGGAGCTTAACTCTCATACTTAAAGAACTCAAGAACCAACCAACAAAGGAGAGTATGAGACAAACTGTTGTATTATTGTGAATGAGTATTGTCTATTGGGAAAATATTGTCTGAGGAATTTGTTCCCCTTAATGGGTTATATACAGATTCGGATATTTGTATAGTGTAACTTATAATCTAAACATAATAAACCTTTTCTTTTAGCCCTGATATTGATTTCTACCAACATTATCTGACATTCATTTTTACATAGAAGAAATAAATAAAAGAATAATATTTTACCCAACACACCCTGGGATATATTTTTATAATTCAAATAATACGGCAAAGACACATTACTGGGCACCATGTCAATCCTGTCAGGGGAGAGGAACTTGTTCCCAATTATAATTGTAGGAAAAGAGGAATCTGGCTGGTTTCATTGGTGATCTGAGGTCTGCCAATAGCTCATAATGTCTATCATTAGGATTGTACCACTACCCCCAGGTACTGTACTGATGTTATAGATGTCTATCCTTACTGGATGTACCACTCCCAAAAGTACTGTACTGTTTGTTATGTAATGTCTATCAGACTGGATTGTACTACTAACCCCAGGTACTGTACAGTTATGTATGTCTTCCTTGGATTGTACCATACACCCAGGTACTGTACTGTTTGTAATGTCTATCCTTACTGGATTGTACACTACCCCCCGGTACTGTACTGTTATTTTATGTAATGTCTATCCTTACTGGATTGTACCACTACCCCAGGTACTGTACTGTTATGTATTGTCTCTCCTACTGGATTGTACCACTAACCCAGGTACTGTACTGTTATGTTATGTAAGTCTGTCCTTACGGATTGTACCATACCCCAGGTGACTGTACTGTTTGTTATGTATGTCTTATCCTTACTGGATTGTACCACTACCCCCAGGTAATGTACTGTTATGTTATGTAATGTTTATCCTTACTGGATTGCTACCACTAACCCCAGGTACTGTACGGTTATGTTATGTTATGTCTATCTAGTGATTGTACCATTACCCCAGGTACTGTACTGTTAGTAATGTATATCCTTACTGGATTGTACCACTACCCCCAGGTATGTACTGTAATGTAATGTCTATTCTGAACTGGATTGTACACTATCCCCAGGTACTGTAATGTTATGTATGTCTATCCTTACTGGATTGTACACTCCCCACCCGGTACTGTACTGTTTGTGTATGTAAATGTCTATCCTTACTGATTGTACCACTACCCCAGGTACTGTACTGTAATGTTATGTAAGGATATCCTTACTGGATATGTACCACTACCCCAGGTACTGTACTGTTATGTTATGTAATGTCTATCCTTACTGGATGTACCACTACCCAGGTACTGTACTGTTATGTGATGTAATGTCTATCCTTTAGGATTTGTACCACTACCCCCAGGTACTGTACTGTATGTTATGTATGTCTACCCTTACTGGATTGTACCACTACCCCCAGGTAATGTACTGTTAGATACGTAATGTCTATCCTTACTGGATATGTACCATACCCCCAGGTACTGACTGTTATGTATTATAATGTATGTCCTTACTGGATTGTACCACTACCCCTGGTACTGTACTGTTATGTAATGTAATGTCTATCCTTACTGGATTGTACCACTACCCCCAGGACTGTACTGTTTATGTCTATCCTTAATGGATTGTACCACACCCCCAGGTACTGTATGTTATGTAATGTCTATCCTTAAGGTTGTACCACTACCCCCAGGTCGTACTGTTATGTTAGTAATGTCTGTCCTTACTGGATTGTACCACTACCCCCAGGTACTGTACTGTAGTATGTCTATCCTTACTGGATTGTACCACACCCCCAGGTACTGTACTGTTATGTTATGTATTTCTATCCTTACAATTGTATCACTACTCCCAGTACTGTACTGTTATGTTAATGTAATGTCTATCCTTACTGATGTGTACCACTACCCCCAGGTACTGTACTGTTATGTTATGTAATGTCTATCCTTACTGGATTGTACACTAGCCCCAGGTACTGTACTGTTATGATATGTAATATCTATCCTACTGGATTGTACCACTACCCCCAGGTACTGTACTGTTTAGTAATGTAATGTCTATCCTTACTGGATTGTACCACTACCCCAGGTACTGTACTGTTATGTAATGTAATTGTATCCATACTGGATTGTACTACTACCCAGGTACTATACTGTTATGATATGATTATCCTTACTGGTGTACTATATCCCCAGGTACTGTACGTTATGATAGTATGTCTATCTACGGATTGTACACTACCCCCAGGTACTTACTGTTATGTATGAAGTGTCTACCTTACTGGATTGTACCACTACCCCCAGGCACTGTACTGTTATGTATATAATGTCTATCCTTACTGGATTGTACCACTACCCCCAGGTACTGTACTGATAGGATATGTAATGTCTACTCCTTACTGGATTACCCACTACCCCAACGTACTGTACTGTTATGTTATATAATGTCTATCCTTAATGGATTGTACCACTACCCCCGGGTACTGTACTGTTATCGTATGAATGTCTATCCTTACTGGATGTACCACTCCCCAGGTACTGTATTGTTATGTATGTAAGTCTATCTTACTGGATGTACAATACCCCCAGGTACTGTACTGTTAATAATGTAAATGTCTATCCTTACTGGATTGTACCACTACCCCCAGGTACTGTACTGTTAGGTAATGTAATGTCTATCCTTACTGGATTGTACCACTACCCCCAGGTACTGTACTGTTATGATATGTAATGTTTATCCTTAGGATTGTACCACTATACCCCCAGGTTACTGTACTGTTAGGTAATGTTCTCTTACTGGTTGGACACTACCCCCAGGTACTGTACTGTTATGTAATGTAATGTTATCCTTACGGATTTTACCACTCCCCCCAGGATACTGTACTGTTATGATATGTAAGTCTATCCTTAATGGATTGTACCACTACCCAGGTACTGTACTGTTATGTAATGTATGTCTATCCTTACTGGATTGTACCACTACCCCCAGGTACTCTACTGTTATGTAAAGTAATGGTGTATCCATACTGGATTGTACTACTACCCCAGGGTACTGTATACTGTTAGGATATGTAATGTTTATCTTACTGGATGTACTACTACCCCCAGGTACTGTATGTTATGATATCTAATGTCTATCCTACTGGATTGTACCACTACCCCCAGGTACTGTACTGTATGTAAGTAATGTCTATCCTTAATGGAATGTACCACTACCCCAGTTACTGTACTGTTATGTTATATAAGTCTATCCTTATGGATTGTACACTACCCCAGGTACTGTACTGATATGATATGTAATGTCTATCCTTACTGGATTTGACCACTACCCCCAAGTACTGTACTGTTATGTTATATATGTCATCCTACTGGATTGTACCACTACCCCGCAGGTACTGTACTGTATGGTATTGTAATGTCTATCCTTACTGGATTGTACCACTACCCCAGGTACTGTATTGTTATGGTATGTAATGTCTATCCTTACTGGATTGTACCACTACCCCCAGGTACTGTATTGTTTATGTATATAATGTCATCCATTACGGATTGTACCACTAACCCCCCAGTACTGTACTGTAGTTGTAATGTCTATCCTTACTGGATTGTACCACCCCCCCAGGTACTGTACTGTTATGATATGAATGTCTATCTACTGATTGTTACCACTACCCAGGTACTGACTGTTAGTGTAATGTCATCCTTACTGTTGTACCACTCCCCGGTACTGTACTGTTATTAATGTAATGTCTATCCTTACTGGATTGTAACTCCCCCCAGGTACTGTATCTGTTATGATATGTAATGTCTATCCTTACTGGATTGTACCACTACCCAGGTACCTGTACTGTTATGTAATGTAATTGTCTATCCCTACTGGATTGTACCACTACCCCCAGGTAGTGTACTGTTATGTATGTAAGTCTATCCTTACTGTATTGTACCTACCACCCCCAGGTACTGTACTGTTATGTAATGTAATGTGTATCCATATGGATTGTAAAAACCACCCCCGGTACGTACTGTTAATGTTAGA